>OY744605.1:30586725-30629094 GCA_963556255.1 Allolobophora icterica | reverse complement strand
GAAGAAGAAGAAGAAGAAGAAGAAGAAGAAGAAGAAGAAGAAGAAGAAGAAGAAGAAGAAGAAGAAGAAGAAGAAGAAGAAGAAGAAGAAGAAGAAGAAGAAGAAGAAGAGAAGAAGAAGAAGAAGAAGAAGAAGAAGAAGAAGAAGAAGAAGAAGAAGAAGAAGAAGAAGAAGAAGAAGAAGAAGAAGAAGAAGAAGAAGAAGAAGAAAGAAGAAGAAGAAGAAGAAGAAGAAGAAGAAGAAGAAGAAGAAGAAAAGAAGAAGAAGAAGAAGAAGAAGAAGAAGAAGAAGAAGAAGAAGAGAAGAAGAAGAAGAAGAAGAAGAAGAAGAAGAAGAAGAAGAAGAAGAAGAAGAAGAAGAAGAAGAAGAAGAAGAAGAAGAAGAAAAGAAGAAGAAGAAGAAGAAGAAGAAGAAGAAGAAGAAGAAGAAGAAGAAGAAGAAGAAGAAGAAGAAGAAGAAGAAGAAGAAGAAGAAGAAGAAGAAGAAGAAGAAGAAGAAGAAGAAGAAGAAGAAGAAGAAGAAGAACAGTCCCCTTAAGCCCTGAGGCAGCCATGGGTATGAAAGTGTTAGCAACTTCATTTTCTTAGCCTCGGAATATGACGGCGGGTGGCCAGTCCTCTCCCTTGCCATCTCATCTTCCTACTGACAGTGTATGGCCAGTGTACTCATTATAGCCCAGTTAGCTAGGGGTGCAGGTGGAGCAGAAATCTCGAACGAACTTTCTGCCCTGGTGAGGATTTTAACCCCCGACCTCTCGATTGACAGTGTAGCATGCTCACCACTACACTATCGAGCATCCCCAAAAATGGCATTATAAAGGCCTCAAAAATCATTAAAGGCCTTAAAAATCATTACTTTGCTCGACGAGTTAACTCGGCTTCCCCATCTGTATATGGCTACCAAAGACAAGTTAATTCAATTTCCTCAGGCATAGGATTAACACAAATCTCCTTACTTTAAGAATACAAGCAAGAGCTTTGTCTCGATCTCCAGCTTTATTCCGTCTGAAAACCAGTATAACAATATTTTAGTACAAATACCCATTAATTGTAAATCTGTTTATTCAACAGCCTGCATATAAATTTTATGCATTTCAGGCAGACTTTAAAATTCAAACACAAGTTACAAGTTGTCTTGGGATATGTAGTATTACCCCAATGTTAACATAAAATATATTTAATTCCCAAACTGTTTACATGCACAACATGACTCACATATACAAAAAAGATGTCAACAGTGGCAAAACCAGTGAAAACTCTCACAGATAAACACACATTTTCACCAAAAACTGGAAACAAAAACAGTTTACCAAGAAACAACACGTCATCCATGCAGGCAGGAAACACCTAGCTGATATACTGGCAACAAACCATTCACACAAAACTAACAACAGCCAATATCCAGGACTCAACACAAATTAAACACAGAACCTTTTATATGGTCGACCTTTTCCACCAAATGTACAGAAGCCAAATACTATACAATAACTCCACATAATCAGTTCTATCGTATAACGTGTCTATAGATGCATGCAAGTATGTATGTATCCATGTATCTAGACACTTACTATAGTGCCTTTAGGTACCTCGCAAAAATGTTGCCCATGCCAACCAAATGATTCGTCATTGAGAACAAAGAGTTAATCAATGAGGGAACAGTACTTAACTAACTAGAAGAGTTACTACTGGTGAGCTATTACAGACAAGCAGAGCCCAAATGACAGATTCACATCCAGAGCTAATAGCAGACACCATGATCAGAGTTCGTGGACTACATAGCATCGAAGAAGAGGAATGATGATGGGCAACAAAGTTCACAACACACGAACCCCAACACCGAGTTGTCTATTAAGATGGCAGCTGACACCGTGTCCAGGCATCCCTCTGCCACTGGGAACTAGTCAGCAGCAATTCAAAGACTCTCCTGGCCTTTCCAAATGGAATTTTAACACTGTCCAGGTAGCAACTTGATGGAGGTTTAGAGAGGACGATCACATGGTGCCACAAAAGGTTTCAATAACAAGTGTACAAACATTGTCCAAAACACTCAGAAACAATGGCATAACAGAAAATAACTCAACGAACGCAATGATGGGTCATAACAGAAGTCTGAAGGAGAACAAAATATTGAGTAAAACCCACACATGAACCATTTCTCCTGTGGCCTGAAATTTAATTGTTAACTGTAAATATATATAGTGTCATTTCATGAGAAACAAATCAGCTAGGTGCTCTGATTACACTAGATAATTACACCAAACACTCAGATTCTTCAACATCAGATCTGTTTTGAAAGTTACACGATCTTTAGAAAAGAAACCTCATCAAAACTGCTGTTGACAAGAGTACTACATAATAAAAAATACTTTGAAGATTCATTTTGTACCTGTTAAGTGCAAATGCATACAAGTGTTGAATAGCTACAGTGTTTGTGACTTTGTTGTTTGGCACTGCTTCCAAATCCTCAACTAAGGAAACCATTGAATCGTAATCCTAAAAACATTCATCTTTATAAAAGCACGTAACACACTATGGCAGCTCATAATGTAGAACTTTTTGACAAATTTTTGGCAAAGATCTGCCACAGCCACCAAACAATGAAGTATGGGGAAGCCTTCCTGGCCAATTTAACACTCTAACCCACCTTTGCGGCATTCCTCCATGCACCGCTTTCTGTCTAGGTTAGCTCCCAAAGCCCTGCTACTCTCCCAAGATCACCCAAAGTGGACAGGACCAGCTCAAGGATTCGAAACTACACAGCTTTGGGTTGCACACAGCATGAAGAAAATCTAAGGGCTGGAAAGCAGATGACAACACATCGTGGATACACCTGTTTGCCCCCAGTGCCAATTAGTAAATCTGAATAGCACTTGAATAGAGAGGCCATTTTGTATGAATATTCACTAAAATTAAGTAATGCAATGACCACAGTAGAAAGTCAGTCCTTATCCCCTAAAAGTTACACATAAATCTTGCTTGTGACTACTGATGCTTTCCTACATAAAAATTTATACAAACTGCAATTTGTTGAGAATAAGGTTTAAAGACTTCTGTTTATATTGTACACACATCTAACTGTACTTGTCATTGGCATCAAAGCACTTGGAGTCATACCTGTACTTGCTATTCAAGTTTGTCCCTTTTAAACGGGTTGGGTTGGGAGCACCCCTGAGTAGAAACCTTGAAGGGGTGCTATACAAATTTTCTGAATGAATGAATTGCACATCAAATACTTGAACAACACATTTTTTAAATTTGTAAACAACAGCCTGATGAATAACTCAACACACACTGGATGTATTCAACTGTAAAACCAGCCAATATGGTTTTCCACAAATAGTCTACCAAGTCATCAGAAGCCTTGACTTGTTATGTAATGTCATGAAATGTAATATAAACATTTGTAAAGCGCTCCTCATAGCAGAGCTATTCAGAAGTGCTCTCAGCATGATAGGCTTGTGCAAAAAGAAAAGTCTTTAAGCATTTAAGTGTTCAAGTGTTCTCAGCATAAGAACAGCAGTATGTTCCAACTCGTCTACTAGTTGTTTGTCTGAGTTGCATTAGCAAATGCACTGGTTTCCAGTTCACCCAATTACTGAAAATCACTACTCACTGGTATCCCTAAAAGAATACCATATTGTGTTTATTAATATGACAGCTTATCGAGCAAAGAATTCAGTTGAAATTCCATCCCAAAGTTTACATGTACAGTGTGAACTTGTTTATGCGATCCCAGTTTACATGACAATCTGCTTAAAGCAAAGTTTTGTCATGTCCCCAATGCTATCAACTTAACAGTGCTTTACTAGTGGCAATTGCAAATATCTTAGAACAGTCAGCAGAATTATTTAGCATGGTAAATCTGTCTGCTTCTGTTTGGTCAAAACAAACTTTCTAGATCCAGCTAACATTTCTCCTGTAGACTGTCTTCACGTCTTTCTGAATTGCCAACAGGCTTTCGACAGATTCATCACAGATTTCAGCACATTATCAATTTCAGTTCTATTAATAAATCACAAATTTTGGCACAGGTATCGAATTTAGTTCTATTAATAAAACGCAAATTCTGGCACATGTATCGATTTTAGTTCTATTTAATCATTGAAATCAGAACAAAAGATTAGCTTTTAGCAACTCATGATAAAACAGCATCACAGCAGTCTTCAGATAGGAATACAAAAAGCTTCAGCGAACTCTACAGACCTGTATGTCTCGATAAGAGATAAGCATATTGAGAATAATATCCGAAGAATACAACTGTGGATCATCCAGACGATTCCTCATCGTTGTTAAAAACTAAAAACACAATAAAATTATAACACAATTGCACAATAACAATACGAATATAAAATGCTCATTTTCAAGATTAAAAAACTTGTAAAAACCACAAGACAGCATTCCACAGCAAGACAATGTTTAGCATCAATATTGTGCTAACTACAAAGTATACATACTAATGAATGAAACCAATAACAAGGAATATAGAATAACATAACTAACAACATTTATGACAAAAAACCATAAATTATATTTTAAAAAATTGTAAAAAGTAAACGTAAATTAATAGTACTTTACAATTGGGCCAAAAATTCTTTAACAAGAACAGAAACCACTCTCAAAACTAGCTCAACCATCCAAAAATCCTATGCTTTTAAATATAAACTTTGCTAAGTCATGTGTTGGCTAAGCTTAACGCAAAACCATTTTCAAGACTAATTAACTCAACCATCGAAAAACTCTATGCTCACCTTTGTCAGCTCATCTCCTGTGAACGTTTCTCTTGCTTTGCGCAGATCTGCCAAGAATTTCTCTTTCACATGAGTCCTAGACAAAAGCAGTGTCAATGCTATTAACCAAAAGACAAAATTCAAACTCATGGAATTAGGTGGGTTTTGTTACTCAATGCACTCAAGCAAAGAATTTCCGTTTAAAATCTATGTTGAAACATTGCATTCAAATCAGCTGACCATCTCTTCTGCTTGTTGCTCATATCAGCAAACAGTGCACTTGATCAACAGATACTCTTACTCTGATTCTTCTTGCTGTTCCTTGCATCAAAACACTGTTGGGCTCTGGACTGTTCTTGATCGCTGGTCCAAAGCTTTGAATTACGTACCAGTTTTGCATGTATAACATTCACTGCATTAAATTACATTGAAACAATTGAAACATGATGGTACAATTATCAAGATCTTAATTAGCACACATCTTGGCAGCCTGTAAGGCACCCGCTCATTTTACTGTTGACCCCTAGGGAGTGGAAGGCTGAGTCGACCTAGAAGGATTTACAGGTATCAAACAGCGACTTTTCAAGATCTAATGCTCTTCAGGCCAGAGTGCTATCATTCATCTATCCCCCTCATGTTCTGTCAGTTCTTTAATTTCATTCAGAAGTAAACTCAAAACTCCTATGTTTCAGCCTGTTTACCCTCCATGGTCTACCAGTTAAACACAACTCTTTTCCCTTTTCTTTACATTGTTCTCTTACTGTGATGTTTCTCTTTCTTTCCCAGCACCAATTATTGTTGTCTTTGCTACACTTATCTTTAAGCAAATTTGCTCTTCTCCACTGTCAGTAAGCAAACACTTTCCAGCGGTGTTTCACACGTTCCATCCATGAGATCTGTATCACCTCAGTCGTTTTCAAGTGCTTCTGCTACAAGCATGGCAGGACCAAGCTCCAAGGACTGAAAGGTGATACGACCTCACCGTATGTTAACCACACTTACACTTTGAAGGACTATTTGCAAATCTGAACAGCTCACCTTTTTCTGCCTTGCCTATAACTCCAAAGGCACCAAGTGCTGTGTTTTATCCCCACTATGCACAACTGCAAGACACAAACTTAATTTCTCAGTACTTACTTATTTTATTACAACGTTTTACTTAATATTAGAATGATATGAAGCCTTTACACTTACCGTGAGGTCGACTCCACACGTTTAAGCAGTCGCTTCAGCTGGCAAAACAGCGTCAGTGACTTATCAGATGGCTTTGCTGATGATGTGCCATCAGAGATAGTTGAGGCATGCACCTCCACAAGGACACATTTTCCTGATGAATCCACTATATAGGGTAAGAAGTCAGTCGTGCCACAGGAGAGCTACATTCACACATCAAGAAAACATGATTGGCTTACCACTGGTTCATACAAAAGGAATACATCAGAGAGTTACATATTCAAAAACAGTGCCAAATGCAAGCAGAGAAGTTATATTAAGATCTTGACACACGATCAGACTTAAAAACTACTGAAGCAGTGTCTGTGTCTCAAGTGAATTCATTGTAGTAGTGAAATTAATGATTTTATGTCAAGCCATTTTGTCCAGGGCCTTCCTCTATCCACTGTTTCATTCCAAATCCTTCAAATCCTTGTCCACAACTTGAGCCCAAGTGCAGCTCACGATAAAGGAAGTTATTTGCTTGCACTATGATGAAAGTCACTCAAAAAAGGAATGGAATCCAATCTAATCTGCCCATTTAGAAGCCAGTTACTCCGAGGAAAACAACGTTAAAATTTTATGCAGCATTATGACTTGAATTACTTTGAATAGCTCTGATACATTAACTCCAATTCGCTACAGCGTGTGATACATTTGGAAAGTAGATCAGGTCTAAATTGCTGAAAACTGATATGCTAAGATAAGTTAATTTGGTTTCAGCATAAACAGAGAAGCGGTCCACTTTGACTTAGGTAGGTTATTCAATTGCACTGAACAGGATATACGCTTAAACTTATAGATCTACCAGTAGATATACGTACCTAATAACAGCAAAATCCCCCAATAAACTACTGACAGAGAGGGTAGAATAGACATAGAGAAAAACAGAGCATAAACAAAGGATGGAACAAGAGGAAGAGAGGCAGGAGGGAGGGAGGGAAGAAACCACTCCAATAATCTCTTCACTTTTTCCACATGCTTTCAAGATCTTGTGATTAAACAAGGAAATAGTGGGCTGCAGTTTAAACAAGATACCAGTATTCCTCTGGTGATTCCTGATTCCAAAACATTTAGGAACACCTCACAGTAAACTGTCACCTAGATCAGAGTTTCCCAAACTGTGGGTCGCGACCCAAAAGTGGGTCGCGAAGCTCTGGCAAGTGGGTCGCAATAGAGAAACATTTATTTTTTTAATGCTTTAAATTTCTTAGCGCTGTACGTAAATCAGCATATTTCGATACCAATTTACGAAGCAAATGTCAGTACACAATGCTTTATTTTACACATTGGGTATTGAGACTGCCAAGATATTCACAAGTGGGTCGCGACCCAGAAAAGTTTGGGAACCGCTGACCTAGATACATTATATTCAGGCTTAACTTTACATTATGCATCATGCTTCAAACAAGGCTTTGAAAATGGTTCCACTGACCTTTAGGTACAACTCGCTTGTAACAAAACTCTTTATTTTCAGGATGCTTTGCTATCCTTAGAGTAATTAACATATTCAATGCTAAGTGGATAATAGTACTTCTTATCCTATATATATATATACTAGCAGGTTTACCCGGCGTTGCCCGGGGTTATAAGTTTCAATCCCTGTAGCGAATAAGCAACAAATTTAGGTATATGTTTAAATGTGTGTAGCGAATAAGGAAGAAATTTAGGCGACCTGTGGGGAAGACTGCTTTGCAGTCTAGGCGTGGACTGACTGCTTCGCAGTCGCCCTCTGGCGACGACTGCTTCGCAGTCTCCCGTGGACTGACTGCTTCGCAGTCGAGTGGCGACGACTGCTTCGCAGTCTCCCGTGGACTGACTGCTTCGCAGTCGAAGAGGGTGAAGCCGGCGTTGGCGGGTTCAAGAAAATGCCAGAAATCTAGCCCTCACTGCCCTTAGTAAAGCAGAGTCTTTGAACATACAATTTTGCTGTAAAACGATGAATATAGTTCGATTCGATCGTAATTAAATTTTGTGCGAAAGTAAACGTCTTTATTTGCATTATTAATGACGTTGGGGAATACCTGCGCCATAAATAGAACCGCTTGTCGTTAAATGCGCATTATTAATGACGTTGGGGAATACCGGCGCCATAAATAGCAGCGTTTCGTGCTGGGTCGTTAGGGACGGTCGGTTGGGTAGAGTTTTGGGGGATTTTCACCATGTTAGCGGTGAAAAGGGGGTACGCGAACACTGGGGTACACTGGGTGTCCGAAGCCGAGGCCGACACAGTAGTGAAGGTTTCGAGTGAAAAGGTGCAAAATTGTAGAAGTTAAGCCCGGTCAAACAGACAGACAGAGAGACAGACACACAGAATTCTCGCTTTATTTATATAGATATATATATATATATATATAAAATTATATATATATAAAATTATATATGCGTATATATTTACATATATATATATATATATATATATTTACATATATGTATATGACAGGGTATTATATAAATATTATTTCATTATAGAACTGCATTCAATGGCATTAGGGTTATCGGTTGCTGTCAAGCAAGACTGACCTTGACAGACAAAGTGAATTCTGGGTTAGTGTCGTGAAGCAATATGATGGTTTCTGGCATGCCCATGCTCTCTCGAACACCAATGTGGTAAAATAGTGAAGACTGCTGAATCTGAATTGACATGTCAACTATTGCAATATCAGCATTGTAGAACTTGTCCAGAACTTCCAGCTGCCCAAAATCCAGTCTCTCAAAGTTTACCTCGCACAGATCAGCTTTCAGACTGCAAGTAACAGAGCACCACATGCTCAATCATTAGTCACAGCTACCCAGGCTTCAGTTTATAACTTTCCAAACAGCCATTAGTTTATCTGACACAGATTGTAATGTAATTCGACATGTTATATACAATACAGACACTCGTGTTGACCGTTGTTCTACAAGTAACAGAACACAACTATGACATGCTATATAATCTTAACCAATTAACACGATTCTTAACCAATCAATGTCATAAATAACTTACTTATTGTTAATTTAAAACTTCTTATATATTTTTCAATCCCTGACTATCTGCATTGCTTCTCAAGAAATGGCAGACAGTTAAAACAAACTATTTCAATCATATTAAGCCAGGAAAATTTTAATTCATTGCTAACAAAATTACAATAGATAATGCTGTATTTGTGTCTCTTAAATTTTATTATTGAAATGATAGAATCTGTTTTCAATAGCTTCGCATAAAATGCAAAATCATTTCCATTTAAATTGGCTATTTACTGAAAATTAGCTGAATTCAAATCATGAAACATGTCAGCTTACCTATCACATACACTTTTAACATCAGCATGTGCCAAATGTCTTGCCTCAACATCTGTCTCTTGGCCCTTACCATCCTTGGACTTCACAGGAGCAGTACTTATCACACTAACTACATGGATTCCGGTCATAGTCATTCGCTACAGCCTACAAGCAAATCATCATGTTATTAACTCAGTATATCATCAGTAGCTGATAAAAATGTCCTATGCTCAAATTGGCTTAATGTGTTTATTCGGCTTGACCGTGTTTCTAACAATCCTAAACTTGTCCAAGTGCTGCGTTTATTGGATAACATTTACATGTGGGTGTGCTATAGCCTATTGGTTAGTGTGCTGGACTGTCAACCAAAAGGTAGGGAGTTCAAATCCCCATCCGGCAGAAATTTGTGTCCAGATTTTTGATCCACCTGTGCTCCCTAGCCAACTCAGCTATAATGAGTAGAAAGACTGCAGACTGACTGCATAATGGGATTCAACTGGCCACCCATCCTCGATTCCTCATATGCCACAAAAGGCTATGAAAAATAAGTCACTAACACTACATGCCTAGCTTAAGGAACTGCTCTTCATCTCTCCTTCTTACATCCACTTATTGACTCGAGTAATAAAACTGCAGCAACTTCAGCAACTTTTCTGGAAAATTTCTACAGTAACAAGGTCGAGAAGTTCTTCTCACAGCCATTTTTGATTAAAGATCTGTAGTTATTTATCTACTAATTTTGTAATGTTTCTATTATTATCAAAATTAAATCTGACAACAGTTAATATATGTATCACATTCATCACTTCAGCTATCATAATATCAGCTATCATAATAGGAGTCATTAGCAAGGCATAAAATCCCCTATACACTTGAATTATCTCTACAATTTATAACTTGAATTCTAAATAATGCAATTAAAAACTAGTCGATTCAGTCCAGAGGGACTGAGGTACAAGGAAGTGTGTATATACAAGGTGGAACAATTTGGAAATAAACGAATTCAGATCACCCTAAAATTCTATAGACTAAAATTAAAAAAGGAAGGAATTTCCATTATTTAAGATCAGTTAGCAAGAAATCACCTGACAGTTTAAACAAAATCATTCTGCGTATAACAAACATTTAAAACACAAACATAAATTCTCATATATTACATATTATGTACATATAAACACAGTTCTGAGCACAAAATTGTACAAGTTGTGTAAGAATATGTATACTGTATAATTCAGAATATGGAAAATATGCTGCCTAAAGCATTTCTAAGAAAACTTAACAAAAACAGAACAAAATACATGAGCAGAAAGACAACAGGCAGAGACAAGGCCTACTTGTTAGTAATCACCATTTTACATTCTGGCCCCTGGGATACAGGCAGAAACTATGCACTGTGCAGCGCATGACTCTGTAGATGGTTTCAATCTCAAGCTTCACAACATTTAGCCAACCCACTGCTGAGGCTAAGCATATTATTGAAAAACATAAGGTCACTTTCAAGCATAGCAGGTCAAGTCATTAGACACAGTTGGCAGTGTTTGCATGTGTACACATTCTTCATCAAGATGATTAGGACACCAGAACTTCCTCAACTCTTAACTCATTAGTAATAAGAAATATAAGTACTTACAGCTTTTAAAAGGTTCTTGAAATGCACTTTATAAATGCCCAGATACATACATACATACATACATACATACATACATACATACATACATACATACATACATACATACATACATACATACATACATACATACAAAGAATACCAACTAATTGGATTATAGAATTTGTAAGGTAATCGTAAATTTCCACTGATGCCTTTACCAAGTACAAATTCTTTGCTCCTATACAACATTTTCACATCAAGCACTTGGAAGGAAGAAAACTAGGAAAGAATAATGCTGATGATTTCTCACTTAGCTGACAGACATATGAAGCATTTCAGCAAGGTAAACAAACCAACAGTTAAGAGATGCTGAATGCCACTACAAAATACAATTTGCAAGTGTGCTCCAACTATGCTACAAATAATGGACATGATAATCTATATATTAAATAAAGTCCATCATGTGGTTCATTATCCATGTGCAGGTATGCTTCGGCTAGGTCAGTTCAAAAGCTCTGTAGCACACTACGTTCATGCATACTTTGCCTTTAAGCATTTGCAGTTGCTGAAGATACCTCAACCTCAATGCTATTTCATTCATAAAGAGCATACCAACAAAATGAGGTGTTGGAACATGGCCAAATGCAAGTGCGCAGTAACGTTAAAACATATTAACAAGGAAATTAGTTACTGGTACAAGTATAATTTGGTGGAGGGAAACACACATGAAATATTCTGACCACATGATTTTAAAAAAATTTATGCATAGCACCAGGCATCAACCAATGTCTGGTACTAGTCTGAGAAGGTTACAGTACACTTTAACAAAACCCAAAATTATACCTTTTTGCATGAAATAAGCAAGTGGACATTAATGAGACAATTAAACAAATAAAACACTAATATTTATATCTGAAATTGATAAAAGTAGTTTCCAAAATAATAGTCAAAGTATATCTTGGTCATTTATTCTACTAACCTCCTTTAATTTTCCAAGTGTGTCCTAAATAACTTCTACATGATCATATCACTGCTACTATTAATACCACTGAACCTCCTTATAGAATGCATTAACATAATATATCTTGGTCATTTATTCTACTAATCTCCTTTAATTTTACAGGTGTGTCCTAAATAACTTCTACATGATCATATCACTACTACTATTAATACAAGGGAACCTCCTTATTGAATGCATTAACATAATATAAACATAGACTGGTTGGTGATTATGGACATGGATCCCAAATTTCATTCACTGTTGAAACATGATCTCATTACAGCAATATAATGTGGTACTTTGTGTGGCTACCAGATGTAGCCCTATAACACTTGAGGTTCTAGTTGATACACTCAATGAATAATCACATTGTTACCTCTGAGTGCATAATATATACAGTGTTGCTGTCCCACTGTCAAGACTGTTTGAAATTGTGGCTGTTTTGGGTGTCAATACTTAACTTCCTCAGGCAACTCATTGGCAAGACATCTAGCCAAAATGCTAGATTGTCAATCCAGAGGTTAGGGGTTTAAAACTTCAATTCCCATCCAGGACATACAATTGGTAATTCATGATTTCTGCTCCCACAGTGCCCTTCAGCAAACCTTAAGCTATAAAATAAGAAATTGAAGGGATATTTAAGGCAGTGAGGCAGAGGACTGGATACCCATTTCCTATGACAAAGTGAAGAAATGAAGTTGCTAGCACTAAAGTTACAACCATGACTTCCTCATTGGATTAGCTTAAATAAACTGATCCATCTAACTGGTCTACAATGAACAATTTCTGCTCTCATAAGATACACTGTGACTCTACTTTCAGCAATCAATTATGAATCAAGTCTTACAAAAACTAGAAAATAATGCTATCTGCACACAAACATGAGAAATGGCAAACAAGTCAGCCACAAGATCCAAGTACATTACACCCAGTTGACCATAAATACAACCTGTGACATCCAGAGTCAGCCTGTTTACCTGGCTGCCTGCAAGCAAGCAGGCCTGGAGATGGGACAGAAGCCAGAGTACAAAGGCCCCAATTTCACCTCCAGCTAGTTGCAGCCTCAAGCCAAGACAACAGATGAAAAGTCACTCTGAAGCCCAGTTCTCAACCACAGACTAATACCAACTAATATCCATTGAGTTTATGGTTCAATTCTTACTGCCCACCAATTAAGCTCCAAGGGTTCAGCCACATCTACAGCAATGTCACACATGCACACATACTCTTTAATGGCTCAACTTGTTACAAAAGTAGAGGAATTTGTCGGGTGTATTGTGTGACTGCAAGATCTCGGCTCATCTTAAGGGATAGATATACAGGGGAGTGATAAGACATGTATTAATTTATGGAGCAGAAGCTTTGACAATGAGGAGAAGGAAAGAGGAACTAATGGAGAGAACCGAGATGAGAATGCTACGAGGGATACTTGGGCTTTCAAAAGACAGGAAAAGAAATGAGAATATCCGGAAGACACTTGGGAGTAGCCTGTATATCCGACAAGGTGCGCAAGGCCAGACTGAGGTGGTATGGTCATGTGGAGCAGGCGGAGGATAGTAGCATCAAGAGAATAATGAAGGCAGAGGTACATGGACATCACAGCCGGGATGCCAGAAGAGATGGATGGATACGGTTCAGCTGGACCTCAGGTTTATCGGTTTGAAAAAGGAGACTGGAGATCGAGCAGGAAGGAGACAAAGGATCAAAGTGGCTGAGCACTGACCAGTGAGGGATTAATTCCAGCCAGAAGGAAAAGAAGAAAATATATGAAATTTCAACACATTATTACAAATCTTCAAAACACATTTTGCACTAGAATTCATCAAGACCACAGATGTTCAGAACTCTTTGACTACAGCCATAACTAATATATCAAGAAATTAATGTATAACTTCTGTTCTTAAAGCTGTGCATTGGCTTCCTGTTCACTAAATGACTTGTTTCAAATTAGGGCTCATAGTTTATAACCTATTGAACTCTGGCCAACTAGACCTAATTCTTTATTCCCAAGACTTCTCATTATTCACCCAGGTCATCCGATTGTCTTTACTGGTCATACCCAAAACTAGAACTGTTCTTTGTGAATAAGCTTTCTCTGTCGTTGTATCTAAATTTGGAACTCTCTCCATGTATCTGCTTATTCTGCTTACACTGAACACTGGCAAATAGAAGTTACTAATAAATATCATGTTTAGATTCACCCCACTTGTGAATCATTCCCTCACAATTAGACAAGGTTTGATTTTCCATATTACCTGTAACAAAATAGCATTTAAGAGTGTGCATAGATCCTATTCACAGCATCTTCCCTTGCCCTGCTGAAGCCTTAGGATCGATAGGATAAGTCAAACCTATGCATTCAACATGTAGTGGATCTCTGAATTTTCTTATGTTTTATGTAATGTTTAGATCTGTTGTTTTGGTTGTCAGTACAGTGTAACTGTACAATAATATACATGGACCATGCGCATCTTAGACTACTGCTACTCAAACTGTGGTCCTTAGCCGGTGCCAGTCCGCCAGTTACTAGTTATCAGCTGCGGAATGATCATCGGAATCACAAATTTAATCGTACTCATATAAAATACGCAAATTTGTATACAAATTTGTATACAAATTAAAACAAAAAAAATAAGAACATGACACAGTGTTCGTACACAACAAGCATTTTTAAACATACAACATTAAGAAAAGTATAATTTTAATAAGCAGTGGCAATGTTTAATTTAAATTTTAATATAGGCATAACATGTCATATACATGATTGTAAGCTGATGTTGAAAAGCCAGTCTACGGTAATGCTGGTGAAATAATTATCAGTTAGCAGTAACAGAAAGTTTCAGACGCACTGCCGACACCATAGACTATTAATAATTTTTGTATTAATTTTGTTCCTGTCATGTTGTGACTAGGGCATAACCAATTCTGGTTCTTTTTGCTGATTCCGGATTCCAGATAGGGGATACTATAGGCCATTAGTTGCAGATTCAGATTCCAATTAGTAATAAATCTATACACTAAGGCCTAATTCAAAATTAGTCACCACTGGTAATGGCTTGGGTCAGCTACAGGCAAGGCTCAGATGTGACCCTTTGAACAGGTGCCCCTATTCTGGGGCCATTGACAGCCCTAATAAGTAGTAACAATCAAGATTATAATTACATGTGAGTGGCCTATTAATTGTTATTGGTCCACAGTGACACCAGGGAAAAAACAACTGTTATTAATCAGTGGATTAGACATTCTGGATCCAGATAATTCCAAACAATCCGGATTTAGTTGTAATTACCCTAAATTGCTTCATAGATTCCAACTGGTTAATAAGGAAGTTAATAAAGCCACTCTTACAGGGAAGACCACAACCAGGGCTTATACCATTTCATTTCTTCTTTTGCAGGTCACACACATATATAAACATTTGGGCCAAGAAAAGTCGAACAGTAGAATCATTTCAATCTTTTGAATCACAAACAGGTGGTATGAAACCAAGTGGCACTAGATAAGTGCTCACAAACTTTGGGTATTATACTGAAGCTGATGGCAGCAGATAGCTGCTCTAACTCTGACAGTAAATTGCCTGAAGTAACCTACACTGAGGAATCTGGAATGCTAACAATTGACAGAATACCAAAATGAAAGGCAGCACAATGCCTGTCCTCTTTTACAAGATTAAAACCTGGGAGCACACAAAAGCCCAAGAGAAGAAGGCGGATGTACTTCAACAAGCCGGGGTTGGGACCATTGGGTCGGGAGTGCTTCTGAGTAGATAACCTTGAAGAGGCGCTATACAAATTCTCCGTATGAATGAACAATGATATCCAAGGATGATTATGTGCAATTTTGTCCTTGGCCTTTCGAGCTATTTGTTCCCCACTTGCATGACTTCTCAAATTAGTTTTTCCCTTAATTTCTTATATCCATTTTTTAATTCACAACTTCTGTTGGTAATCCTTGAAAGAACTCTATGGCATGCTCCTCCCAAAAAAGTCAATGAGGCTATAGCTGGACTGCCACCCAATCTTTCATCCCTACGGCTAGAGGCAGGCTGGACATCCCATGCATACCTATACCTAGACAGCAGAATTGAACCTCCTCCCACTAAATTTCAGGTTAAACATGGCTCGAAAACAAGGTTAGGAGAGGGGTGGCTGGCAGAAAATCAGAGAAAGGCAACCAGTTCAACAGTCATCTGGTGATAAAGCAGAGTGATTGTGGCCTACAGCCTGACAATAACAAGGCCTTTCTGTGTAATTAGCAAAACTGTCTGGAAGCATACAAAACTAAATGTGCTTGGGCAACACAGATTAAACTATCTATATAAAAGCCATATCATTTATTATCTGCTGTTAGCAACCTTGTCACCTTGTGCTGTCAGCTCGTGGAGCTCTAGCGATCGTCCTGGTGAACACACTCCACCGGCTGTTAGCAAACACCTTAAAAAGTGTACAGACATCGTTTAGCCCACTTTACATTAGACAAGCCCATACAAGGAAAGACCTGATAATAACATTCCTTTAAAATTTGAAACAAAAATCACCAGCACAAATACCCTTTAAACTATTACTTCTGCCTACAAAATCCAATGTCATGAACAATCCAGACTCAGTTATGCAATAGCTGGACTTTCACCCAGCCATCCCTGACCCCAACATCCATAAACAGAAGACTATTGCAGTCTGTTTCCCACACGACTCCAGACTCAGCAAAGGTTAGCAGATCAATTTAAAAACAGCGGTTTCTATCCTGCTGAAACCTGGTTAAATACAACTTCAAAACCTGATAACTCAAAATTAACACTCAAAATTTAACATATAGCAGCTGGTGACCAAGCAATTTATAAAAAAAAGTCTTCAACTTTAAAACTGAATGCATAGATATAAAACCAGTAAAATATATAACTTTTATCTATCCAGAAAAGTCTAACATCTGTAGGATGTAGCAGTTTAAAAAGTAATTGCCAGTTGATTAGGAGAAACTAAAACAGTATATAATCACATACATATTATGCCCCTTATCAGCTGAAGACAGTCTAATCTAATCCAATCAAAACCTCTATAGGCCAATATAAAGCACAAGCCCTTAATCATTAATTCATATGAAAATGCAATCCACTGAAGTACACCTAACCCTGTGAAAACCCACAGAACTTTACTGACACAAATTAGTTTTCAAATGTCAAATTCTCTAAATAAATTCCCAAAGATGTGCAAAGTTGTGCATTAAAACTGTTGGGAGTAGGCCTTTCCGTAGGCCTGGGTTCTGGTTCGATACCAGACCACAAAACTATACCTGATGCCTGGCATTTTCTAGAACTGTTTTTGCCTCTTCCCATACAGCAGCTGAGCTCAGGCTGGGGTCACCAGGTAAACACCAGTACCTGCCTAGGCCCGAGGATTTACAGTTATTTATCTTAGTGATATGATTGTAGATCTGGTCCTTTCATCATAGCTGGGAGCAGTTGCAGCTATGTTAAATTCACCTGCTTGGACCAATATTTAGTATTTTTGTCAACTGTGGGTGAGAATAGAAATTTAGTACTGTAGTACATTGGGCCCATCAAAATATCAAACAATGCCTTAAACAAGTGTAACATGCTAATCAGCTGAATTTTACCACAGGGGTGATTCCGTGTCAAATCAACCAAATTTGGAACTGAAATTGACATGACCGACTCGGATTTACTTGAAATTTTGCCCACTTGTTGGGCCACATAAGATATGAATAAACCTGCAAAAAATTTGTTTCGGTCAACTACATTCCGAGATACGGGTCGGCGAACTTTGACCCGACCCGCTCGACCTCGTACCTTTGGACGTCTGTATCTCAGCTTATATGAGAGCTAGGAAGGTGTTCTTGGTGTCATTATTCAGCTCTTTTGATGAACTATTTGGGCAAATTAATCATGACTGTTTAAAAGTTTAACATCGAAACCATATTCCACAAATTAGCACTTTAACCTTGACCTGGACCTTTTCGCAACTTTTTTAAAATCTGAAAAAATTCACACTTATACATTAGGGTGGTCCACATGCATATGGTAAAATTTGAAAGTGTCCAAAAACTCTCTCCACAAGGCTGCCCTTATTTCACTATGTATACAGAAGAACCATACCAAAAATTGAATCAATCTGAGTAGTTTTAGGGGTCGCTATGATTTCAACAATTTTCTGACATACGCATTTCGGATGAAATTTTGGTCGTATTAATGTTTTGAATTTTGTTTTCAAATGACTAGAACAATAAGAACATGCAAATGTTGCATTGTGAATGCACTAACAGTCAGGGATGTCATTGGGTGGCGGGGGGCATTCCCCCTTGATTTTTGAAAAAAAGGAAAAGGAATGGAACAATAAAAAAAGGAAGAAGAAAGGGGTAAAAAGAAAAAATGATACTCAAATTCAGGGACATCATGTAAAGGGTGTAGGCCTGCACTGTATGGACTAGCTTATGGGCATATATATATATATAGGTACACAGTGCCGGATTTACCATGAGGCAAATGGGGCAATTCCCCAGTAAAAATACTCAAATGACGTCCCTCCCCCCCCCCGAAAAAGCTGAATTCACGTCCCTGGTAATAGTGCCTGCAAACTGTTGCAGTGCATTTGCTCCATCTATGTCTACTCCAAAGATTAATTTTTTCTGGAGGAACATAGTTTCTAGTCCAGAGGTTGCTCGTGCCTCAGACAGGGTCAACCTTCCAGATCGTGGAGCTGTGTTTGTGGTTGCATTGGTGCAAAGGGGCTAGTATTTTGTTGCCACTTTGTCCAATACAAGTATCCATAGAGGAGCTTGTGTTATCATTGAAGAAGCAGTGGGTCATGAGCTCGTGATGATTGGTTGCCGCCATCATGTCATGGAGGTCATTCTCAGTGCTCAATGTCTTCACAGCTCTGTTTGGCGCAACTAGGGGACCCGAGATTGGCCTATTCAAGAGATTCCAAAAGAAATGGCCATACGTACAGCAAGTGAGCTACACACCCGCAAAAGATGGGCTCTTTGGTGATGAAATCACAGCCTACGAGGGGGAGATGATATCATTTTACACAACTGATTCAACCACCAACAACCCAGGGAGGATTACATTGACCTTCGATTGTGATTCATCTTCCATGGGGATCTGTGAAGGCCTTCAAGTTCCGAGCTGCAGGAGCAATACACCATGCTCATACTTTTCCAAGACCAGCCGATGCTGATGGCCAGAGAGAAAAGTAGACTGACAGAGCTTTCCATTTTTGTTACACTTGTGCATGGCCGTTTCTGGCATGAAGCTACAATGCCATCGAATGCTGCACGGAATGACGCCAAGATGCTAGTCTGATCAAGATGTATCCGAATCGCCTTGTTGCCGATGCCGCCTCCACAGCATTGTCTCGTCATCTTTGGTACGTTTCTGAACACCTCATAGGACTGGCACTGTTCAAATGTCAAGAGGGCCTTAGGAGCCAACCTCCAGCTTGCAAAGACTCCATCGGCTCTGTGGAGGGTGAATGCCACCAAAGTCACTAAGTTCTGGAGATTGTAGAACTTTGTGACCAAGCAAACCACGCATCTCTTCAAGTTGCTGAGCATAACAGGGAAGGAGGAGGCTGAGGTTTTCCTTTCAAAGGACCCAGAAGAATGGAAAGATGACGAGTTCTACAAGAAATTTAAAGCAAGAGTCCAAGCCATGAAGGTGGTCAATGACAGCACTGAATGTGGCATTGCGCTCATCCAGAAATGTAATGAAACGATCACAAAAAATGAAGATCAGAAGCATTTCTTGCTCCAATTTGTCAAGCGCCACCACTAGCTCTACCCCCACCCCATCCAAAGCAGCCTTGCCAGCTGATGATCACTAAACGAAAAACATTGTAGGCCTAAACGGTTGCTGTGGATAGTTACATACCCAGACTCTATCCTTCAGACTTGACAAACTACATTTAACCAGTTTTTAAATGTTGCATTCGTTCTGCAATCATTCGTGTCGATGTCAATAGTGACTTTTATCTGAAAGACTACTTTTAAAACTAATGCTTCTTACTGTTAACATTTTAGGATACCAGTTAACAGTTTTCCAATTGTTTTCTTATTGTTCACATCTTATTACTAAATGTCAGAAAAATAAAATAAAACAAGGATGTAATTATCAAAATTAACTCATTATTTGCTGTTTTTCGCTGTTTATCCAAAAAGTGATAATTCATAGCGACCCCTAAATATTCTCAGATTGACTTCAAAATTTGTCACAAAATTCACAATATTACATGTAACAAGGGCAGCCATGTGGAGAAACACATTTCTAAATTTTACTTTTTTGGACCACTCTATTATACATTGAAGTGTCTTGAACATCCTCAGAAAAAATCAGAATGGGATCTCTAACGGTTTTTTTTCTATAATTTTTTTGCGTATACAGTTACATGCAAACTTCAATATCGCTGTCTCCTTAAATTGATATCGAACATGTTCAACTTGCTACTTTTTTCTATAGTTCATTCTAGTAACTTTGAAGTGTCTTGAACATCCTCAGAAGACATCAGAATGGGATCTCTAATAGTTTTTTTTACTACAAAACTTAGTCTAGAACTCTAGATGGAGGGATATACCAATTTGTAGGAAATCTGTTTTCTGCCAACACTGCTTGACACATAACATATAAATTTCTAAGTCTTAAGACAATATAGTTTATGAACTATACTCTTGAATAAGTAGAAGAATAGAAGGGAAGATATATGAATAAAAAAGAACATGGATTAAGATCACATGTATTCATAAATTCATAAAATTTATAACCAGTGCTCCTTCACGATATGTACTCTATATGTCCAATGCTCTTAATACATGTTCTTTTGTTCACACATAGTTTTAAGTTATTCTTAGGAATTTCTTTGTGTACAACTTCAAAATTTCCAAGTTGGTAGCTGTTTATCAGAGAAAAGATGTCTGAAGTCCTGTAGCTTACCTTCAGACATCTTTTCTCTGATAAACTGCTACCAACCTGGAAATTTTTTATGGTAAAAGTAGAAAGCTGCCCTCCTGAGAACTGTGATAATAGTTGTTAAATTGATTTGGAAAAGCATGGATAAGACAAATGTTATTAAGAAAGTGGTGGTGTTTGTGTCATTTGCCTACATTTCTGATAAAAATTTTCAATTAGTTCTTGAAATTCAAAAGACATCAGAATGGGATCTCTAATAGTTTGTTTACTACAAAACTTAGTCTAGATGGAGGTATATGCCAATCTGTAGGAAATATGTTTTCTGCCAACACTGCTTGAAAACATAACATATATTTCTTTGTGTACAACATCAAAATTTCAAAGTTTGTAGCAGTTTATCAGAGAAAAGATGTCTGAAGTCCTGTAGCTTATGTTCAGACATCTTTTCTCTGATTAACTGCTACCAGCTTGGAAACTTTTTTATGGTTAAATTAGAAAGCTGCCCTCCTGAGAACTGATAAAAGTTGTTAAATTGTACACCAAGAAATTCCTAAGAATAACTTAAAACTATGTGTGAACAAAAGAACATGTATTAACAGCATTGGACATATATATATATATATAGCAAAGAGTACATATCTTGAAGGAGCACTATTTATAAATGAATACATGTGATCTTAATCCATGTTCTTTTTTATTCATATATCTTTCCTTCTATTCTTCTACTTATACAAGAGTATAGTTCATAAACTATATTGTCTTAAGACTTAGAAATTTATATGTTATGTGTCAAGCAGTGTTGGCAGAAAACAGATTTCCTACAAATTGGCATATACCTCCATCTAGACTAAGTTTTGTAGTAAAAAAAACTATTAGAGATCCAATTCTGATGTCTTCTGAGGATGTTCAAGACACTTCAAAATTACTAGAATGAACTATAGACAAAAGTAGCAAGTTGAACATGTTCGATATCAATTTAAGGAGACAGTGTTATTGAAGTTTGCACGTAACTGTATACGCAAAAAAATTATAGAAAAAAAACTGTTAGAGATCCCATTCTGATTTTTTCTGAGGATGTTCAAGACACTTCAATGTATAAGTGTGAATTTTTTCAGATTTTAAAAAAGTTGCGAAAAGGTCAAGGTCAAGGTTAAAGTGCTAATTTGTGGAATATGGTTTCGATGTTAAACTTTTAAACAGTCATGATTAATTTGCCCAAATAGTTCATCAAAAGAGCTGAATAATGACACCAAGAACACCTTCCTAGCTCTCATATAAGCTGAGATACAGACGTCCAAAGGTACGAGGTCAAGCGGGTCGGTCAAAGTTCGCCGACCCGTATCTCGGAATGTAGTTGACCGAAAAAAAATTTTTTTGCAGGTTTATACATATCTTATGTGACCCAACAAGTGGGCAAAATTTCAAGTAAATCCGAGTCGGTCGTGTCAATCACTTTGGTTGAACTGACATGGAATCACCCACATATAAATGAATCCATGAATGACACACATGATTCTGCCTATGCTAACTAATATACTGATCAGTGTTCACACTCGAAATATGCAAGTCAGCAGACGACATTACTTATCCAACAAAGGAGTGATGGGTAGTTACGTCATAAGTATCCACTGAAAATGGACACTAGTGATATATTACTACAAACGAGACACTTCTAGTTGGCAAGGTTATATCCCAGACAGCACCAGAGAGCTTTGATGCTTCAAAAAACTGCAGACATTTTGCATCATAACACTTTCAACTTATAGAAGTTTCATGGTCTAAGTTTCTACTCCAGCCTAGTTTTACAAATCCAAACCTTCATGTCCTACAAATGTTTACACAGGAAGCTCACTTTCACTTCCCTCTGTTCTCTTGCATTCACTAGCCAACCCATCTAAAAATAAATGTTTCCAACTGCATAAATCTAAATATCCATTCAGACAACAGCTGCAGTAGAGGGTCCACATACTCGAGCATGCAGTTAAGGTCCACGTAATGACAGCCAATGATCGACCCTAGATAGACAAATGTCTGGCCTGGGATATGACAGTCCATTACAATAGCAGAGTCATGACATGAGGACTGCAAAGAAATGTTGTAAAATACCAACATTCTGTCTGTATGTTGCCCTGGACTTCAAATTGGTCTAGTAAATCAATATGGCTTAGAATTGTTCACCTATTTAAGATATTATCTTATTAATTGCAAGGATTTGTATATGAAATGCACACTAGTTACTTGTTTTCTATTGCTCAGATCCACACCTAACACGTTTTCATGCTCTCTAAACTTATTTGCTTCTAAACACTTGCTATATAAACCTATTAGAACTGGTCTTAAAATAGTTATAGCTATCATTTTATACAATCTTTCCAGAATGGAATCCAAGTCACTTGCTCTACACTTCCCAGATTTACTTAGAACTGATATAAACTCGGTTGCAACAAAATGTCTCAGAGAAGATCTTACTGAAGCTCACAGATCTGCTCTGAACACCCTGTGTGCCATAACAAGCGGGTATCTGAACACCCTGTGTGCCATAACACACGGGTATCTTCACATCCCCAATCACTGTCACCCATAGTTCGAGAATTCGTGACTTTCGGTTTTAAAATTCGTAAAAATTCGCGAATTTTTGGTCTATTTTAAAATTCGTAAAAATTCGTAAAAATTCGTTGGGCCACTGTTGGACTTTTTTTTACATTGACAGTTGGTTTTGCAAAAACAATGTAAGCAATAACAACAAATGTGATGACGACTTGATTTGTTGTGTTAAGCTTCTGCTTAGAATTTAATGTAATATTCAATATAAAAGTTTATAACGTAACGAGTTAATTTAGTTAAAATCTAATTTTTAAAGATGAAAGAACATGGACCGGAGTGGAAGTATGTAGTTATTTTGGAGGAGAAGGAAAGGGTAATCCAAAAATACAGTGTTGTTTTTGAGACAAGGAACTTAATTTTGTTGGTTGTTCTGCCGGAATTCGGGAGCATTTGCATGGCGAAAATACAGAAGCCAGAGTCGAGTGGGAGCAGTGGGCTGTTCCTGACTCAGAATCAGAGGACGATGAAGTAGAAGACACAGCTCGGTGAACGTTGCCAACCCTATTTAACCATGTTTGGTTGCAAGCTGTGTTAGTGGCTGACGTGACCCTGAAGCTGCATGGGGCACTGGTGGTTTTTCGTTCTGCTGACTGACACTCACAGTCACACACCCCAACTATGATAGAAATCGAAGTTCAAGACTAAGTAGAACAGTAACTGAATATCAGTACTATTGTGTTGCTTTTCAGCTATCTTTTACGGCTGATTGATTGCCTATGACATTGACATTTACTTTCTTAAAAAGTTCAAAAGTAAACAAATAATAAAATTCGTTGCCATGGCAAAGAATTCTATTATTTTATTATTTTACGAATTTTTACGAATTTTTAAACTGTAGTTTTAAAATTCGTTAAAATTCGTGAATTTTTTAAATTCTTAAAATTCGTAAAATGCGAATTCTCGAACTATGCTGTCACCTCATCATTGGTCTTCAGATTAAATCCAATATTCAAATATACTGTAAACATAGAAATTGTATACAAACATCTCTATGATGGCTGGTCCTAGGCACTTAAAAGACCTTAACCAGTTGGCACTCCTGGAGCTTAACCCCAAAATTAAACACTAGGCACAGCAAATGAAGATTAGGAAGGAAGTAGGTAGCCAAACAAGTTGATAGATAAGTAGGTATGTCAGTGTCCTATTTCAAATTAATCATGATGCAACATCAGTATTCGCTCACTGCCTTGATCTCTGCAAGCATTAAGCAAGATGCTCCAGGCCATTTAAATAATAGCTCCAATTTAGATACAGTGATAATTGAGCCACTAAAATAAATGTGACCCACTAAAGAGCTAACTGTCAACTATGGTAAAGTTACAGACCTGTCTTAGAGGAGAACATAACAAGAACATAGATAAATACATGCAAAATATATAAGAAGAACACAGATAAATGCATGCAATAATATTTTCTATGCTATGAGAGGTAAAAAACGTATGATGAGTCACCTGGAGCCAAACACTATTCTCTGACACCAAATTAGATCACACTTTTAACATTCATTTTTGCAACATGCCATGGTCCAAATAATTGTACTGACCCTGGATCTTGATATGTTTACTGAAAGTAACAGGGCAATAAGGCAGACACAAGACTTTTATATGCCTTAAAACAAACTCCTCCAAGTACAGTCAATAGGACCTTGAAAACTCTTTCAATAAATATGACAACTTTCTCAAATCTCCAAACAGCATTGGTACTTGAACATCCATATAGTACTGTTATCATAAAGTCCAAGACATCAGTTGATGCTTGCTTAGAGTGAAATCACATTAACACTCATACGGTAATCAACTTCAAAAGCTAGACTGAAATCCAAAAGATCGGAGAAGAAACGAGAAGCCAGGCTACGTTGGGTAAGCACGTTGAAAGAGTCGAGTCTTAAGCCTGAATGACATCCAAGAATTGAAAAACTGACCTGAACTGGGCAACGAATTCCAAAACCTAAAACTAGCAACCAGAAAGCCCAAGAGCCCAAAAATGGAAATTGAGCTGATCTTCAAAATGCCAGATCAAGTGCAGAAAAATGACAAGGTGGAGTCAAAAACAATGCCAAACTGCTTACATTCAGAAGTTTATCCCTAACCATCCAAGAATGAATAAAACCAAAAACGGAAGCAAGTAGATGGAGAGAAGGATTAGATCTGGAACTATCAAATGAAAACAATAGTTGGGTATGTCAACATACAAGTGATAGCCAAAAGAGCTAGCCATTGGTAAGTAATGAACAGAGTGAAGTGGTATATAATGTAAACAGGAGCAGCCCCAATACAGAACCTTGTGGTACGCAACAATTCAAGACAGTGGGCACAGAAATGTGTCAATTCATACAAATATTCATTGAGTATGGGGATGCAGATAAGAATCAAAACAATTAAGAGCAGGACCAGATACACCGAACAGCGTTTGACACAGTGAATAAGTATATCATGATCCATGGCATCAAAAATGGCAGACAGGTCCAGAAGAATGAGGTTACTCCAACTTTTCCTTTATCCATGGAGCTGATTATGTGATTGTGAATGGTAAGTATTGCATTGTATTGTATATGGGCATTTATAAAGCGCCTCTCGCGGTATAGACCATTCAGAGGCGCTCCCAGTGCGCGAGACCCCAAGAGAAAAAGCAGGATTTAAGGTGAGAAAAAGAAGAAGCAACGCTACCAGAGAGAATGGTGGTGCGGACAAAGTAGAGCAGTTTCAGTGCAATGGTGTTTGCGGCAGACATATTGGGAAGGAATGTACAGGTTGACAGCTCAGGTAATAATTGACTACTTATCCCAGATTGTAGAAATTAAACTGAGAGTAGAGGTGGGACAATAGTCTGATAGCTGACTGGCTATCAGGAGAGAGAAAAGCATCCTTCTGAAAATGAGAGCGAGATAAATGACGGATTTGATGCTTGGGCCCAAAGCATCGAAGCATTCTTTAAGAAGGGCAGTAAGAATAACGTCTAAGACACACTGCTTATCCAAAGATGAGAAAATCATATTACAAATCCCAGTCAGTGTTGCTGGTCTGAACAGGCTGAGAACTGGAGGGGGTGATTTAGGGTATGATAGGCCATCAGGGGCAGGAACGTTAGAAAAATTAAGTCTTGTGGTTGAGATCTTGTTATAAAAAAAATGAAAGAACTTGTTGTCAAGTGAAGAGTGTAATGGGGAGGTAGGACATTGTAATTGTCACGGAATAGGATCTTATCCAGAGCTCACAATAATTAGCTTTGGAGAGGAGGTGTTCTCAGAGACCAGACAAAACATGCACGTCAGTTTGGCTGCCGAGGCATGTTTATGGACAAACAATGGCACCTGAATTTAAAGAGATGGAACATAACATAATACTTGGGCATTATAAAAATTTAGTCTCAAATATGTTATTTAGCAGTCATGGAAGCCATGTACTAACTGGTGTGTAGTCAGGCCAAGCAGCACTTTTTAAACACACAAGAAACTTTTTCAACAAGTGTATACCCAAACACAACTTATGAAACACCCACAAATCTGTTAACTGCAGAACTGTCAAGTGGTTTCGCATTTTAAGTGATACACCTTAAAACAGCTATCTGTGAACCAAGGTAGAGGTCTACATCAGTCCGGTGGTGACCGTGACCATGATAAACAAATATGGTCGTCCCAGACTCAGATAGAAGAGTGTCTGCAACTCCACAGTCAACCACTTCCGCTCAAGTAGGTTCTTAAGTGTTTTGGTTCAAGGTAGCGTAACTTTAGACATTTCCTTCTATTGTCTTAGCACTATATGTTGAAAGGTATTTATGGTGCTATTAATTCACTTCATTCAGTTTGTTACTCAGTACTTACTTATTTACTTGCGCAGAAATAGTAGACCGTGGAAGTTGTAGCACTCTATTCGATAAAGGTTTATGGTGGGTGTGTGGACAAGTTAAACATCACGGCCGCCCCAGAATTGTGTAGAATTAGAGTGCTACGAAGTAAGTAAGTACGGAGTATAGCACTAAAACCTAGTACAGAAATGTCGAATTACACGCTATCAAGATTGTCAGAACACTTAGGTGCAGTGACAATTTAGTTCTCAAAATAATTCCTAACTTCCTAATTCTTAATACCTACTTGCTTACTAGAGCGGAAGTAGCTGGCTGTGGAGTTCGTAGCACTCCAACTCTGCGTAAATCTGAGGTAGCCATAATGTTTATCTTGTCCACGGTTGTGACCCACACACCGTAAACCTTTACCCTCTATTCTATTCAAGTTTGTTTATAATGATCACGGTCGCATCTTTACTGATGTAGACCTCTACTATGAACCAATCTATATTATAACATAGCAAACTGTAGAGATGCAATTAGACGAGGTGGAATTGCAGAGGGCAGAGAAGAGGGCCAGATATGAAGGCAAAGCCAAGGAGTCATAGAATGCCAATGCTAAAAGACCGATGAGATTAGTGTTTACAGGCTTGAAGTGTAGGACAGGCAAATACTTGAATTGTAGGACAGGCAAATGCTAGGAACGGGCCAACGGCAAGGCTCAGCAGGCTAAATCTTTGCAAACTCGGCCAATTTTCCCTAACAAATAAAAATTGGTGTTAATCTAGAATTAATAAACTGCTAGTTTCCATCGAAGCCTCTAAAACTGTCGTAGCATTCAGGCGAACCACCAACCCCAAAAGCACTCACCCGAATTCGACTGCATGAGCAATGAATTAAATGCAAAAATATTTTAAAGACGCAAAATGAACTCACAAGCCCTCTGAAACTCCTCTGTCGTCGTTACTCGAACCCTAAATTCTAATAAACTTCCA
Organism: Allolobophora icterica; assembly: GCA_963556255.1. Lineage (NCBI taxonomy): Eukaryota > Metazoa > Annelida > Clitellata > Crassiclitellata > Lumbricidae > Allolobophora > Allolobophora icterica. The sequence goes on along the minus strand of OY744605.1, from coordinate 30,600,981 downwards.
TTACCCCGCAGCATTGCAAAACTTGCACTGGTGGTTTCTAAGGGTTTCCAATTTCAAGTCGCTAAATTAAACCTCTGTAAGTCGCTAAAAAAATTGTTCGCTTCAAATAAGATGATTTTTAACGTTCTGGAATCTTTACAACCAGTAACTTATTAATAATCTAGTCAACAATAAATACTAGTAAATAGTTATTAATAAGCAAACCTTGCAAAGTTGGGAGGAAGGGTTGAAGCATATATCTATGGTCAAATATAGTTGCCCACCTTTTTCAAATTCGTTGTCTCTAAATAGGTCTACTCAAAGGCTCATGTGTACATGGCCGTCGTCGAGTTTTGTTAATTAAATGGGGGCCCTTACTAGCGGGACCCTGGTCCTTTTAGCCTATGTTTTAGGGCTTCCTATTGACCACTCACAGCATGATATAGCCTTCTAAACCCATGAATATCTTAATGTTTCAAACCTTTTCAGCATCATAGTGGCTATTTAAATTATATTTTCTTGTATATTGTCACGTTTGCTTTGTGGATCAATAAATTGATTGATTGGTTGATTGATTGATTGAAATAAGCTGGTTCTGGTCTATACCAAGGATTCTATATTTGTATAAAGAGTCCTTGGTATTACAATAAGGGTTTTTAAGACTAAAAGACGAGATTTCGGAAATTTATACGACACCGACATCAATGGCCATGAACTGTTCACAGAAATTGGAGATTGCAAAATGCTGCTCAGGACCCGGGCCGGAATGAAGTTCTACCGGAACCTCGAGATATCTCTCACAGTGCAGTCTATAGACACACATAGGCGTAATTTGGGGGGGTACGAGGGGTACCCGTACCCCCACTATTTGGACTGGGGGTACCGTACCCCCCCACTTTTGAACAATGCCAATGAATATTTTATTATTGTGCCTTCCCAGAGATCAATCTCAGCCTTGCTTCGTGTATGTAAGAAATTGGTACCCCTCACATTTTAGACCAAAGTTACGCCTCTGTAGACACACATCATTAATGTCTCCAACATAGGATATACAGTGCTCGAAATGGACAATTTTACGAAACGGAACGCTAGTCAAAGATATGGGCGCATTCACGTTAATTTCATAGTATTTTCCACAATAATTCATTTGACGAACCGGAACGGAACGCTGACGAACCGGAACGGCGTTCCGGTGCGTTCCGGTCCATTTCGAGCACTGAGGATATATCTCGCTATTATATATTTCTTGAAGGCACTGCTTTTCGCAATCTCTGCAAAGGCTTTCTTGAATGCAGCTGCTACTATAGTGCTGTAATTGGTACGTTAGGCCTGCAGGCCCTACTGGTCTACGGGACTAGAAAGAGTTAATAGAACTGCATTGCATATGAACCTTTCTGCAACACTCTACTAACTGAATAATGTGACCCTTATTTGACACTATATTAGGCCTAATTAAGGGGCATGAGCCTATAGTCGCTGTATGACATATATGCTATATAGGCCTTTTTAAGTCTTGAGAAATAGCAGCTTCAGTTTATAACGACACTGTGTGATAGGCCTAACGAAGATCATTAGCGTCGGCGCGTCGCTCTTCTTCATCCAGGCGTTGAAGGTGAACTTAATAGGCCTTGCACTGAATGGCCGAAGAGCTCAGCGCCAGCGATAATAAACCAATATACTTCAACCTTTGACCACCCTGTCCTCCCATCTGGTAGAACATATGGGGTATTCGTCACTCTAATTACTAATTAGGCCTGTGTGGTCGAAGTGAAGGGAATAGGGGCTATGTATTGAATTCACATATTTTTATTTAAATCGATTAACCCGCTAGATTAAACTTATTTTTGACCATTAAAGCTGGAACATTTCGTGATCCGAGAGATTTGCCGAGACTGAGAGAATGAAGTAGATGAGCAGCATTTTATTACGTCATCCGGGGTCCATTTAATTTGTATCGATCCATTGCAAGTCTCTTAACTTCGTGAACTCTTCAACTTTGAACTGTGAACGTGAATCAGTTGCTGCAGCGATGGAACGAGACTTCACCAACCTGAAGGTTTTTAATTTTGTTTAATTAGTAGAATTTCTGTTTCTTCTTATTTACAGAGTAGTAATATTCAATGATTTCGCTATAATACAGTGTTTTGTCTTTGAGGTGTCATTTTTGTAGTTTGTCGCTTTTGTGGAGTTGAAACATGTGGGCTCTTAGGAGTCGAAAGTTCTATTTGACCAGCTGTTGTTTTGTTAGGCTACGAGGATTACATTTTCATGTTGATTAGATTTGCTATTTTGCCTCGGCTCTGATAAGATTAACCAAATATGTCCTCATCTTTTACTTCATAAGCTAATTCTTATTTAACATTTCATCTTCCTCTCTATCTCGCCCCTTCTCGCCTTATAACTATCTTGTCAAACGTAAATGTAAATGTAAACGTTCTCGTATTCTCTGAGCAGTGTAAATAAAACAACTTTGTTTTGCCAGTCTGTTACGCCTGCGAATAAGCTGGTTCCCGCGACTTCGCGTTTTTTTTGGCGCTGTTGAAGTCTCGAGATTACGATTACGTTGTTATGCATGTATTTGTTGTTGCTGAGGACATGTTGATTGTGGTTGTCAAAACACCAATATTGTTGATTAAAATTCATGTGGTCTGTGGAGAAAGGCCCAGAAAATGAATATGAATAGTTTTCAATAATGGTTTAACACAGGGATGCGTCGTGGTTCTCTTAAAAACGGATGAGCAGCATAAAAACGAAATTGTTTAATGTGTGTTTCAAGGATAAGGTGTAAATTTTACAAATTATAAAGTGTTTCTGTATGCTATGTTTTAGTATCTTACTGGATTTGGAGCTGAGTTGGCTACAGAGGATCCAAGATGCCCAGCTGCACTTCCTGTTGGCCAGGTTTCTGAAATCTATATGTCCATTATGCAAATTGTTTTATGCTATGTACTATTTATCTGTAGGAATTGATTCTTAGAATCTTAATTTTGAGGTGTACGATAATGAGTGTGTCATGATATAATTACTGGTAATGCAATGTGTAATTTTTCTGAGAGGTGTGCTTTGTAAATATCTGATTATGGTTTTACATTAGGCCTATGTGCCTTAGTAAAACCTTCCTTTATCCTGTTAATTCAACTTAATTATGTTCTATTTGTTCTATCAGAATAGTCCACAACAATGTCCTTATGGGTTATATGCAGAACAGCTCTCGGGAACGGCCTTCACGGCACCTAGAGATCAAAACCGAAGAAGGTAGGAAATACAGTTTATATTATGTATGAACATATCGTAAAGTTATTAGGTTATTTCTTATTTAAGTTTATATTACATAACTATTATATGTACAGTATGTGTGTATCAAATCACTTAATATAGCACAATTTATGTACCTCTCAAAGGCTTATTTAATTTCTGTTAGGAATAATTTTTTCCATTGTCTACTGTGATTATTTTACATAGTTATGAATGCATATATTGTAATTGTAATTGTAATTGTAATTGAACACTTTCGCGTTTCTCCTCTGCATTGCATCTGAATAGCTTTTTTTATTACAGGAGCTACATAAATTTTGCCTATTATGCATCGTTCACGTTTTTTGCTCATAGATATAGTCAGGAAAAAATTTATGTTGTGCCTGTGAGAGGCTCCAAAGTGCACTATACACATATCCATCCATAGTTCCATACATACATTCCCACATCCATAGATATGTATGTACGTACATTTTGCGCATATGTGTGCATGCATTTATATAGCACCTTTTAAATAGAGCTATATATAGTGCTATATAAATGTTCAATTACAATATATATATATATATATATATATATATATATATATATATATATATATATATATATATATATATATATATATATATTAGGATACAAAATTTGATCCGTTCTTACTTGGTCATTTGAGCATGTGACTGTTGTTTTTCTAGCTGGCTTTACCGTATCAGGCCATCTGTGGTTCATTGTCCATGGACTAGGGAAACTGATCAAGGAAATCTAACCAGTCGCTTCGATGAAACGGAACCAAATCCAGCTCAGGTGCTATGACTTTGAGTATTTCAATACCATTGCCTTCCTGACCTGAGAGTCTTAAAGAGTTTAACAGTGAAGTCTTAGGTTACTTGTAATTTTTTTGCCATCAAAATGTTTGTCTTGGATGTCTTTTATCTTTTTTGTTTAAGCTTTCTTCTGAGGCTTTTATCCAAATGTTTTTTAACTTTTTATCTTTAATTTTTGTTCTTCCTTTGAGTGCATAGCAGTATAGCATTGCTCTGCTTTGTTTTGTGTTTCAGGATTTGTTAAACATTTTGTTAAGTCTGCTCTTTGATTAGGTGCATTGCCATTTAATTTTACTTTGTTTTTCTTTTTGTTTGTGGATTGTTGAGGCACTTGTACTGATAGATTTCATTTTAAAAATATGTACTTGATTTATTAACAGCAGAGCTTTTGGGACAGAAATGAGGTAGTTCAGACAGTTTTTGCCCTGTCTTCGATTGAACCTGAGAACCTCAAATGCTAGAATGCATGGACTAATTGTCAGATCACTGTGATGTCCAAATGTAACTTGCAATAATTTGTTTTTGTTGCTCACTTTTTGGCAATTAATTCTTCTTATCTCATATTAGTCTAATTATTGGTTTATGATTAATATGCAGTTTATCAATGACCATTTTTAATTTGATGTTTAGTTTAGAATTTTGTTCATTATTTGCTAAGTAGTTCATCTTTACGTGGAATTTAGAGGCATTTTGGTATTCATGTTAACAGTTGAGATGGCATCCATTTGACATTCCTAACAAGGATAGCAGCAAGGTGGACTTTGTTCAGGTAAATATAACAACAGGTATTTCACACATTTTTCTTGCTTTAAATATTTTGTTTGATCTTAAATTCTTTTGAATACCTAATTTGGTTTAAGAAAGTTTTCTTTGCTTTTAGTATGAATGTAGATTTGAAGTTTATTAAATGTGGATTTGGCTTTTGTTTATCTGCCAGGGTTTGAACACAATAGCAGGAGCTGGTGATCCTAAGAGTCGAAATGGTCTGGCTATTCATATCTACTGCTGTAATAAATCAATGGAAAACAAGTAAAAACTACTAATATTTTGGTTTTTCATCTCCATCAGCAGTAGCTTCATCAAAATGTACTATTTAGTAAATGATAATCCTTATTATTTATTTTAAAAAAATCATTTAAAAAACCACCAGTTCAACTGAAACTGAATTTGTTGAAATTGCCACTACTTTATAGTAATTTGCCAGATCCAATGCAGTATATGCTTGCAATATTGATATAATGTGTAAAAGGTAGACATTTGTATTTATATGTACATATGTAATTATGTATTGGACAATTTTTAGAACACAGTCTGGGGTGTTGTTACGTTTGGCTTTTCGGTTTAACTTTTTCTGCATCTTTTGGCTGCAGTTTCATTATGTCTCCAGTCTTACAGTGAACTGGTGTTGTTACTAGACCTGGCATACACATCTTAGAAAGAGCAAAGAGTAGATGCTGATCTTTCGATTCTGAACTGCGTGTTTGACTATTAAAGTACAATGAACAACAGCAGTGCAGAAACTTTTATTGAGATGCGATAACTGCAACAGTGTAAACTATAGATTTGTGTGATTTTATTTATTTATTTATTCCGGATATTTCTATAACGCCTCTCAAAGTCTACTACTACTCAGAGGCGATCCCGACTACAGCATTTGATACTGTGCCGGAATTTTCACACCGAAGCGCCACGAGCAATTTCGAGTGAAGGACTTGCCCACGGTCCGTACGCAGTGGCTAGAGTGGGATTCAAACCTGCAACTCTCCGGTCACAAGGCGCCGAACTTACCACTGAACCACCACGCCCCACAAAGAAATATGTCAAAGAAACTCTAACAGAGTAAAACAAAGATAAACAGGCAGACAGACAGATACAAGAGAACAAATTTACAAGCAAAGACAGGCAGACAGAAATACAGACATTCACAGCTACTCAGAACAAAAAATTTTGGTCAAGCAAGGAAGTAAGATGCATGTACTGTATGGTGTTTTAGGGCATTTTACAGTTCGGATGGAGATTTCCTAATAGGTGAGTACCGGTAACAGTTGGAGGATGTCAGATTATGATGGCATTTGTGTGGCTTCCTGGCTGTGCAAATGCACATTTTCAAAGAGACCCAGGAAGTTCATCATGGTTTGAGTTTTGAAGCAGTCAGAAACTGTTGTTTTGGAAAGTGGCTGAAATTGAGTACGACCTTATTTAAAAGTGACGTGACTGGAGTTTCTAGTGGCCAAAATATGACTGTCTGTCTTTATGTGGCAATCATGTTTGTTGGGTAAATGGTATGAGTTAGTTAACTAATTTTTGCTTCTAAGAGACCTTTAGGATTTTGTCTTCACATTTGAAGCTTTAGGTTAGAGATTGGTAAGAAAATGTAGTTTATAAGCATGTGTCAATCTTTGAAAGGTAACAGAAAAGGTGGCACCAATGTTTTGACCTATGAATTCATAACCATAATTCACTGAACATTTTGTAAAGCTTTTGTTCGTATAGCGTTATATTTCAAAATATGATTTTAGTTTTGGTTTCATGTCAGAAAACATGTTAATTCACTTAAATAGCATAAAATATGCATAACTGAACTGGCTTTAGCCATGAAAATGAACTTTTAATGTTCAGTGATATTTCATGAAGTACGTTTCGTGAAGGATAGAGGGCTGAGTGGATGCCAGATGGCTTCGTATTCCACAGATGGTCACCCTTTTAATTATAACTCTGGGTTATATTTTTAAACTTCAATGTGCTTTTTAGTGTCGTATCAAGCAAGCAATCAAAGTCTAATAATTGTTTGCAGCATATATTGATTGTACTTTGTGTTAAGTGCAGGTTGATGAATTTTGATTTTTTCATTGAGCAGTTGGCACATGTTTCCACTTTCTTGAGGGTGTGGTGATATGAGGCAATTGGCTATGAAACAAGCTGAAAATCCTCATTGCAATCAAAATAGCAATTTGTAATGTAGAGCCTCTTATCATCTGACAGGCATTCACTCTTCTAGTCAGGGCTATAAAAGCAAAGATTGGTTAATGGCCATCAGGAAAATTTTCCTATCACACGCAATGTGCCTTTGTAATTGAATCATCGTTTGCCAGGTTGTGAATGCTTATTCACCATTAAAGTAACAATGCTGAAAGTAATAACAACATTATTGTATTGTATTGTATTGTGTTCGGATATTTATAAAGCGCTTCTAGTGGGAGGGCCATTCAGAAGCGCTCCCAGTGCGAGAAACCCGAAAGAAAAAACAAGTATTAAGAAAGGTAAAAGAGGAAGAGACGTTACCTGAGAGAGTAGAAGAACAAACGGACGGAGGAAGCTCGTTCCAAAGAGCAGGGCCAATGGAAGCAAAAGACCTAGATTGAGCCAGTGATAATAATAATGATGGTCCTCTTTTGCATTACCTTTGGGTTTGTTACATGTAAGATGCCATGTAATGATATAGTAATATTGGTACTAATAAGAATAAAATAATATTAACCATAACACTGTGATAAAAATTAACCATAACACTATGATAGAAATAGTTTTGTTGTATAAATATATAAATATTAATTATAATAATAAATATATAAAAATGTATTTGCTGATTCTTTGATTGTTTCTGCTGTAGTTCCTCAGCAGGGAAAACTCTACATTACAACTGAGTTTGGGAAATTGACTGTTGAACCACTTGAGATTTGTATTATCCAAGTAAGCCATTCCATCACTTATGCTAGATTTTACTGATTGTGCTTTTCTCAACACAGGAACACAAAGTTTCCCTAATTAAATTTCTGCTCTGATCAGGATTTAAACTGGAACCACTTAACCAGTGTGCACAATCCACATTGCTGCAGTTGGGTCATATACGATGCTACTGATGATGATGATGATGTGTTGCCATCTGGACGTAGTATTTTAACATAGTGGGAAATCTGTATTCCATTGAAGGAATGGAGGCACTGCCTCAAACTGTGATTGTTTCATGTGAAGAGGTGAAGGTGTCTTTGGAAGGAAGAACAATGCAGATGCCATAGTAAAAAATGATGCCTACAGATAATTTTATTCAAAGGTTCTGTTAGTTTATTAGAGAAGGGTATGTGTATTGTGTAATGAGGTTTATTTCAGATGTGGTTATTGTGTAAAGCTGTTGTTGTCTTTTCAGTTGGGAATGCGTTTCAGCATTGCTGTTGATGGGGAGTCACGGGGCTATGTGCTGGAGGTCTATGACACACACTTCAAGCTTCCTGACCTTGGACCAATTGGAGCGAATGGTCTTGCGAATCCAAGGGACTTTAAGATTCCAGTTGCTTGGTACGAAGATCGAGATGTGCCAAACTTTCAGGTTGTGGCCAAATATCAAGGGGCCTTGTTTTCTGTGAAACAGGTAATTCTCTGTTCTGTGTACTTCTGTCTTTGCAAGGTAATACAGTGGGAATATTTATGCATAAACGGTTTCATGGCACGGGTTAACATTGCTCTAAGATACATTATGATTAAGGTGTTATAGAAATCTTGAAATTCTATTCTGTAGTTCTGATTGTAGTTGTGTTGACATTGAACAGGATCACTCGCCATTTGATGTGGTTGGATGGCATGGCAACTACTATCCATACAAGTACCATCTGAACAATTTCATGGCTGTTAACTCCGTTGTTTTTGATCATGCTGTAAGTAAATGACATTTCCTTTGAAATCAGTCATCGCAGGTTTTTCTGGTCTGTTCAGTTGTGCTGTAGAGAACGAGTGGCTGAGATTAAAAGAATATGTTAAGATAAGTCAGATGGTAATGAGAGGGTGATAACGTTAAAATGTGCTGAAAACAGGTGGTGGTGGTGGTGGTGGTGGTCAGTGATATTTCAGTTAACTGAAATAGAAACTGAAACAAAAATTATGAATTTCCGTTTAACGAAAACTGAAACTGAAACGGAAATTATTTGCAAAACGGAAACTGAATAGAAACGGAAATGAAAATGTCAAAACGAAATAGAAATAGAAACGATAATTAATTCCGAACGGAAATTGTTGAAAATAAGTAAAAATCTTCTGCGTTTGTATTGGGTTTAGTTGGGCTAAATCGCTGACTACGTAACTCTAGGGGTTTGGGCGGACCATTTATTCTGGTTATTATTCGATATCCATGCATCGAAATCTATATGTTGTCTGTTAGAGTTAGGTTGCTAAGTTTTCCATTGAGAATGGACTATTGGCTGGACGCAAGCGCGAAAGCGGTTTGGCAGTATTTGTTTATGATGAGAAAACGAAAAAGAGTTCGTGTTTAGTGAAAGTTGGATCAGACGTTAACAATAAACCAAGTGGGCTGTAGCTTGTCGGCAAGAATTCGACTAATCTAAAGGTAAAATATCTATCATAATAGTTCGAAACTTGCGTGTGTCACGCCTTAGGCGGGAGTGTTACTGGGCCTGGGCCGCAAATTAGACAGGGGCCTGGGCCGCAAATTAGACAGGCCCACAAACAATAGACGTACAGACGCACAGCCAGACAGACACCTCTTCACATTCCCTAATTCATCCAATCCTCCGTCTTCCAAGCGTTCTGTAGGTCAGAGGTTCTCAAACGTTGGTACGCGGACCACTAGGGTACCACCAGGTCGCAAAGTGGTACGCGAATAAAAAAAATTTCTATGAGTTTATGCCCATCTTTATCAATTTTCCCATCTTTCTTTGATTAGCAATTAACTATTGAGGCCACTATTCTACGTAACCGTAATTGTAATCTCCAAACTTCTAAAGTGCCACTCGAAGGACAAGCGCAGGGCACCAACCTATTACGAGCGCTATTCACGTCCACCATGCGCTTCTTTTTCTTTAAATTTTCTATGAGTTTTGCCCACCTTCTTACTGCGTCTACCATGCGCTTCTTCTTAAAAGTTTAAATTTCTCTACGCTAATTGCAAAGGGACTTCGCGCTCGTCTGTTGTTTTTGATCTGACCTTTGCTGGTGGTATGCCAATATTCGATTTTTTTACCTGGTGGTACAATTAAAAAACAGTATGAGAACCGCTGTTGTCTGTCAACGCAAATATATCTATGTAGAAACTGAAACTGAAATTTTCCAGAAACTGAAACGAAAACGGAAATTATTCTAAAACTGAAACTGTAATAGAAACTGAAATTATTTCAAAACTGAAACTTGAACTGAAATAGAAATTACGAACCTAAAACTGAATAAAAACTGAAACTGTAATTTTTTCGAAACTGAAATATCACTGATGACTAGTTTTCTTATATTTGTTTTGCTAACAGATAAAACACCAATTCTTAATTACTTTCACAAACATACTGGCTAGGTCAGGCTGCTGATTAGGTTGCTCTTTAAGTGGCGCTATATAAACGTTCAATTACAATTACAGTTTCGACATTTCTTTAATCGAAGAACGAATTGTTTTCTGCAATTATTAAGGAAGTCTGGGAAATAAATATATATGACGTCATAATAACTGTTGTCTGGGAAATATAACTATGACGTCAATGTCTATCAACCAATGATTACGCGAAACGTGGCCAGGATGTTCATATTAAGGCTCGGATCGGGCTTAGACCATACCCGCTGGTGTCGACGATCTACAACAACACGGCGCAACTGCAGTCTTCAAACAGGTTGTATTAGCCTACAATAACTTACTTAGCAGACGAGGGGGCGCCGTATACAGCCCGGGTTGATACGTCAGGCGGGTGTAGTCAGGGGCGTCATTTTGCTCTAGAGAGTGGGGTCTCAAATTTTGATAGTTTCCCCGTCCCCTGCCAGCAGTATGCCCATATGGAGCCGATAGAAGGCCTATATTGCCACATCACAGGCCTTTTGGATCCCTATAGAGCTATAGATCGAGCCCATACGGATCCCATAAGATGCCATGTCATGTTGGACCCGAATAGACTAAAGAGCCCATAGGGATCTCATATAATGCCTATCTAAATTAAATGCTGGCAGGGTCATGACCCCACAAATTACGCCTCTGTCTGCAGGTAGGCGGCGTCGGTCTTCGTCTGTTGCCCTCCGTCGGGAGGGCATCGATCTCTGTCTTTGTCTTTGCAAGCACCACTCTCAATGAATAGGGTCAACATTTCTACTCATGGGTGTCGAGCGGAAGCATACGGGCACGCAGATCCCCACGGGCGGCTAGAGCCTGCAAGTCCTGGGTCGTTCGTTGCGGGCTTAGCTCGGCCTTAGCTAAGGGGGCTGCTCGTTTCCGTGAGGACGTAGGGACACCTGTGGGTAGAATGAGTAGACCTTCAAGAAATTCCTCGCTTTGGCCTGAGCGAGTTTTCTTATGTATTGCCAACTTCTCTGTCTTATCTCGTTTCTTTTCATTTCTCAATGCACCTCACATAACATCAACACACAGACACCGTGTAAACAAGGAAGTAGATATATTAGTAAGTGAGCAAGTAGGTATATTAGTAAGTAGGCAGGTAGGTAAATTAGTAAATAGGTAAATTAGTAAGTATGTATATATGTATGTATGTATGTATGTATGTATGTATTATTATTATTATTATTATTATTAATTAGTAACTTCTATTGCGCCGGTGTCTAATGCACAAGGCATCAACCGATGGCACGATGTATGTATGTATGTATGTATGTATGTATGTATGTATGTATGTATGTATGTATGTATGTATGTATGTATGCTTGTATTTATATATTGTGCATGTATTGTATTAATTTCATTTTCATTTCATTTTCATTTCCTATCTCAGTCTCCTATCACAGTCTCCAATCTCAGTCTCCTATCTCAGTCTCCTATCCCAGTCTCCTATCTCAGTCTCCTATCTCAGTCTCCTATCTCAGTCTCCCATCTCAGTATCCTATCTCAGTATCCTATCTCAGTCTCCTATCTCAGTCTCCTATCTCAGTCTCCCATCTAAGTATCCTATCTCAGTCTCCTATCTCAGTCTCCTATCTCAGTCTCCTATCTCAGTCTCCTATCTCAGTCTCCTATCTCAGTCTCCTATCTCAGTCTCCTATATCTCAGTCTCCTATCTCAGTCTCCTATCTCGAGATGATCAGTCTCCAATCTCAGTTTCCAATCTCAGTCTCCTATCTCAGTCTCCTATCTCAGTCTCCAATCTCAGTCTCCTATCTCAGTCTCCTATCTCAGTCTCCTATCTCAGTCTCCTATCTCATTCTCCTATCTCAGTCTCCTATATCTCAGTCTCATATATCTCAGTCTCCTATCTCGAGATGATCAGTCTCCAATCTCAGTTTCCAATCTCAGTCTCCTATCTCAGTCTCCTATCTCAGTCTCCTGTCTCCGCCTAGTTCTCTTTCTAACCCCCTCAGCTAAGTAACTGAAAATATGTTGGGGGGTTACTTTACTACAAAAAACTGGTGTTTGGTCTATGTGATTATGTTATTTGGTAATCTGCAAATTTTTGACCCTCCCCAGTTATTTTTGGACAACTAAAACACTGTCTTACAGCAGCTAGCGCCTTTGCCCCTCCCTCTCATCTCTCTGGACTCCCTGGCAACTGAATATGGGCCTCCTTAATTTGACCCACACATTCACTGCCAAATCTTCGGTCCGCAACCTATATGTGATCTTTGACCAAAACCTTAAGCATCTCCGAACACATATCACCCTTCTGCTTCATGCATATCCGTGACCTTTGCAGAATCCGCCCTGTACTCGACGTCAAAACTGCAGCTACAATCGCAATTAGACCACTAGCTGCAACTCGCTCTTTCTGAACACATACATCACTCGCCCAAATAAACCGCCTCCAAGTCCAAGATATACTGAGAACGGCGCCCTCGCCCGTACTATAAAAAACGAAACATCGCTATACATAGGCCTACATCATTAATCACTCCAATTCTCAGCTAACTCTAGGCCTACTGGCTTCTATACCCGAACGAATAGAATAAATCACTCACCTACAATATACTTCAATCCTTTGGAATCCTCCCAGCCCTCATCTCCGTCAGCTGTTCACGGTCCAACCATTTCGCTCAACCCGCTTCTCTTTCGCCCTAATAATTTTCCGCCCGTTGGTCACCTCATCACTGAAATTTGCAAATCGCTCGATCTAAACCCATAGCCGTCCCGCCTGTCTGGAACAAACTCCCGCCAGTATTACGACAAATATATGATCCTTCGTAAACGAACTCACCAAAAACCTCTCACCTCTTGCCCCACGTACGTATACGGGTCTCGTAGACTCACTCAAAACTGAAAACGCTGCTCTTTCGCAAATCGTATTACTTTCAAGACAGTGTAAGGGTCCACTGTGACGTCACAATGACCATAATGCTCATATATGACAGTAAGCTACATAATATAGAACGTATACGGTCCTCTGCAGCGACTATTGCAATGTATGGTCGTATATTTCATATTACAACAGGGCAACAAAGCAGATAATAATATTTATAAGCCTACTGTTTATTTTAAATTATAATGCTATAGGCCTATTTTAGATTTAGGGGATTGCCATGCAGCAACGTAACTAGGATTTTTCGTTTGGGGGGCTTAAGCCTTGAACATGGCAACATTTATTGTATTGTATTGTATTGTATCTAAACATTTATAAAGCGCCTCTCACAGTATTCGCTAATCAGAGGCGCTCCCAGTGCGAAAGACCCAGTGAATAGAAAGAGGTTTTAAGACAGCGGAACGAGGCACTTGGGCCACCAGCTAATAAAGAGGCACGTGTCAATGGAGGAAGTTGATTCCATAGAGCAGGACCAATGCAAGAAAAGGCTCGAGTTTTGGCCATAGAGGTCCTGGCTCGTGGTACAAGAAGATCATGTCGATTAAGCGATCGCAATGGACGGAGGGAAGTAGCTGAAATTGGCAGACGAACAATGTCACAGAGGTACTTGGGTGCTAAGCCTGTACAGGACCGAAGGACTAAAGTGAGAACCTTCAGCTGAATCCGAGCAGTAAGGGGAAGCCAATGAAGATGATCGAACACGAAAGAGGAAATATGAGACCAGCGAGGAAGTCGGGCTATTAATCTGGCTGCAGCATTTAAAACAGTCTGGAGGGGGGAAAGACGGACTTTTGGCAGCCCAATCAAAACAGAATTACAGTAGTCAATTCTGGAGCAGATGAAGGCGTGGATGATAGTGGTAAAAACGGAGGAGGAGACAGAGCGTCGGATTGCTCTAAGCCGTCTCAAGTGAAAGTAAGAAGAACGGGTAAGATTAGCAATGTGTTCAGAAAAGGTGAGCATACTGTCAAGGACAACACCAA
>OY744605.1:30484225-30581725 GCA_963556255.1 Allolobophora icterica | reverse complement strand
CATCATCTCTTCAAAGAAGCTCCTCAGATTCTCTCTAACCTGACAACACTAGACTGATCAAACAGAATTCTTTCAGAGAGGCCAAAGAACCCATGTTTTTGGTTAATGGGTTACTTATTCCAGAATTTATTTATTTATTTAATTTATTTAAAGCACATATTATGCATGTAAAGACGGTAAATCTGAGTGTGAGACTTTTTCGCTAGGGGCCAAATGAGGCCAGAGTAAAAAGTAATTATTAAGAACTGATTTAAACGATTGCAAGTTTGCAAGTCAGTCTTCTTGTGGACAATTCCAAACACAAGCAGCTCATTAGACTAAACCACATGTTAAGCACAATTGTAAACAACACATGTGTTGTCTACAATTATATTGTCTACACTTGTCCTTAGGTTTTAGCAATAAGCTAGCATCAGAAGAATGCTACAGTTTAGAAAGACAACATTTGTGGAGTTAGCAATGAATTAAGATATGACAGAGGACTGAAATTAACCCTTTGAACCTGACTGGCCCAGAAAACTGACATGAAAATTAGGCATATATACCAAAAAAGTGGAAGAACCGGCCTCGCCATCTACCATCATTCCCCAACGAGTTTGAAATGCCCCTATATGTTAGAAACAAGTTCTGTGAATAGAAGAGATGTGTGTGAAGTCATGGTGAGCAAGTTGTAAATGGTGAAGAGAACAGTTTAAAGTTTGTCTGATAATGGTATATTGGTTTGTGCAAGGCAACAGCTGCATGTGAAGAGAAAGATGCCATGCATTGGTGGTTTGTAAACAGATTTCCCTCTGTCACTCACATCTGGACTGATTGCAAGGTTATTATAGCAGAACGGTCCAGAACCAAATGCGAAGAGACAATAACCCAAGTTTGAGTCAGTTTTAACAAGGGATCTTGATGACAGCAACATAGAGTTGAGCATCATTGGCAGATTTCTGGACCATTCTATAATTATGCATATGTGGAATTTGACTAGAAAGGATAAAAGGAGAGGCCCAGGAAAGGAAACCTGAATGACACCTGAACAACAGGCAAGAGTCAGATCAGCATGAGTGTGTGCAAGGGCAGTCATAGGACACTCTGTAGAAGTCACTTGCTTACGATTACGATTGGATAGCTATGTAAGCTGTATTTTTATGAGGTTCTTAAGAGGCATTTGTAAGTGCTTTCATGCATACATAGACCTACATATGATGATGAAATAACTTGGATAAAATCAGATGGAACAAATACTTACATAAGACTCATTTATTTGGAGGCAGTGTCAACAATTGATCTTGGAGATACACACTTTTTGGTTGAGTGAACCTTTGGCTAAAAGCCAAATACTCGAACTGCAATACATCAATCCAGCATTTTTTTTTTGGGGGGGGGGCTTGAGAACAAATTGCCAATTTCACAGGAATTACTTGATGCTTCAGTATTCAAATCCTAGATGCAGATTAATTTAATTTTGCAGATATTTATTTATTACCGCGTCAAGATATCTGCTTATCGCAATCACAGAATTATTAGTTCCGTTGTATGAGGAGCCATCAGGCAATGGATCTTGATGCATGTCATGTTGGACTATAGAGATTGAGATATAAGTAGTATTCCAGTGGCATAAATCCCTCATTGCTGAGCCGTCTGTCTGCCCTCGCTGACTGGCCTGCACTAAAGTGATTCGGTCAGGCCAGTGTTGCTGTGCATACACTCTCATCAGGTGGGGCAAGCCACTGATCCTTCATGCAGGGGTGGTGCAGCGCGGACTAGGGCACACCTTATCAGTTTCTGTCTGCCCACAAACTCTTTCAATTGCGGACTGTTGGGTCATCATCTCGCTGATAATATTGCTTGCAATTGTCTGGGATATGAACCTAATACGCAGTGATGCACTGTTAGAAGAGCTGCTAGTTTGACTGTAATTATTATTATTATTATTAATGTCATGTTACTACGTAGCTCTCAAGTCTCAACTAGGGATGTGATTCCATAGTCAAGCGTTATTAATTTGCCTTTCATTACCATTTAGCTTCAGGGATTTCTGCTGTAGTAAATGCTTAACTTTTCCTATTGGCTCCTGCTGCTTTGCTTCTTTCAACAACTTTCTGCCATGGGAACATTGCTCTGTCTTGGCCATTCGACCTTTTGGAAATTGATCTAACTTAAAACTGATGATTTTTGCATTTGATAAGCCCCATTTAGGTTATTAATTAGCCCATTTACTGGTATTGCTACTAATGCAACACAGGTAAGAGTAAGACTAGGATTAGAGTTATTGATCTAATAAAGGTTGCCTATAAAAATAGTGGCTGTGATGAATGTGGGGGTGTTAATGTCATTATATTACTGCAGTTAAAGTTGACATTTCCTGTAGACATTTATGTTTGAGTCATGCCTGAGCCTTGCAGTCACTCCTTGGGGTCAGAAGGACTGCAACAAGATTGACAAGGACTACTACAAATGCTGGCAACCACTGAAGAAGCACTTTGACCCTAACTGGAAACCAGCGTAAGCACAAGTATCATTGCTATATTTAGCATAAATTCTTAAACATAACTGAATGAATTATTGTCATTTCTATAAACTTGCTTCAAGCACTAAGTTTTCTTGCACATGTTTACTCTTAATGGTTTCATCCCTAAATTGGGTTAAGTTTGGTACAGTTTAGCAGTTTAGCATTGAGCTAATGCTGCTTTCATAGCAAACGAATGCATCAAACAGAATTAGAATAACATCTGAACTTGATTTAAATGCTATCCTGCTTGCTTTTTGCAGAGTTAATGTTGCAGAGCTGACATCAGATCTGGAAAAGTTGCCAACTAAATGATAAAGTTGTTACTTAAATGGACGATTTTATTATCTTCCCATGTAATTTTATGTCTTATTTTAGTCATGTTCTACATCCAAGCACATATGTACCTAATAGTAATAAGTCTTAAGAACTATAATTTAGTTTGTGTATCCAGCTCTAAATACAACATGAAAGTCCTGTAGTTGGTATTGATTCTTGCATCTCCCATTAAACTTGGTCGTACTGCATTGTTGTTAAAACGTTTCACTGGTTTGTTGACAGTGGTTTTGTTATGGATTGTTTTTAATGTTTTATGAAAAGTTCACCCTCTTATAGACGTTGAGTTTTTGTTTTCTATGGAACCTGTTCAGTTATCATTAGTTCAAGTGTTGCTATTCAGCGTTGATAAGTGCTCAAAGATTTCTACTTTACCCAATTTGACTTTTGTTTTGAATTTTCATATTATGTACTTGAGATCTGGTGTTAACTGTTGATGTTATTCTCATATATATGCTAAGGTCTGCTGAAATGATTTCTTGCACTGGCTCGAATAAATTACAGATGGCTAAGCAAATTGTTCAAATAATAATATTTTATGTATTTTTCTGAACTGGTTTCAGGCCTTTTTCTAGGCTTGCTTACCGGTTGACTCTAACCTATTTAGATTTGGGTTGGCTTCGATTGATACTTCATGCGTTCTGATAGTGGCACTTTAGAAGCCGTTAGATTATATTAGGTTAGATAAGTTATACATTAAATTTTGTGGCTCATATTAATTTGATTGCTGAACTGACCTAACTGTGTTCAATTTATGCTTGCCAGAATGCTGTTTGCAATACTCTTCGTATCTTTAGTCTAGCTGTCTTTCAAATAAAAAATAATGCATTTTCTTGTGTGTCTTTTATGATGCAGAAATTCAGCATTTGACTGTGGGTATTCACACAGGGGACTATCTTTTATTAAAATATTTCTGTTATGTAGTAAGTGCGCAGTTAGTTTTAAACCACATTAGAATTTGTTAATTTTAAATTGCATGAACACTTATTTTTTATATTCCATTTTGATAAGTCTGCATCGGCGTAATTTGTGGGGGGTACGAGGGGTACCCGTACCCCCCACTTTTTGGACTGGGGGTACTGTACCCCCACTTTTTAAACAATGTCAATTAATATTTTTGTTATTGTGCCTTCCCAGAGAATGCAGTCTCCGCCAAAGTGCAAAAGTACTTAGATATACATGTAAATCGAGAGCCAAAATAAATGAGAATACTGAGAGGGAATATGTTCAAAATGGTCACCATGCGAAAAGCGAAATTGGAGAAGAAATTAGTACCCCCCAATTTTTAGACCAAAGTATTGGTACCCCCCACTTTTTAGACCAAAGTTACGCCCCTGTAAGTCTGTAAAGTTTTGAACATGGAGCATCTTGTATAGATGTCCCCAATCAACCCAATTTTTAACCATGCTTAGATTTCAAACTGCAAGGCTTCTACTTGGAAGGTTACAAGGCATTGAGGAGATTGTCCTTTTGTAATCTTTACAGTTACAAAAGCTACGTGAGCATAATTAAAGACATTTACAATACTCTTCTTCCATTGTTCTCGCAAACTGTCAAGTAGTTGTTGATCGAACACCAGTTGTGAGTTGCGTTGGTGATGATTCGTTGGCGATTGATTGGCTCTCCCACTTGTTGCAAAGTCCGCCAGACGGCGTCGATGTTGCAATGTAACGAACATTTTAATCTAGTTCGATTCTAGACTTTGATTTAAGCTCAATATTGCGCGTCTCATTTCCGCACGTGGTGTCACGATGACAGGCGGTCTCGACTTGCGTCGACACAGGAAGCCAAGCCATCGATGACGCCTAGCGCTGTAATTAAACCGGAATCAATGACCGAGATGTATTGGGTCAATTATCTGTCTTATCAGAGTTTCTGACACGGCTTCTAAATTTATTTCCACAAACAAATTGAATTTTTGACTGGTTTAAACGCGACGACAATGTGTGTGTGTGTGTGAGCAACATGTAGGGCACTATATATATGTATGGCCTATAGCCAATAGGCGATGTGCTTCCGTGCCGAGTAGGCCTACAGGTCTGCGCGTTGCATGTAAATTTTTCTGTCAAACAAAATCCCGCTTGCATGCCCACAGACTTGTTTAGTTGTTCTGATATGGGACACGGCCAGTAGGCCTATGGTTTTGTGGATTTTAAATTTTTCGATGGGTTATAGCCCTGCGTCCTCAAGTACACCCCAGCAGAGGTGGATTTTGCCTCCTCTTGATTTGTGAAAGTCTGAAAGTCTTCGAATGTGTGAATGACTATAAAAAAGGTCATCAACTTTTTTCGTAACATAAATTTTTGAAATTCACAGAAGTTTTTGCGACCGCCCTTCGGACGCTGAAAAATGTCCCCCCCCCCTCACCTCTGATTCTCTGAAACAAGATCGCCGCCACTGCATACAAGTTTTGACAAGCAGTAGTTGCCTCCTCTTAAATTGAAGTCTGGCTACGCCCCTGCTGCTGCTGCTGCTGCTGCTGCTGCTGCTGCTGCTGCTGCTGCTGCTGATGATGATGATGATGATGAGAAGGAGCGAACTTACTGGGAATCAAGAATATCTTCTCAAGCCGGTGACCCCAAGCGTCTTTGGGCTACATTCAACGCCCTACTGGGGCGCCACACCGATCGCGCTACCCACTCTCCAGAGGTATCGCCCTTCACGGCCGATGACTTCCTGGTCTCTTACACCAACAAGATTCTTGGGATTCGCCGCGCCACGGAGAACGCTCCTCCTCCTCAACATCCCACCACTGAATGCTGCCTGCTCACGCTGAACGCGATTTCTGGAGAGGAGCTGCGTCGCGTCATCCTCGCTTCTCCACCCAAGTCGTGCGAACTCGACCCACTCCCAACCTTCTTGCTTCAGGAGTTCGTGGATGCTCTGCTGCCTCTTCTGTTGACGCTGTGTAACCGTTCTATCAGCGAAGGGGTTCTACCGCCGACACAGAAGAGGTCCATTCTCATTCCTGCCCTGAAGGACGACGGCCTGGATTCAGCTGACCCTCTCAGCTACCGACCAATCGCCAATGTCTCCTTCTTATCCAAGATCATCGAGAAGATAGTGGCAGCTCAACTCATCGTCCACCTAGAGAGGAACAACCTCCTTCCATCATGCCAGTCTGGGTTCAGAAAATTCCACTCGACTGAAACCCTGCTGCTCCGCCTTTTATCGGACATCTACGGGGCTATCGACAGAGCAGAGTTGACTCTGCTGGCCCTATTCGATGTTAGCGCCGCTTTTGACACTGTAGACCACGACATCCTACTAAAGCGGTTGCATATTACGTTTGGGCTGGCTGGAAATTTTCTGGAATGGATTAGCTCTTTTCTCTCTGGGCGTTCTTTCAGGGTGGTGCATGGATTGACTAGGTCTCTGTGGGTCCCTGCCCCATATGGTCTGCCCCAGGGCTCCGTTCTTGGCCCCCTACTGTATATCATATACACCTCTGGCCTTTCCCTGCTCCTTGCGGATCATGGTGCCTTAGCTCAGCTCTATGCAGATGACACGCAGGCGTACATGCATTGTCCGCCGCATAATGCTGCTTCTGTTGTAGAGGCTATGGCCCAGACACAGTCTGATCTGGAGATGTGGATGGCGTCAAACCGCCTCCGCTTAAACCCTTCTAAAACTAAATTTATGTGGCTGGGTACCCGTCAGCAATTGGCTAAACTCAACCTTCCCTCTCTCTCCGCACAGTTTCCTGGCTTTACTTTCTCTGCCTCGGTCCGTGACCTTGGCATTCTATTGGACCAGGAATTAAGTTTTGCACCACACCTTCATCGCCTCAGCCGCGACTGCCTTTATCAGCTCCGTCAGCTTCGTACTGTCGCTCGCTCTCTCTCAGCAACAACAGCAACTACACTTGTTCACGCCTTCGTCACATCTCGTCTTGACTATTGCCTGTCTCTTTACTCTGGCCTCCCTTCTGCACGCCTAGACTGCCTTGACCGCATCTTGCGCTCTGCTGCACGCCTTATTGGCCAAATACCATATTTTGGCCATGTATCAGATTATATGCTGGAGGTCCTGCATTGGCTCCCTGTACGGCAGCGCATTGAGTACAGGATCGCCTCGTTTGGTTGGCGATGTCAACTGGGTCTCGCACCAAAATACCTGATGGATCTCTTCCGGCCTGTGTCTGCTTCTCGGACTGCTCGAGTCCTCCGTTCGGTGGGGAGGGGAATGCTATCCGTCCCGTTTGCCCGTACTGCTATCATGCAAACCCGCGCCTTCTCGGTGGTTGGCCCGACCATATGGAATGGCCTTCCCCCTGAGCTGCGCCTACATCCTAGGTCTTCCTCTGGTACCTTCTATGATCACCTGAAAACTGCTCTTTTTCGCCGTGCTGGAGTCGGGAGCGCCTCTGAGTAGTTCCCTTGAAGTGGCGCTATATAAATATACGAATGAATGAATGAATGATGATGATGATGATGATGATGATGATGATGTAATTGTATTGTTATTAAGTTGTCGTCCCTTTGGTGCCTCGCGGGAACTGATACTCTGCAGGTTCTACCTAAAGTGGGTTGGAATGTTATTTTCAACTGCTCTATGGCCCTCCGACGCATGGCTTTAGTCGAAGCTCCTCTAGCTGGTTGTCACATGTAGGCCACTAATGTTAGTGTAATGTAATAAAATATTTATACAGCGCGCTTAAGAACCTCTCAGAGGCGCATGTGTAGGAACTGTTCCTCGTCATTGAACTCTGGATCGAAACTCTTATAAGACTTCTCCACAGTGCGTCTGATTTAAGGCGAGCGATCGATCGCTCTCCTTGGTCGCTCGCCTAGCAAAGGTACCGGCGAGCGATTTATCGCTCGCCTAGCCGAAAGCTTCTCACCGTCGGTGACAGTCGGTCGTCGCTCGCTGAATTTGAGTTAGACTCCAAGACAATAGACGAACCTGGAGCCAGAACATTATTTCATTTACCTATTGAGATTATTCTAATTTACTTACTTTCGGCAACGGTGAATGCGTGCTGTGATCTGTCCTAATTACTGCTGACTGATCACTCAAATTTCGTGCAATATGATTGGCCATAACAACACGGCCAACACCTTACGCCGCATGACATATCATCCGTAACATCGCCAATTCGGAAATTATTTTAAACAACAATGTCGGTGAAGATGAGCAAGTCGAATAATAATGTACACTTGTACAGTTGAGCAAGTATCTGTCATGGAAATTATAGGCGACTCGTTCGATGTCAGTGTAGGCCTAGTCGAAATAGAAATCTGACTGTGAACAAAATTTACTGCAAGTCCTGCAGAAAGCACGCCGATAAAATTCGAATGGATTTCCGGCTGAAAGGTCAAGCCAAAAATGAGTGTTCAACGTATGCCGTAGGCTCAACCAACGTTGTGAAATCATCCGTCACACCTCATCTTAAGTTTGGTAAGTTTGGTAAGTTTCTAGTGAATGCTCATTCATTCATTCATTCTGAGAATTTTTATAGCGCCTCTTCGAGAGACCTATTCAGATAACGAAACAGAAATGAGATAGACCTACTAGATGAGTTCTATATGCAGCGATGCGAAAATTTACGAATACGATACACAAATACGCTGTACACAAAAGTTCCCGAGGCGACCGCGTATCGCTCGCCTACTCGATCCAGCGCGATCCATTTTCAACCCGCCTACTATTTTCAAATCAGACGCACTGCTTCTCCAATCCCCCACAGCTTTTGTTTGGATCAGTCCTTGAGCTTTTTCCGATCTCCACTCAACGTAATTTTGGACTACCAGTTTCAACGGCGGGTGGCTGCTAACTTTGTTTACAAGGGACTGACCATCTTTCAGTTGGCCTAACTTTCAACTAGGTTTTGGTCGATGATAGCTTAGGCCTAATTGTTGGAAAAAAAGTTAGGCCTATATATAATACATAATTATGAAACATTATAAGGGCCTATACCAGTGTGAGAAGTGTAGGAAAAAGACTGGGGAGTCCCCCAGTCTTTTTAAGTTTGACGAGTTTGATCCATGTGGAGTTGAATATTTTATCCGCATTTTTTAAACTGAGAAAATTAACAAATTCAATAGAATTCAAAAGATTAAACTCCGAAAAGTAGGCCTAATTACATCACCAAATTATTAGTAAGCTTATACAATTCACATGGTCACAAATCTCACAATAGAGACATGCTTATTAGTAACCCACAAAGCGATTTGTGAAAGAAAATGCTAAAATATATGCACAATATAATCACACTAGCTCAACTGAGGAGCTTAGAAACGACCCCCTAGGGTGTGCAATGAAGACAACTGGGGTCCTAAGAAAGACTAGGGGTTGAACCCCCAAGTAGTCCAACCCCTCCGACAATTCTCACCTTGTCCTATGCATTTAGGCCTGTGGTTTGCATTTATTGACCTAGGCCTACTGTGAATTAACTGCAGTGTTTTAACTTACTAGATCTTGCATGTATTTAAGCCAGCAGCGATCAGATCACGGCAAGTAGTAGGCCTATGTTAGCGTTGGGGTGGGACACGTCCAAAGCATGTAGGCCTACTTGAGAATCATCTGAGTTTTGTCGGTTGCCTCTGGATCGATTCACTAGATCCATAGGAATCCGTATGAATCCTACTGCTACTTATATGCTCAACAGACAAATTTTCTCTCCAGTACAACTCAAATGCTAGGCCTATTCAGTTTCTTACTTTCATTCAAGTGAAAAAACCAGCTTTACCTGCCTTGTATACTTGTAGGCTATACGCATTCCGCATGGTTTGCAGTGCGTGATGTACCAAACCCCTTTTCTGCCCTCTCTTTCACCGTCTATCCTTGTTTCTCGTATTCTGTAGGCCCTACTGCTGTTTGTTCTTCTGACAGTGGCGTCTACCAATCGGGTTTAGGTTTGGGGGTTGTGATAATGATCTTCCATGGTTGCCAGAAGTCAGTCTTGTTGTCAAGACCTTAAACCTCAAGACCAAGACCTTGAACCTCGAGACCAAGACCAAGACCCTGAACCTCAAGACCAAGACCAAGACCTTGAACCTCAAGACCAAGACCAAGACTTTGAAACTCAAGACCAAAACCGAGAACAATACCCAAAAATCACAACCATATCCAGATTTCTATACCTTACAAAAAACTGTCCAGTCAAACTACTCGCTATTTTAATTAAAACACGAATCTTTTATTTTATTCAAACAAACAATTCCAAATGCAGACTGCAGAGAATTCCGAATTCGTATTTACAGAAGTCTTTCGGGCGAAATCTTATTCCAAATGCCTGTTGCATTTTATAAAAATCAATTCGCTCAGAATTTTCTGACCAAGACGTGACCTGTGGGGCCTCATAAAAATTCTGCCATGTGAAAAATACGTTCTACAGTGCTGAAGTCACTGGCAAACAGAACAGCTTTTCAAGTACCGGATGTAAATGTACAAATTGTGAGTCTGTTTTGAAATCATTACATGGTAACTAACCGGAAGCCAAAATAAATGTCAAAAGCAACAGTAAAGCCTCAATCACACCGTGTAAACACTAAAGCAATTGTATTAGTAATTATTGGATAAATTATTAAACTCCTTGCGTTTTGTTAAATGACTCTTTATATTCTCAAAAGTCTTGGTCTTGGTCTTGCAAAACCAAGACCAAGACTTTGAACCTCAAGACCAAGACCAAGACCAAGACCTTGAACCTCAAGACCAAGACCAAGACCTTGAACCTCAAGACCAAGACCAAGACCAAGACTTTTAAAAACGAACTCGAGTGCACTCGAAACCAAGACCTTGGTTTCGAGGACAACAAGACTGCCAGAAGTGGGGGGTTTACCATGCATGATGTTAATGTATATAGTAAATTAATTTACAGTCTGAGTGACTTCTGAGTAAATCGACCAGAGTGGGGATTTGTTCTCCCATTCCAGTTGGGGGGAGGGGGTAGACGCCACTGTCTTCTGCAGTGATGCGTGTCTTCTCAATCAGGATGCTTTGGTTGGGCGTTCGAAGTGGAACCATGCACACAGCTTATAAGGCCAATTGATCGACTGACGACTGAACACACTCATCTGAGGCCGGGGGAGCTATAGGCTATCTCTCATCATCGAACAGGTCTCGATTCATCGATACACGGCTGATATGTCTGATACGTTTCGCCCTTTATGGATGTCGACGTTACACTATCTGACATGACATTTCATAATTATGCAGCTCGACTACAATGCCTCGCGCAATTAATCAATTCGCAATATGTATACGCTGTATATATAGGCCTATCTATCAGTATAGATTGTTGATACAGCGCTCTGTCGTCGTCATGTCGACCCGGTCGGCGTGCAGCTGTGACAAATTAATTACTCGATTGTCAGTCAGACATTTTCAATCATTTGCCATTTCAAATCCTTTAAATTAGCAGACTTCTGTTGCGGACAGCGTCTTCTTGCAAGTCACATGATCAGTGAGTCTTCAGCCTAATTGCAGCATTTGTTTTTCTATAAGACTATAAGTCTTCAGC
Source organism: Allolobophora icterica (assembly GCA_963556255.1). Lineage (NCBI taxonomy): Eukaryota > Metazoa > Annelida > Clitellata > Crassiclitellata > Lumbricidae > Allolobophora > Allolobophora icterica. The sequence goes on along the minus strand of OY744605.1, from coordinate 30,570,425 downwards.
GAAATGTCACACTATCATCTCCGACCTACATATGCTAACGTATTGACAAATCAGATCTATTAGGTAGCCGTGTTACAGCGCCATTGTGAGGCTTTGAAACGCGCTATATAAGTGTTTACATACATACATACATACATACATACATACATACATACATACATACATACATACATACATACATACATACATACATACATACATACATACATACATACATACATACATACATACATAGGCCTACATACATACGCTGTCAACTGTTAATGCGGAAAAGAGTTAAGGAGATTGTCTTTACAGCGAGGAAGTGGACAGGTCAGGCATGATAGTGTCCAATGCCTCGTTGTTAAAGCAATCTTCGTAGCTGAGAACATGCTTCAGATATGGAAAATGCTTGGCAGCTGAGAGGACGATTTTCTCCCAGCGGGAAAACCACTTCATCTGACAATTGGTATTCGAGGGCAGATTTATAAATTTGATTTGCCATATCTGCATTATCGTTTCCCTGATGCATGAAGATCTAAATAGACCTCTAGATATCCTTGCCTGATGCATACTTACTAGTGTGCATTATAACAGTCTGTGGCGTGACCTTGGACTAGGAATTAACCTTCTCAGAGCCCATGAAAAATGTCTGTCGAATACGCTTCTACCACCTGCGTCAGATTCGCTTAGCAGTGGCGTCGATCTTGTCTGAGAGGTGGGGGGGGACAAAGTCGCCCAAGGTCGTCTGGTCGATGATCTTTTTTGGGGAATTCATGTCCAACAAAAAATTTTCCACGACTTCTGTAAAACTTCATCTCCCAAAAAAGTTTATGACCTTTTTTTTTACCTCATCTTGTCGAAAAAGGCTGTCAAAACCCTCACACGCATTTACATTAAATTTTGTTTGCCTATTTTCGTGTTTCTTACAAATGTGGGGAGGGGACAAATGTATGGCGTGTCCCCCACTCTTAAAGGTGGGGGGACATGTCCCCCCGTCCCCCCCCCCATTATCGCCGCCTATGTCGCTTAGGCCAATACGTCGTCTTCTTTCAAGTCAAGGCTGTCTCAATCCTGACGCACTCGTTCATAGGCATCAGGTTTGATCATGGAAATGCAGCAGTTTCAAATGCTATTTACGCAGACTCTACTCTTTCCAGCATTTACCTTGGAGCAATATGTGTTCTAAATGCTGGGGATTTAGGTTAGGGCATATATTCAGGTTCAGCCAGAGGGCACTGCATTCGTTGTCTGTGCAAAAACGCATTGAGTGTAAGATCTTAACGCATAGATATATGATGATGATGAACACAACAATTTCTACAGCGCCATAACTCAGTAGATATGTTGGCCCATATATGTCTGTATCTAGCTAACTGCAAGCGCCTTTTAGAATCTCACAAGAGCGATTAACATGGCAATCTAACAGGTCAAAACAAGTGCGTCTTAAGAGGGCTTGAAAATGTCTCTTGAGCTGTCTGTAGCTATATAATACGTCTTATGTTTAATTAATAGTAGAATGTTCCAGGAAAGCGAGGGACCAACAAGTCTCTACGGGCCGCTGAACGCAGCGATCGTCAACTACATAGGCTAACTATAGAGACACGTGGAAGTCAGGGCTCGCTGATGCAGTTTGATGCTACACCAGGGCTGTAGTCGAGGGTATACGCGGGTATACAGCGTATACTCACCTCTAGAGAAATTTGAGAGCGTATACTCAGGGCTCTAGACGAGGGTATACGTACGCGGGTATACAGCGTATACTTACCTCTGTAGAGACCGTATAGCCACTGAGTAATGAAATTTGGAGGGAAAAAGAGAGGTTTTGAGAGGTTTTTAGGGCGAATGACTAAAAAAAGGTCATAAACTTTTTCAGAGACGAAATCGTAAAAAGTCAGAAAATTTTAAGGGAATTTGTGAAAAGTCAGAAATTTTTCTTAGACGAATTCCTAAAAAAAGGTCTTCAAATTTTTTTAGGGTGACACCAGCCCTACTGACGCCGCAGGTCACCGGTAGCGTATATACTCACCTCAAATTTTACCACTACAGCCCTGTACTGCTACACCGACTACATAATACATGTATGTGGGCTCAGAGGCGTATATATCTCCCCCATGCAAGTCATTGGAGCAACTTCCCTCCCCTCCCTCCTCTTCCTCCCTTCCCCTTCCTTCTCCCCAATAATGATGGCACATACACTGACAGATCTCCCTCCCTATTTTTTGGATGATCTCCCCTCCTTTTTTTGGATGGAGCATTTGCTCCAAAGTGTCTATGGAGTAGACGCCTCTGTGTGTGCTGCGCCCAATCTGACTTAGGGAACAATTGAAGATTCCTTCGCTGTGCTTCGCAAGGGTCAAGTTATAGTTGACCCGATCGACAAGAACCTTGACGGCGTAGCATAAAAGCTTCGCTCTGGTCGGTCCATCTTTCTGGAATAGCTTGCTTCTTGGTCATTCTTGGCCTTTTCCGTAAACGTTTGACAACCATTCTTCTCAATGGATCGCCTCCCTGGGTTGGCGGTGTCAACTGGGTATCGCTCCATCTTGCTTTGCTAGACCTCTTCGATCCGGCTTTGTCGGCTTCTCGGAATGCTCGAGTCCTCCGCTCGGCGAAGAGGGGTTGCATTCCGTCCTGTTTGCCCGTACTGCTATCATGCAAACCCGCGCTTTCTCAGTGGTCTCATATGGAATGGCCTTCCTCATCGGCTGCGTTTACATCCTAGGTCTTCCTCTGACACCTCCTATGACCGCTTGAAAAATGTTCTTTTTAGCCGTGCTAGAGTAGGGAGCGTCTCTGAGTAGTTCTCTTGAAGATGCGCTATATAATTGTATTTCTAATTCTTTTAATTTGGCATATGGGGTTCCTTCCTAGCGGCAGTGGCGTCACTAGGGCTGGTGTCACCCGGTGCGGTAAGTCATGGTGTCACCCTCAAACAAAAAGATGACTTTTTTTAGGAATTCGTCTCCCAAAAAACCTTTTAGGATTTCATCTCCCAAAAAAAGTTGATGACTTTTTTTTTTTTTTTAGTCATCCGCCTGTTTTTGTACTTCTTACATCCTTCTTTTCCGGTCTCCAACCATAATGCCATTATTACCTCTTTACCTTTGACAGGAATTCGTCTCCCAAAAAAAGTGATGACCTCATGTTTAAAAAAAAAATTTTTTTCTCATCTTGGGTGTCACCCCCTCCTAGGGTGTCACCCGGTGCGGTCCGCACCCCCCGCACCCCCCTAGTGACGCCACTGCCTAGCGGGACTTGTCCCTTTTGGGCTCCCCTTTAGAAACTCAACCAGAAAACTGTTGCCTGGCAAACTGTTCTGTATTACTAGTTATAAACTGTTTCATGACTTCTAATAAACGGAGTTTGATTTGAATGAATGAATGAATGAATGAATGACTGAATCGCTGTTTTGCGTTGTCATGTCGACTTGTCGAGGCACCTCTAAGGAGTTTGCGGAGAAGTGCTATAGAAATTTGCTATTACAGTTACAACCAGCATAGACATCATTGTATTGTATTGTATTGTACATAGGCATTTATAAAGCGCCTCTCGCGGTATAGACCACTCAGAGGCGCTTCCAGTGCGCGAAACCCGACAGAAAAAGCAGGATTTAAGGTGAGAAAAGGAAGACGCAATGCTCCCAGAGAGAATGATGTTGCGGACAGGAGAAGGAAGTCGGTTCCATAGCTAGGGACCTATGCAGGCAAAGGACCTGGATTGAGCCATAGTAGTCCTGACACGGGGAACTAAGAGGTCAAGAAGATCAGAAGATCGGAGAGGACGCAGCAAGGCAGCAGAATGAGGCTGAAGAATTAGGACATGCAAGTACTGTGGAGCAAGACCCAATTGAGACTTAAGCACAAGAATAAGGACTTTGAATTGAATACGGGCAGAGAGAGGGGGCCAATGGAGTTGTTCAACAATGAAGGTGGAGATATGAGAGAACCCAGGGAGACGGGCAATTAGCAGCAGCATTGAGTACGGACTGGAGAGGAGAAAGGCGGATCTTGGGGAGGCCAATAAGAAGAGAATTACAATATTCAGTTCGAGAGCACACGAATGCATGAACAATTGAGGTGAAGGTCGAGGATGAGACAGACCGCCGACTAGGCCCTATCATCACAACCGCCTCCAACATTGCAAACGGCTAACTCATAAAAACAACGTATTGTTTTGAAGATTGCAATTTAAAAGCCAATTATACTGAAGGATGAATAAGGGCTTAATTATGGCTAAAACGGCCTTTGATCGGTCTTTGCCACACACGCACGCGCGCACACACACGCATAAATATAGGTCTATATATAAATACGCCAACACCCTACTGGTGGATGGCACTAAATACAGCGCACAAATCATTTTATCAGTCATGGAATTACATGAGCAGACGGAAATTGTCGTTAGAAGTGTGCAAGCGATATATCCTGTCATCTCCACTGTTGATATCGTGCACTTAAACAATAACAAAGCGCTGCAGGGCACACAGGTGCACGGTCTGGTCGACGGAGTACAAGTGTTACGCTGAATTCTGCACCGCTCAGCCTTTGCGTCTAATAAATAGTAAAATACGGTTAGAAATTGTCTTCAAAGCTGGGCAAGTGATCGAGCTCATTTATTAAAATCTATTTCTGGGCATCAGTGACAGGTGCGCAAATGCGTGGCTTAGTTTTTATGTATAATAGTCTCTTCCTGGAGACAAGAATTTATTACATAGGTATTAAGGTACCGATGTTCTGTGTCTGATTCATTACATTAGGCCTAATTATGCAAACAGATACCGTATAATATGTTGATATCTGTTGGCGTTATACTTATATTGAAGTTTGGAATTATGCGGTGACACACATCCGTCTAGACTTGGAACAAGTGGAAACACCTGCGTTAGCCTATCACTTATCACCATAGATTCCTAGAATTTATAATGAAACGGATATCAAAGCGTTAACTTCCGTAGGCCCTAAGTCAACTATTGTGGTACAGAGGTTAAGCAGCAGATGCTAAAACACCCAAAAGTAAAGAGTGTGAAGATCAAAATGAAAATTGACGATTACTTTACATATTTTGGGCATGTTGGCAGAGTATGTAATTCCTTACGCCAAACATATGTGGCATATATTTTAGTCAGACTCGCCATTAAAGCGCGAAAATTATTTAAATCGATGAATAGGGGCCTGTGCGTGTTTCAACTTTCAACAACATGATGAAAGGACGAATCTTGAAAATGAAGTGTTTCTGCCGATACACATCTCGGCAAACAGTTCTACTGTACACACAAGTTTACGTCGTATCAACTATTAAACTCTGTCTTCCAGCATTGTTATTTTCACACAATTTAAGTTACAGTCTACAGAACTAACTTTCAAAGTTGAAATTTTGATAGCTTGGTGCGTTAAGCAGTAAACCTAATGGGAAATTGAAACTCGTTACATAAAGTATTTACACAACTCTTGTTCAGTTATTCTGAAGCGCGTTGGTAAAATTTCAGTTCTTTGCGATATAAATAGACAAAAGAAGTCAACTCGATGTCTTAAAAGAACATCTTCATTGGTCGATATACGCTTTCCATTTCAAAAGAAATTCTTTTTCAGCAAGCGCCATGAGTTTGAGCATGAACAGTCATGACCCCGGCTATCAATTGCACAGCTGCTTTGCCTCGATCCTCTGATCCTCTCTTGATCTGACCCCCATGGTAACCGGACTCGGACCTCCTTTGGACTACTCTTTGGAGAAAACCTCTGAATAGGCTGGTGCCGTGCGCTTGGCCTTCAAGTGGCGCTTTAGAAGTTTGGAGATTACGATTACGATGCACAATCTGGTAGATCAAAGTCTGACTATATAATATAATACCTCCACCATTTTGACTACAGTTTGACAAATATTCGGTTAAAGTCTCGTTCCATATATCTCATTGCGTAAATTCGCAAATGTGATGTAGGCCTATGTGATGCACTTGTGGCCTGTACCTTATCCTTTCAGTAGAAACGCTTGTCTGTTCATAACTTGACGATTATGATTTAGCGATCGGTACAATTCTGCCATAAATTATGTCAGTCCTTGGCAACACAGTCACTGACAACTAGTCGACAGCGAAATTCCTAGTTAAACAGTTCTTGTCATGTCTGAATCCATGACATGCCAGGGCCCAGTTACCAAATTCCTAACATGTCTAGCTGCGCAATGCAAACTAGCATCCGGAATTTGCATCAAGACATACTTGACAAAATCAGTACTTGGCAACACAGCCGAAGTTCTTGGAAGAAAGGTCGTACGGCTTTACCTGGTCGTCAAGTTTGCACAGCCAATTGGTTGGATGCCACGAGGGTAAATAGAAGCCCCTGTCGCCAAGGCAGTTCCCAACGGCGCCCAGAGCAATGGGACTGAGATCTGGGACATCTGGGAAGTCGAAGCGTCGCACCGTGTCTACGGGGTAGGATCCGAAGAGTATCGAAGCCGCTCCTCGACCGAATCCGAGCGTCGTTCCGGCTGAAACGAAGCTCTTCTCTTCCTGCTCAGCGGACCGTGACGGCGATTCCAAGAACCCCGTGGGCCTTGACGAATGGGTCTCGAATAACGTCGATCGCCGTACCTCGGCTGTTGTCTGAATCGGCCTGACGGCGCTCTGTCCCTGCAGCAGGAGACGGCGTGACAGGACCCTCGGCTCAATGGACATGGCAGCGGTCGTTGTTCTGGAGCTGAGGTCACGAGGTCGCGGGACGCCAGGATGTTGGACGTCCATGTGGCGACGCAGGTCGATCTTCTTCTGGAAGGTTCTCGGACAGAGGTGACACGTGAACGGCCGGTAGTTGGAATGCTTGCGACTGTGGGTTATCAGGTTCGAAGACTGACTGAATGCCTTGCCGCAAAGGCGACACACGTATGGCTTCTCGCCTACAAAATTTTATAAGACTTTAAGGTAAGATTAGCTAGAGGTACGTAACTCATCAATGAAGGTCATTAATTTAAACTAACAACCTTCAAGATATATCTATTCAGTTCCAATTGTTGACAAGAGTTGCTTAGTGTATCTGGTCAGAAAAATACGCAGATCTAGGGCCTTAGAGGAAGGACATTCAACGTAAGTGGTCATACCACTTAAACCACGGTTGAAATCCTGGGACTAAAGAATCTCCTGGTTTAAAACTCACTCGGGTACGAGTTTATGCTTCAACCTAATAGACTTAGAATATGTCCATATTATAGTTTATTTGACACCTGCACACGGAGTCGTCGACACAGTTTAAGGGTGGCTCAGGTTAGCGAAATAGCTAAGGATCGAAATGCACAAGTAGGAATCAGAGGTCGGTAGGCCAAAACTGAGCGGCTTTTAGGCTTTTTAGCGACTGTTTTAAAGTGTACTTGTTTGCTAAAAGTTTTGTTGTTACAATCATTGTGTACCTACTTGTACAAAATCTAGAAGACGATTTCAAAGTTTTCAGAGTGTGATTTGTGGGCCTAAGCAGTTGGGTAGGAAGACTTGTCGGTCGGCAGTGAAGAAGTCAGGAGCCGAAGAGGTGCTCTCAGGGTGCAAGAAGGGTGTCCCAAGTTTACAGCTGGTGGGCAAGCGGAACAAGGCCGTAAACATATCCGAACATTTCCGATTAACCGCAGTACCTTTAAACAATGTCGTTAGGCAACCTTAACCGAGGCGTCCATCCAAATCGTAATCGTAATCTCCAAACATCTGATGCACCACTCGAAGACCCAGCGCAGGGCACCAGCCTTTTCACGAGCCCTACGTCAAGTCAGAGGGTGTTTCCAGAGAGTAATCCAAGAGAAGTCCGAGTCCAGATTCCAGAAGGCCAAATCAAATCAGAGGGGGTTTTTCCATAGAGTAGTCCAAAGTCCGGTTTCCAGGAGGCCAAATCAAATCAGAGGGGACTTTCCAAAGAGTACCGGTAGTCCAAAAGAGTTCCGAGTTTTAATCCCAGCTGGTTCCCTCTGGTTTCGTGCCACCATCATTGGCTTCAGTGATGCTTGGCACAATGACTTTCCATTCCTATTTTACGCCTTTCCGTCAAGTATTTCCCGCTACAGGATATTTCTGTAATTCGGTTGAAATATTGGTGATTCGTACCTTAGCTTCTTAGCGGATGGCATCAACAGTGCCGGATTTACGCATAAGCCAACCAAGCCTCGCGTTGCCATAGGCCTCATTTTTAACAAAAATAATTGCGCGGACAGCGAATTGTAGCGTGCAAGCTACAATCACCACTGATGCTTTTTACAAAACGATACTTTTTATGCGTCCTAAAAAACTCCTAAGACTTCCAACGATAAACCGGATAAAATCTGCAACTATTTATCTATTCAGTGCTTTGCAAATTGCACTGAGCACAGATTTTCGACGGTAAGGCAATCGCTGCAAACTTATTTATGTAGCAGTCTAGCGACACAAATACAAGAACTCAGTGACATAAGAATTTGAGTTTGTGTTCATGCTGAAACTTAGGACAACCTTGTTAAGTCAGTTTCATAAGGCAAGCAAAGCTCTACAGGAGACGCATACAGGACTTTGCACAAAGCTTTATGCATCATCCAGTTATTCACTGAAACCCGTGACAATTTTGATTAAATAGAACTGAAAACCAAAGAAAGACTACCGAATGTGGATTACAAATGCGTCACTAAAAGATAAAGGAGGAATTGGAAACAGATCGAGGATACCTGACGTTGATAATCCACTGACACCAAGAGACAAATTTCGAACACAATGTTTTCTTCCAAATATTGATCAGTTACAAACTAGTTTGAGCAATCGAGCAGCAGTAGGGGCCTACAAGACCTTGCTGAACTTTTTCTTGTTTAATTAATTTAGAAGTATCAGTTAGAAGAACAGCTTATGAGGGTGTTTCTTTGATGACGAAAGTCTATCCTAAAGATGTTGATCTAAACCTCATTGGAGAATTGAAGCTATTTCGTACTTACGTGAAGACAGCTTATTCAGATAAAAACAGTTTTGCTTCCTACACTAGTATCAAATTATCTTCAAGCATAAAATTCAGCTGGCTTTCCTAAGCGTTGAATCCATTTTGCGGCTTTTACAGGGAAACCTATCTAACCACCGTCCCATCTCCAGTCTTTCCTTTCTATCTAAATTAACAGAACGAGTTGTCCTTTCTCGGCTAATTCACTTCCTAACCCTCACCAATCCGGATTCACCAAACACCAATCCGCAGAAACTTTACCTGCGTCTCTATGCAATAAACTTGTCTCTGCCGTCAACCATCAACAAGTCTCCTGCCTCTGTCTTCTCGACATCTCCACCGCATTTGACACTATCGATAACAGCCTCCTTCTTAGACGACTACCTCCTTGGTTTGGCGTCTCTGGCACTGCTCTACTCTGGTTCCAGTCCTACTTGTTTTCCCGATCCTTCTCTGTTAACGCCTTTAGCCACTGCTCGCAACCTCTTCCTCTCTCCTGTGGTGTCCCTCAAGGCTCCGTTGTGGGTCCACTGCTCTTCATCCTGTATACCACCCCTTTAAGCCATCTCATAAAATCATCCTCTGTTGACCACCATCTTTACGTAGACGTCACCCAACTCTATATGTCCGTCTCCAAAAGCTCTTTTTCCACATCCATCACACAATTACTCGACGTGATTAACCTAATTTCAAAGTGCATGACATCCAATCTCCTCTACCTTAACACTTCCAACACAGTATTCAATGTCTTAGGCATTCCTGATCAAATAAAGAAAATCCCAGACCCTTCCGTTCACCTATCGACTAACTCATCGTCTCTTAACTTCACTCCTGACTCTCTCGTCCCCAATCTTGGTATTACTTCTGATCCACACCTCTCCTTCTCTAACCAGATCTCCAACCTCTCGCGCTCCTGATTCATGCACATTCGTGAACTTCGACGCATCATACCATGCTCGACCTTAAAACTGCCTCCACCATTGCTACCTCTATTGTTCATTCAAAGCTTGATTACTGCAATTCCCTATTCCTCAACCTTTAATTCACTCAAACCAAGCGTCTGCAACTCATCTAAAACTCACTAGCCAGAGCTGTTACCAGAACGCCCAAAAATCATCATATCACTCCCATCCTCAAATCACTCCAGCTAAAAATCCCAGAGCGAATCCACTTTAAAGTCCTATCAGGCTATCACTATAACTACAACTCCCAACATTATTCCCAGCCCATGTACTTCTGTGATCTCTTTACCATCCAGGCGACCCACTGCTCCAGATCATCCTCGTATCTCAGTCTTTCTCGACCCCCAGTCACTGCTCATCTCAAGTTCTCCAACCGAGCCATATCCAACACAGCACCACACCTCTGGAATGATCTCCCTTCCCCGAATTTCGTAGATTCTCAGTTCCTCCATCATCATTGCAACCCATCCTTCATCCTCATCCTTATGTTCCTCTATCTATCACTCCCTGGGCCTTCCACTCAAAACTGAAATCTCACCTTTTTTTCAAGTACTCCTACCCTGACTCACCTGATCCTCCGCCTTCCAACTATCATCGCCTTAAACGACACCCGCCTTAACAGCTACTCTGCCTCCTCTTTAGATCTGGCCTCTGGAAAACTGACTCGGACGTCTCTGGAAAACCCCATCTGAATTGTTTTGGCCTCTGGAAACCGGACTCGGACCACTTTTGGACCACTCTCTGGAAAACCCCCTCTGATTTGACGTAGCGCTCGTGAATAGGCTGATTCCTTGCGCTTGGCCTTCAAGTGGCGCTTTAGAAGTTTGGAGATCAGGGCTCTACGATTACGATTTTATCCTTCTGGTAACAAACTGTTTGGCAGACAATTTTCCCAGTTGAAAAGGATCAAGAATGACCGAACAGCGCTTGATCAAGAAAAGCTTTCTGCTTTGAGTAATTCATGTATAGAAAGTGACAAAGTCTTCAACTTTAAGGTATAGTAGCAAGAAGAAGAAGAAGAAGCCTCAGCCTGTGCTCAAAGAATAAGAATTTTTATTGACCATTCAACAAAATCACTTCTGAATCATACTGATCTTATAAAAGGTCTTGGTCCTAGAGATCACATCACACCGTCCCTGCAACAACTTCACTGGCTTCCCATCCGTACCCGTATCGCCTTCAAAATCTGCCTCCTTATGTACCATATCCACTATGGAACCTCTCCCTCACACATGACATTCATGGTCACACCATGTTCTGCTACAAATTCCAGAGGACTCCGATCGGCTGCACGAGGCGATTATACCATACTTCGCACCAACCGGAAGTTTGGTAGTCGTGCCTTCTCGGTCTCAGGACCCGTACAATGGAATAGTCTTCCAACTACAGTCCGTCAATGTACATCTGTTACCCAGTTTAAATCCAAATTAAAAACTCATCTATTCACATTACACTATGACTAGGAATGTAGCGTAACGCGCTGTCGTGCAAGACTTGTTTGTTAAAGCGCGCTATAAATGTTTAGTTGTATAGTTGTATTGTAAAGGTGGAATCAAGGATATGTGGAGTAGAGTCAATAGTCTAACTGGGAACAGAAAAAAGGATAAAGAATTTAATTCTACTTTCACTGCTGATAAACTTAACACTCACTTCGCCTCTACTTCTACTGATCCATCCTATATTCCTCCAGATCGCAAATTTACTGTACCTCATAATTCTCAGTTCACTAATGAATTTAGAATATTTAATCTATTAGACCACTTGCAGCATACTGCTGATGGTTTAGATGGCCTGCCGCCTTCCTGCTTGGTTTTTACGTCTAGGCCTAACTGCACCTATTAAATCTGAATATAAGTACATGTTGTAGGCCTAACTTTATTCATGCCTCCTCACCTCACCTCACCTCACCTCCCCTCCTAATCTGTGTTAAAGCCTTTATGTATTTTGTACCTGTTAGTTGTCTCGTTACTTAAGTTGAGTATTTTATTACCTGTGTGGGTGTAGGTGTGCTTCTTCATGTCCGACTTCTGGTGGAATCTTTTCCCGCAGTAGGCGCACGAGTACGGTCGTATGTTGGTGTGGATGAGCAGGTGTGTGGACAACGTGGACGATCTCTTGAAACTCTTGGAGCAGTAGGAGCAGTGGTAGTTCCTGTCATCCGGGCTGACTGAACCTCCTCCGACCTGAGGTTCCCCAGCAGACCTGTCTACATCCTCATCGCAAAATTCTCTTGCATTGGGCTTTTTACGAGGGACGCCTTCCGGTTTCTGAGGAAGTTCGCAATCATGGATCGTGCTGCTGGGATGGATATGAGCTTCACTTGCGATCTTCCAGTGGAAGGTTTGTTCGTGAGCGATGCGGTGGGGTCTGTAATGCCCATTGTCCAAGAACGGATTCCAGATCCGCGGTCTGGTTGCTGAGTCAGGAGTATTGGTAGACGATGACGATGCTGCTGATCTGGTATCGGGGCTGTTGGCCCCAATTGGTGCATCCATACCTGCAGCTAAACTGACATTTATTTTGACATGCTCACGATCTTCTTTGGCCTCTCTTCTCGCATCCTCGCCGGAATCTGTTCTGGTAGTAACCGAGACACTTTGCATGGAATCTCTGTTGGTTGATGGACTTGTGGCATCACTTCTGTCCTTTGATTGGCTTTGATTGTTCCGCTCTACCACATCATCTGACCGCCGCTGCAAAAAAGATCCTGACTCTTCTTCCACGTGGCTGAGCTTAACAACGCTGAGTGTGGTCTTAAGCAAAACTGTCTCTTTCTTCTGTTTCGCCTCGTAATCTGTCTCTGGTGAACTGCATTTCGTCATCAACCCAGGGTCTTCGCGAACTAAAACAGAAAGAGAGGACAGATCAGAGCAGTGTTGGCCGAGAAACTTATCGATGTCATCATCGTTTTCCTCCTCTTGCGTCCCTTTCTTTTCTTCATCACCATGACCTTCAAAGATTGTTATCGTAATTATCGCTATCGTTGACGTCGTTGTCTTTTGTAGCTTCCTACTCAGGTGGAGAATATGCAATTTAAATCTTAATAATTTTTAAATGTTTTTATTGTAAGGCCAATTTTGATACTTCTATTGCATTTCGCGCGTGTAAGCAATGATTTCGTCGCCTGAGAATTATCTTGTCGTATCTCCACTTTTTTTCGAAAAGTAGTTAAGGGTTGATTTGTAGCAGAGTTTTTGGGATCTTTCTTCAGTTTCAATGGCTAGGAGATACGATAGGTCGTTTTAAAGATATTCAACAAACTATACTGTCGTATGTCCTGTTTTCGGAAACATTTTATCGTATCTCCATACAGCATTCATAGTGAAGCAGTCTCTGTTGTTGTATGTCCACAGAAAGCTCGTCGCTGATTGGACGCGCAGGAGATACAGCAGTATAAACCTGTGCGCTTAGCTGGACTATAGTGTCGCATATCCAGACAATTAAAAGTTTTTCTTTTAAAAATCCGGACTATGTAAATGAATATTTTAACGAAAACACTCTGTAATAATTGGTCGTTGCTTAATTTAATCATTTCATGTCTTTGTTTTCAGAAAGATGGTTTGTAATATTTGTAAATCCAGTTTATACAAAATTTCACAAATTTCAGAATAACAACTATAATTGTTAATTTTTTAAATGCAAAATCTTTATGCAATGTTGATGTTTTAATATGACGTCTGTGTGTGAACTGTAATTTGACAATGCCCTACTTATTGCATTGAATTTCTCATTTTTCCGCAAAATGCGGCCCAAACTTCTACCTCGTTTATCTCGGAATTTTGGAAAATGGAGATACGCCAAGATAATTCTCAGGCGACGATTTGTTAGACCGACATTGCATGCTATCGATATTTTGCTTCACAGAGCAAAATCATAATTGTATATGTTTTGAGCACTCGATTTTCAAAACTTTAATTGAAGACTTCTACGAAATCTTGTCCTTACACAGTAGCTAGCCTAAATGTCACTAAAGCCGCTAAATTGAAATATCCTCTCGGACATGTAGGCCTAAACATACAAACCGTCTAAGACTTTAACCTATAGGAATGAACCATGTGCCGCTATGTCTACAGTGCAAACCTAACAAAGCACTTTCTTCCAATTTATATTTTGGCCAGGTTCTGGCTACTTGTAGTATAGGGCCTACACTACAGCCTGGATAAGTGCACTACCAGAACGCTTTACCCTCGGCATGCCCTTACACTGATCTGTTTATTTGTTGGCCTTCAATGTGCATGTGCCATGCAGAGGTCTGGTCATCAAAGCCTCTTCTGTCTTAGCTCTAGCCATTTGGTCTAATTACTTAATGACTCAACTTTTAATCGACTGACTTTATCTATTAACCATATACAGACTAACTGATTGAGCCTAAAGTTTTCCTTATTTTAGCACTGGTCACAAGAAGATGCCAAGCTAAATCGCAAGAATGTCGTAGCAGCCAGCCAGTCTTTTCGAACATCATAAAAGCTAGATCTGGAGCATAAGATGTTTTAAGTAAACTACCCGTGTAGATTTTCACCCATAGATGAAACATTGGTATAGTATTTGATTTAAAAATGGTGAGGAGATTGAATTCTGAAGCAGTTGGGTTCAAGACGTATCAGTTGAAGCAGACCGGTGCCATAAGAATTGACGAAATTTATAGACGACCCCGCAACAGCTGTTGCAGGCATTGACGGAAAGCGCGCGCTAGCCAGCGGGTTATTCAGAAAGTTTTGAAGCCGAGGTACGCGCAGCACATTAAAGACCACGGGACAAGATCGGCGAAGCAAGTGAGTAAGATGGCAGACGTGGATTACGTTGAAATTAACTTAAGCGCCGGCAGCAGACGACAGTTTCTCGATGCTGCACCTGTTGGAAATATATGAGAGGCAGGTGTTTCGGACTATGACGCCATACGATATGATCTGAGTTGAATGCGGCACATCTGACAGGGGACCCGATTGTTCTAGGAGGTTTTTGGAGGTGTCAGTGCCCTGATAAATTGTACTCTGTGCAGTCGACGTTGTTTTATTTCGCTTGAAACGATGCTTCACTGATAAAAACTCCGAATTTTACATATTTTATCCACGGTGCACCGTCTGAACCCAAGCCCTGGACTCCGACTCGGCGCGCTTGGCCCATTCGCGATGGGCCAAACAAATGAATATTATCGATGTTTTAAGTGGTCCTATGTCTCAAATAGCCGGCTGGACGTCACAAGAAGAGCCGCAGCATTTATCCGCCCGTATCTGAAGTCCACACGATACAGTCCTAAGTAATCAAGCAGGGAGTATAAGAAGTGATGCTGATCATACTGATATGAACACAATACGATTTAAAGCTTTGATCTCCTTCGCTGCGTTGAACGGAGTGGCAACGACCGACGATCAGAAGATGAAAAGAAGAAAAAAGAGAAGAAGGAGAAGACCGAATTTCTTTCAATTCGTCTTCCTTTTATATTGGCAGCCAATGATTTCCAGGATGCGAGATTATTCAGCATAACTCACTGACGCCAGCTGCAACAGCAATCAACCTTATAACCAGGGCGTCTGATTGAAAGATCCTCGATTTGAATCTCAGTTGTATAAAGATCTCCCAGACAGAGAAAATTATTCGAATCAGGAAGAACTATAGGCCTACTGAAAACAAGAATATCTGCACGTCACAATTCTGATCAAGGCGACAGGTTGGCTGATCCGATTAATTGACACCTTAACGACGATTGTGTATTAAAAGTGAGTGGGAAACCAATGCAGCTCGTCGTTAAAGTGTTAAACTCTCAGGACTTTTTTCACGTCCTGACAGTCTTGTTGTCAAGACCTTAGACCTCAAGACCAAGACCAAGACCAAAACTTTGAACCTCGAGACCAAGACCAAGACCAAGGCATTGAACCTCGAGACCAAGACCAAGACCTTGAACCTCGAGACCAAGACCAAGACCAAGACTTTGAACCTCAAGACCAAGACCGAGACCAAGACCCAAAAATTCACATTCAGTCCAAGACTTCTTTTCCTTACCAAAAAAGTCGGACTACTAATGAAAACGTTAGTCTTATTTTATTCAGGCAAATTCCATAATAATTGGGTTTACCAATAAGGAGCATAACCCCTGAAACGGAATGGAGTATATTGTCATAATAATTGGGTTTACCAATAAGGAGCATAACCCCTTATTGATAAACCCAATTATTATAACTTTAAATGCAGAGTGCAGAGAATTCCGAATTCGTATTTACAAAAATCCTTCATGCTAAATTTTATTCCAAATGCCTTTTGTAGGCCTATTTTATAAAAACCAATTCGCTCAGAATTTTCTGACCAAGACGTGGCTTGTGGGGCCTCATAAAAATTCCTTCATGTGAAGAAATACGTTTTACAGAAATCTGATGCTGAAGTCGCTGGCAAACAGAGTGGCTTTTCAAGCGCTGGATGTAAATGTACAAATCGTGAGCCTTTTTTAAATCCTACCATGGTTTATCAGACCGTCTGGCTTCAGAAAAAGTCTCGGCAGGGTTTCCAGACACAGCATAACTTAATTGCTGCTGCCGATGGGTTTTCACGACCGACAAGACTTGCATCCGTCCATAGGTATTTGTCATAGGCTATGATGCAAACAGGCTTGATAAATTTTTAAATTCTTGAGTTTTGTTAAATGACTGTTCATATTGACAGCCGGTCTTGGTCTTGGTCTTGCGAGACCAAGACCAAGACTTTGAACCTCAAGACCAATACCAAGACCAAGACTTTGAACCTCAAGACCAAGACCAAGACTTTTGGTCTCAAGACCAAGACCAAGACTTTTAAAAACGAACTCGAGTGCACTCGAGACCAAGACCTTGGTCTCGAGGACAGCAAGTCTGCGTCCTGAGGATGCATGCACTTGCTTCGTGTTTTGTGTCTATAGCGTCTTATAGGATCTATGGCTGCAGTCGTTGGGATGTCCTTATAACTTCGACGATTCGTGTGTGTAAATGCCGTAGGCCCCTATAGGCCGTTCATCGTAAATTAATACAACCGATGCAAATCGACAGGTTTTATTGTCATCACCCTGTTGATTGCTTGTGTAGTGTTTGTGGTAATGCTTCGGTGGTTATATTGAACAGCCGGTGCAATCCCACGGACTTCAATTTAAAATGAACTATTAAGGACTACATCTTATATCGCATTACTAGGCCTATCTATACTTGGCCTGGCCTGATAAAAGAAACATCGATTAGCAAAGGCCTGATACAAAATAACCTTAGACTTATAGCTAACCTTAACGCCGATGACCAGTTCTAGGCTACTCTGATAGGCCTAACTGCTACAGTGAAGCGACTTTTAATCGAATTACTTTTATCCAAAGATTTCTACGATGACAAACACTGACCTTCGCAAATACAGCCCTTACGGTCTAAATGGTTTTGAAAGGAATTCTATGCTTAGACATGTATCCGGTTTAGTTTAATAATTTCATATCTCAAGTCGCGCCAGAAGTGAACAGGTCACAGATGCGCGATTGGAGCGATCTTATATTTGGTGGGGAATAGGTCGCTTACTATATATGGCCTAGCGTCTCTGGCCTTCTGTTACATAACACTGACAACATCAGGTAGCCAAATGTAAAGTATCCCGAGAGTTTCAACGATTCCTAAACACTTTGCTCCCAAGCCCACAAAACCTTAGTTAGCCAGCATAGTACAGGACTCTCACTAATTTGGAGCGTTTAAATTAGGCCTATGAAATAGGGGGTAGGGCCTATATGTAGGCAGTGCCGTAGCGAGGGGTGTTCCCGCGGTGGCATGGAACAGGGTGCAACTCAAGAGGGGCGCAAATTTTGAGACAGAATGATTTAATTATTAAACTATTTACTTTATCTTGAAATATAATATCCAATTTAAAATGAAATAAATGTAATAAAATTAAGTAACAACAAATAAAAGTGTAGACCCTATTACATAGGCCTAATATTAATAGATTTTTGTTTAATAATTGTTTATAAATTGTCGTTTGAACATAGGTCCTATTTATAGTAGGCCTAAATATTATTTTCGAGATAACAAATTTGGTCGTTAATGGCTAAGTAAATCTTTGGGGTTGGGCGTTATATTTACGCCTGGCACAGATCTTGCTAGTTGCTACGTTCCTGTATGTAGGGGCACTAGGGCCTAGATGGCACCGGCGTCAGATGATCGATGCCCCACCCTACAGAAAAATCGGGAAGAAGTTTTGGCGTTCCCACTTTGGCCCTGAAGATAACTATTTCCCTGTGAATTTTCTTAAAAGGGCTAAAAGAGAGACGAGTAAAGAATTGTTCGACGCGAATGGGTGTGTATGCAAGGGTGATTTTAAATCGCAAAAAGTCACCCGATATTCCGACTGGTTCGATATTGGTCTCGAAAACTAAGGTATACTCAGCATTTTGGGAAATATAAAGAGTAATTCTTGCTTGCCCTTTCCGCATCCACCCGTCATTGCAAGGCCCTCCCCCAAAACCCTGCCGACGTCCTTTTTTATTTTTATTTATTTATTTATTCCGGATATTTCTATAGCGCCTCTCGAAGTCAACTACTACTCAGAGGCGCTCCCGACTACAGCATTTGATACTGTGCCGGAATTTTCACGCCGAAGCGCCACGAGCAATTGCGAGTGAAGGACTTGCCCAAGGTCCGTACGCAGCGGCTATAGAGTGGGATTCGAACCTGCAACCCTCCGGTCACAAGGCGCCGAACTTACCACTGAGCCACCACGCCTCCTTGTCATTATGTGGCGCATACAGGCGCCTACCAAATGTTGTGGGGTGTGTCGTATCAGGCGTAGGCTATATTTTTTACAGAGGCTGAGGTATATTTTGAAATTTCTGGACAGATGACAATTCTGCGATGGAGGGGCATCGACAAAGTGTTATTCGTTGGAGTTCATGGGCGTTAATGCACAGCGCTGTGTGATTCACAGATTTGTGATTCTATGTTTTACACAGAATCATAGGCGTAATTTGTTGGGGACGGGAGTACGAGGGGTACCGTACCCCCACTTTTTGGACTGGGTACCGTACCCCACACTTTTTGAACAATGCCAATCATTATTATTTTTATAATTGTGCATTTCCAGAGATCTCAGTCTCCGCCTTGCTTCGTTTATGTAAGAAATTGGTACCCCCATTTTTTAGACCAGTTACGCCCATGCATAAAATTTGTATTGCTGCAAATGCCTGAAGGTGTTGGAGCTGGCAAAAC
The DNA here is from genome assembly GCA_963556255.1 of Allolobophora icterica. NCBI lineage: Eukaryota > Metazoa > Annelida > Clitellata > Crassiclitellata > Lumbricidae > Allolobophora > Allolobophora icterica. The sequence goes on along the minus strand of OY744605.1, from coordinate 30,551,360 downwards.
TTTTGCCGCAAAAGGTGTCGAAGAAAAACCTTTTGGTCTTCAAAAAAATTAAGTTCAACCGCTCTAGGCCTATATAGCCTGTGACCAGTGGCGGCGATCTTGTCTGAAAGATGGGGGGGAGGGGACAAAGAGTCGGCCGTGGTCTGGTTGATGACGTTTTTTACGAATTCATCTCCAAAAAAAGTTTCAGACTTTTAGGAATTCATATCCACAAGTTGGTGACTTTTTCGCGAATTCATCTCCAAAAAAGTTGATGACTTTTTTTTAGTCATTCACCTCTTTTCCAACTTTTTGAAGGGTCTCGCACCGATCTCGTTACCTTTTTTTAGAACGTCATCCCCAAAAATTGTTAGACCTTTTTTGTAAATTCTCCCAAAAAAATTGAATTATTTTTTCGGATTTCTTCTTACTTTCTGACAATTTTCGGGGGGACACTTCTCCTGAAACATTTTATTTTTACTTCGTCTGGTCAAAAAGGCTGTGAAAACCCTCACACGCAATTACATTTGTTGGCCTTTTTCAGTCTTTCTTAAAAATTTGGGGGGGGGAAATGTATGGCGTGTCCCCCCACTCTTAAAGGTGGGGGTCATGTCCCCCTCGACCCCCCTAGATCGCCGCCCATGCCTGTGACATTGTGAAAAGCAGAAATGAAATTCTTTGAACTGTTTAAAGGGCGATTGTTGAAAAGCCCTTATTTGTTTTATTTTAGAGACCGCGCTGAGCTTATCAACATTCAGACCAAGGCCTGTTGGGCGTCTAAAGTCTACAGAGAACACAGAAACACATACAACTGCTTGTGTTTATTTTCGAAACATAGTTTTTAATTCCTACTGAGACATTTGTTATCTTACCAAAAGTTGGTTCATCTTTGCTCTCGATTGATTTTGTTCTACTGTCTTCCTCTCTTACGGTCATCGGGGTTCGGTTTCGCTCTTCCAAAAGCTTCGACCCATCCTTATCGTTCAGCATAATGCTCGAAGAATATGCTTGAATAACTGCCCTGGCCATCACAGTTGAAGATTTAAATTTACCTGCTATAAGTCTAATACTTATTTTTGATGCTAACTGTGCTGAATCGCGGAAAGAACTGGAAAGTCAGATGCTTAACAGACGATGAACTGTGCTCATGAAATTCTTAGGCCTTTATAGCGGTCTTAGTTCAGCTAAAATCCTTTCAATTAGACGACGACGCAGACGCTAAAGGACGCAGATGGCTATTGGCTTTGCAATTATATCACTTCTCAACTGATTGCCGCATTACAAATTTGCCCAAGAAAACGACAAAGTTTTCCGATGGGCGTGGCTATGCGTCGCAGCGCCAGCCAACTGCTTCAGTTGCAGCAACCAACGGCGTCTGAGATGCTCATCGAGAGGGAAACGCCCATCGATGGCGCATTAGCTCAGCATCCTCATCTCCATCCAGCCACCACTTATCCTCTCTCCATGTAGCAATCTACTTACCTTTCTGCCTCTCTCTCTCTTTACCTTTCTGCCTCTCTCTCTCTCTCTCTCTCTCTCTCTCTCTCTCTCTCTCTCTCTCTCTCTCTCTCTCTCTCTCTCTCTCTCTCTCTCTCTCTCTCTCTCTCTCTCTCTCTCTCTCTCTCTCTCTCTCTCTCTCCTCTCTCTCTGTATGTCTCTCTCTGTCTCTGTCTATCTGTCTGTCTCTCTCTCTACTCTTATGCCTTCTGCCCTCCTCTTCCTCTTCTTCCTCCTCATTCTCCTCTCCGTTTGTATACATGTCCTTCCCACTCTTCACCATTCCTCATCTAATTCCTCTGTGTCTGTCCACCGGTGTCTGTCTCTCAGTCTGTCCTTGTATCTGTCAAAGATGACCGATCGATGATCAGACTATATAGGCCTATACAACAAGACTAATCATAGGCCTATGTATATATCTCTGGACAATGGATGGAGACCTAATTCATCAAAGGTCATTTACACTATGATTGCGTACTTCACACATCTCGCTTCCAGTTGTACACGTAACCTAAGAAATAATCTTCCTTGCGTTTTCCAAACGCTTTTCTTTCAACTACACAACTCACTCCGTTCGGGTGTAGCGTCTCTACATTTAGGCCAAGACCTAGATGTAGTTAACGCTGAAACAAAATTAATAAATTGCGGCGCAGTTTAATTGCTTTCTTCGATTTTACCTCCATTAGGCCTATAAGTCGACCTTTCTGTTGGCCCACGTCGTAGGCCTCGGCTCATTGCGCTGCAAGTGCAGATGGAGCGTCAATGCACGCTTGATTTATTTTCATCAGTAACTTGGTCGTGTCTAGCCACAGGCCTGCTGCTACATAGCGTTCATGATGTATAAAGTGTCTACGTCGCTCGATACTTAGACAATATTACAGACCGAAATGTGCCAGGCCTCTTAATTACACAACACGTGTTCAGTCCACGGATCAGAACCAGACCGCGGATTGCTTATGGGCTGACCAAGCCCAATCGAATCTTAATACTGACAGCCACGTTCTTCGGGTCCACATTGGGCCTCTATCTGACCACCAGCTGCTATCAATGGCAAAATGCGGGCCAACCAAAGGAATATGTGACTGCATTGAAATAATAACTTTGATAGCACGGTTATATTCCAGACATTCATTGACCTCATAGAACGTTAATTGTGTGGCAAATTCATTCATTCATTCATCCATTCATTCATTCAGAGAAAGCACGACGCTGCCTAGTTGCGGTGGTAGAATGAGGAACCAAGAGCTCACCCGCAGAAGAAGAGTGAAGTGCTCAGCAGCCAGTCACATGAGCGACAGGACAGCAGAGCTCACGTAAGTAAATCGGGGCACAGCCATGGGCGGCGATCCCGGGTGGTCGAGGGGGACAAGACCCCACCTTTAACAGTGGGGGGGGGACACGCCATACATCGGACCCCCCCAAATTTTGAAACACCAAAAAAAGGTCATCACATTTTTTCGTACTTGGGTTATAAAAAAAATTGTTGGCTTCTTTTTTGACCAGATCAGTTCAAAACTCTTTTTTGACCAGATTAGTTCCCAAATGTCCCCCCCCCCACCTCTCAAACAAGATCGCCGCCACTGGGCACAGCCAAGAAGGCATCGCCAGATCAACGCAGCTATTGTAGTTAATGCGTTGCGAGATGGGAAGCCAGTGTAGTGTGTTACGCATACATAGGCTGAGACAGGGGCACGTTTCACAGAAACATTTCAAATAGAGGCCAGCTACGCACAGCCTAAAATGGAGCCAAAGATCGGTGTTGGTAAGGACAATGATGTACAAAGGCGCAACACCGCCTATTCGTAATCCATCAGTTAAAAACTCATCTGGGGGAGGGGGGAGACAGAGAGAGACACAGAGATAGAGAGGTGGGAGGGATCAAAGGACGAAGGAAAGCGAGAGTGAGGAAGGGATGAACGGAGAGAGATAGTTGGCCTAGCTACCGAAATTCATTTCCTTGTTCAATCGAAATACCTCGCTCTCAATCTCCTTCAACTTAGATCGTTTCTCTTCCATTTGCTTCTCAATCTAACCCCTCCTAGAACTGTATTTTTCCTCCGCCTCTTTCCCAAACATCAATTCAATACCCATTCTCAATTCTACTCCGCCTCAACCTTTCCAGTCCTCTGTTCTCCTTCCAGTCTCTGAATCTTACGTCTCGTGCCTGCTAAATCCTCATCCAACAAAACAAGTGAACGAGATCTTGTTGCAATTTTTCTACCACGAAAACGCTGATCTTGTTCCAATTATTACCAAATGAATCGACCTTTCACTCTCTTTGGCTTTTCTTAGCTTTAAATAGCTTATTCTAATGACCAACTTAAATGAAGCAACCATGGACACCTAAACATTTCAAGTTACCATCCTATCTCCAATCTTGTGTCTTTGTTATCTGAATGCATTGTTACTCATGAATGAGTACAATTCCTCTAACTCAATATTAAACTTTCTCCAAACTGGATTCACTACAAACACCACTCCACTGAAATGTACTCGTCTCTCTACACTAGCCTACACAATGATGTGCAGTCCACAGGAAGTTTGCTTCTGTCTTCTCAATACTATTTCTCCTTTTGACACCCATCGCTCTGTCTATCTCGCTTGGCATCTCTGATCTGCCTCTGGTCCTTCTCTGTAAAAGCTGTCAGGCGTTTCTGCAACTCCTCCCACTCTTGCGTCTAGGACCCCTTCTCTGCAATCAGATGCACTAGCTCAGGAACTCTCTCGGTCGACCTTCAACTCTATGCAATGTGAACTACTCCAGCAACATGCAAACTTCACTGCTGCTCAAAGTGGCAGTCATTGAGATTTCAGACTACTCACACCGAGATCAACTGGGATGCCATTGCCTGGATTGTCCAGAGGATGTCACCTGCCCTCCGCTTTTTCTTGCGGAAAACTCATTTTAAAGAATTCAAAACTAAAGACATTCAATTTTAAGGATCTGTTCTTTTTACATATCTGGGTCAATTGGGAAACCATTTAAAGCCATTCTTACAGCAATACAAATGGACAAACACTCGTTACATGGCAAGTTGCTCGCAACAGAATATAATGAGTATGTCCAAATGAAATTCAGATGCAATGCATTGAAAATAGGTCAATGGCTCTGCTTTTGTTATAACAGTATCATTTCAGGGGATTAAACTCTAAATTTTAATGCTTTTTAACTAAACCCAGAGCTAACAATGAATTAAACTAGCATTCCGTTGAAAGTTTTGTAATAAAAGCCGAGCAACCATGCTCCATAGTAATTTGGATCTTGGCTTTATATAACATTGAAGTCCTTACTGCTCCTTAACCCTTTAATGACGAGTGTGTACTAAAATGCATGGAAAACTAATCCCTCTTGTCGTTAAAGGATTAAGGTGGTTGCAATAGATGTCAGTTTCTTTCATACAGATTTGGCACATCCAATTTAATTATCTAATCAAAAACTAAAAACTTTAATCTATGTACATCATCTAGGCCTCTTTACAGCCTCATTTTTACCAAGCCATCAACTAGAAAATGTGAAAGTTTCCCACATGAAACATAAAATGTTCACATACCAACATGAACCATTTTACAAAATGTGAAATTCACATATATCGAATGTAAACTTTTCGCCAATAAAACACAAATGTTTCACTTCCAGTCATAAGCAGAAAAGTATTTCACAGAATTCTTCAGCATACAACAATACAGCAGCATAATGCACTTAAAAATTTAGATTCACGGTTAATAATCCTTCGAGAGCTTCTGAAACGTGCAGCTCCCAACTTGGCTTCACTGGAAAGGCTGAAACCACTGCACTTTCGCACAGATTTGCACAATTCACATTTACATACATCATAAACTTAAATAAAATTAGACTGACCATATCCACATAAACCCCCAAAACAAGCAGAAATAGTAAACACACAGCATTCTAAAAGCTAATTATTCTGCACTAGAACTGAACTGCAATTGATGGTTTATATTTGCTAATGGATGTGTTCAGCCTTAAAATATATACTGTCAGTGTAATTGTCACATTTCACAACCCTAGCACAATGCACACCAGAAATGCAAGATAGCGGTAGGTATAGATTCACCTAGTAGACAATGAAAAGTTACTTGTAAGTACTTCTTTCTCATCATATATTCTGAACAGCGACTACATAAAGTATGTATTACATTACACAATTTATATAGCACCATGTTACACAGCTAAATGGTGGCACATAACTCAAAAACACATAGCAAAACACAACATCAACGAATGTAACAGACCATCACGTCCTCAAACTGCTGTTCCAAACATAATGTTGCTTAGCAACAAATAATACACTTAATAACATTAATAATTATAATAATAAAAACAACAACATAATAAATAGAAAAAAGAAAAAAAAATAACAGTAGTCCTATTAATAATGATAATGGTGATAAAATTAGTAGTGGTGGTACTAAGTAGCAGTGAAAAATGCATCAACTTTAACCTTCATTGTGGAACACAAGGAAACAAGTAGCATCTGATTTCAGTACGATTCTGAGGGCCAGCCATACACTGTTATGTTACATCACAAATCGCACCGATTGACAAGGACATCACATAACACTGCAGGCTATCGAAATTAATTATCGGTGTACGACATTTATCACAAATCATTTTCCCCCTCATTTACTTGCAAATCAACCATCAGCACAGAAAATAAAATGAATGTGAAAAGTCTTTTCAAAGTACAACTGAAATCCTATTCCTCCAAGTCCTATAAAAACCAAGAGTGTACATCAATACTGCTGCAAATGATTTAAATGCAAAAACCTCAGTTGAACAAATATTACCAATCCATCCAATTAGCAACTGACGACCCAAAAGCCTGCAATAAATAAACAGAAATATGGAAAACAATAATTATTTAGTCACTACTCTTGCAATATTTAAAAAAATACGATGTGAAACAGAAATGCAGAATGAAGAAGAAAGCAGACTATTTCAAAAAGTCACTATTACTAAAGCAAAATAAAGAGCATTAGATTCAAGCAACTTATTTAAGACAAGAAAAAATAGTTTATTTTTAGAAGAACTAAACAGATTTGATTTCAAACTATGCAGAAAGTGCTACTTAAGTTCAAAAGTGCAATTAGGCATCATAACAAAACTGCACATTCCATATACTTAATGCTAGTCACAATGCGCAAGAAAAGCAATAAGCCAAGCTTTTCAAGTGGTTCCATCTGCCTTAAAGGTAATATGCGGTACATTAATTATTGTGGGCCCAAACAACATCAAACAACATCCTGTACAGAGATGGTCCTACATAATTAAACATATTTCAGTTTTTTTGACACAGTAACAAAACTGGCCAAATGCAGAAGAATAATTAAAATCTAGATTAAAATAAAAATAATAAATGCTTTCACAAACACATATTTAAAACTAACTGCAGTGCATTCATAAGTCTACTACAGAAGTAATCCCACTTTTGAAACTTTTCTCCCAAAAAATTAGCTTAAAATAGATAAAAATATTATTGTGCCTGTGGATAATGCACCGAGTAAGTTTTTAAACATGAAAAGAAGGTAAACAAATGCAATCTATATACATGATGATATCATTAATTAAGTAGAATGGTCCAGTTTCTTTGTTGATGATTGCTAGACAAAAATTTTACATCTCAATCATTCTTTACAAACAACTGGATATCATGAATCCAAGTATCCAGTAAATGCAGAAGACATTTTGGCGATATTGGTCGTCTAACTGCATAGGTGTTAGATCCAGACGGGTTCTAAAGCCCGTAACAGTAATCAAGTCATCAGGTTTCTTCGGATATTTGTGACTGAATAAAGTTTTGCAATGATAATTATGATCAAAATCAAGTCACCTAACATGAGTCATTGTTCATTTAAAATCATCTAATAGTCAACATGACTAAATACAAATGGAACTCAAACCTCAACATCATCTTTTCATTCATGCAAATTTTAGTTTCTGTGTAGCATGCTTCAAAAAATAAAGAAAAATGAAAATTGTCATTGACCCACCTGTGCACTTGCTTGCTTTCCAACATGTATATAATAAAACACCATAAAACAATACTTTGAGTAAGGTTTCAAACCGTTTTTCCATAGGTTTAGTGCAGCCCAAGTCTGAACGTGCAACTCTGGTTTCACAACTGGTTTACCTTATGGCCTCAAACAATTTTTACTATCTTTTCACTACATGCAAGCATGCACTTTGAGAAAACATCAAAACTGTTGCACTAGCATGTACAGTTGCACATGCACCTTGGCTGCGCAAAATAATACAAGCACGAATTCCTTCCTACACCTCTTCCTGCATTATACATTTATGTTAGCATACACACTTCTGAAAGTCTGTCTGCATTACATTCATTGTCTCTAACTCTTTCCATTCACTATATAGCAGACATCTATACATACATTAAAATGTTTTACTAATGCATTGTTACTGCTTTTGTATTGCAATGTTGCATTCTCAGATTGTATTATTCTGAACTATTACTGTTCCTGCACTGCACTCATATGCATTGTTACTGTCCCTGTATTGTAGTGCACTGCTACAGCATCTTCACCGTATTGTCACTCGTTGTTACTGTTCACATTTCGTATTGTTCTCACATTACATCAGTTTGAAAATGTTGCTCTGAAAACCCAATGATTTTCAAAACCAACAACTAAAATTCAGCACTTATCGGCACAACACGTTCCATCAGCGGCCAGAGTTTATACATTTTTTTATGTAATTAATGTTGGCATGGCAGCCGAGTGGTTAATGCATCAGCTTTAAGTGTCTGTGACCTGGCTATAAATCCCAGTCCTGTTACTTGAAATCGACAATGATGGCATAATCAAACTGAGGATAACCTCAGTGGTCATAATCATAGATATGAATACCAGTACACTCACAAATTATAAATTCTGACTTGATATTTCAGTGCACCGATAAACCTTCTACATTTCATAAACACTCAACGCACCTAGCAACATCGGTAGAACAGGTGAGTTAAACATAAGATGAGCTGATGGTATTTAACATTGAACCTGTAGAACACTTGTTGTAATATGTTTACAGGAAAGACAAAATGATGACTGCAGGAAAAGACATAGTATTGTTTTGATATCATCCTGTTCTACAAACATCTTCGTGTAAATTGTTTGGAAAAAGCTCCAGACTTCATACATTTCAAAATCTCTTTGGAAACTTCCAGAGATACTAAGAATGAAATCAATCAGTGATTCTGGCAACAGAAATAGAACAACAAGAAGACCAGAACATCTCAATTTCATAAGATTGACCAAATGCCACAGTCTGATTCTGCTCAGAGAATGACCAACAATGAATGTAAGATGACCACTGGCCAACGGCAGCTTAGTAGTCAACGACGATGAGTATTCGCAGGATGAATGGTCATTGGGGCAGTTGAACTAGGTGTCGAATCTCCACTGTTTGAAATGGAACGTATTCCAGCCTTGGCTTTCATTTTTGCAGGCCCTGAAAACAATTCAACCGGTGTTACTTACAATGTAAAGTGACACTTTTTAATTAGACTAATTCTCATCTGTAAATCGCTAAGGCTGCCAGATGATATGGTCACAAAATAGCCAATCTTCAACACAGTTAACACTGTAAAGTCCAAGCATAATCACTTTATTGCCTGCACTACTGAATTCTGACTACAGTCCTATTCTGGTCAGAGAATCACCTTGTCACCTTGTGCTGTCAACTCCTGGAGCTCTAGCGATCGCCACGACAAACATTCTCCATTGCTTCCTATTCGAAGTCAGGTCCCTTAGTGCTTCCAGATTCATGCCAGTTACATCGTGAATCTCATCCATCCATTTCTTCCTTGGTCGACCCCGTCTTTTTTTCCCCTCACCACAAGCCAACATCATTTCCTTTTCTAGCCCATCAGATCGCATAACATGACCAAAGAATCCAAGCTTCAATCTTGTCGCTTTTTGTTTTAATGACTCTTCATTCTCGACACCAATCTCCACTCGTATTGATTCGTTCGTCCTTTTCTCTGTCCATGATATTCTCAACATCTTTCTCCATATCCACATTTCACATGCGTTGACCTTTTTCTCAATGTTCTTTGTCATTGTCCACGACTCACAACCATACAGAACCGTTGGAAAGACTAGGGCTCTCACGAGCCTTTTTTGTATCTATGCTCACATGCTTGTCCTTCCATATCTTTTCCAGTCCAATCATTGCAGCTTTCCCAATCGCAATCCTTCGTTTTATTTCTGTATCACATTTTCCTTCTTTTTCAACCAATGATCCCAGGAAAGTGAAGCTTTCTACCACCTCTATTTCTTCTCCGTCAATCTCAAAAGTATCCCATTCTGCTGTTGTCATGACTTTTGTCTTCTTTATGTTGAAGTATAAGCCAGCTTTTTCACTTTCTCTCCTTACCCTTCTTATTAATTCTATCAGCTCATCTTTTCTTTTTGCCATTAGTGTTGTATCATCCGCATATCTAAGATTGTTCAATGTCCTTCCCGCAATTTTTACTCCCTCTTTTGCCCCTTCCATTTCCGCCATTCTCATTATTCTTTCAGCATATAAGTTAAACAGGAATGGAGACAAAATGCATCCCTGTCTCACCCCTTTCTTGATATTGAATTGATCAGTGTCTCCGTATTCTGTTCTTATCACCGCTATCTGATCTTCATATAGTCCCCTTAATAGCCATATCACGTGTTTCGGAATTCCCATCTCAAGTAGGGTTTTCCACATTAAATCGTGGTTAAATGCCTTACTATAATCAATGCAGTCAAATGCCTTACTATAATCAATGAAGCAGATGTGCACCTCTTGTCCATACTCCCTTTGCCGTTCCATTATCCACCTTAGGTTGGCAATATGGTCTCTAGTTCCTCGAGATTTCCTGAAACCAGCCTGGTTCACCGGAAGTTCCCTCTCTATTGTGCTTTCCATTCTTTTGTGGATTATTTTCAGTAATATTTTACTAGTGTGTGATATTATTGCTATCGTCCTGTAATTTTCGCATTCCCTCGCATCGCCTTTCTTGAATATCGGTATGAAGATCGACTTCTTCCAATCATTCGGCCATTCTCCAGTTGCCCATATTTGATTGCATAATTTTGTTATTGTTTTTATCATTGCATCGTCCCCTGCTTTTATCAGTTCTATAGGTATTCCATCATGACCCGGCGCCTTATTATCTTTGAGTTGTTTTATTGCCCATTCTACCTCTGCTTCCATAACCTCCGGTTCCTTTTCATACCCTGTAACATCAATTTGCTCTTTTTTGACTTGTTTATCTATACTATATAACTCTTCTGTGTATTCTTTCCATCTTTTCTTCATCTTCTCTTCGTCGCATATTACGTTTCCATCTCCTGTCTTCATTGAGCCCATTCTAGGTGTGAATTTTCCCGTTATTTCCTTTACTTTTGAAAACAATTCTTTAACTCTCCCTTTCCTTCCTTCATCTTCCATTTCTTTGCACATTTCATTTAAATGTTTTTCTTTATCTTCCCGAGCTTGTTTTTGGAAGGCACTATTCAGTGCCCTTACGTTATCTTTGTCGCCTGCTTTCTTTGCAGCCTTCCTGTCCGCTGCCATGCCCACAGCTTCACTCGACAACCAAGTTGTAGTTGTGATTTTCTTCTTCTTTGGGATATGTTTCTCAGCAACTTCAACTATGGTTTTCTTCATTCTCTCCCATGTGTTGTTCGAATCATCTTCCTCCTCTATCTCATCTCTCAAGTACTTCAAATCGATTCTTTATTTCCATCCTGTATTCTGGTGTAATGCCCTTGCAGTCGTATCTAGTCATTCGATCTCCTTTCTTCAGCTTTTTTAATTTCGTTTTCAGTGTTGCTACCAGTAGCTCATGGTCGGTACCACAATCCGCTCCTGGTCTAGTTCTCACATCTCTTATCGTACTGTTCCATCTTTTATTTACCAAAATGTAATCAATCTGATTCCTATATTTCCCATTAGGTGACGTCCATGTGTACAGTCTTCTCTTTGGCTGTTCAAAAACATGTATTCATGATTCTCAAGTCATTCCCTTTGCAGAATTCAACAAGTCTCTCCCCAGCTTCATTCTGTTCACCCAGTCCATGAATACCCATTGTTCCTCTATCATCTCCTTTGCATTGCCCCACCTTCGCGTTAAAGTCCCCCATGGTTATCAGTACATCTCCTTTCGGAGTTCTATACATGTACCTTGAATAAATTAATACAAAATTAATGTGACAAACATTAAAATTTGAATCAAAGGCAACCTAACTTAAAAACATTGTCAACCTGATATGACAGCACCCAACAGTTACAAAGTGTAGAGAGTTCATAAAGCAAACACAATTCCAAATGATTTCTTTGCAAACTAGTAGCCAGTTAAGAGACTGCAGGAATAATTTTGAGATCTATCCCACTACTATCCGGTATAGTAGAGTGTGACTGCAGCATTCTTAACCTGTTCAAGTGATTCAATGGTGGACCTTTGAAGAATGACTAGGAAGGAGTTACAGTAGTCCAGCTAGTTGATGACATATGCTAAAACAAAGCTGGCTTTCTTGACATCCCAGTAAGGCAAAAACCATCCTAACCTCTCTACCATGACAACAAGCTGCAATTTGATTCCTTTATGACGCAAAATCTGGGTGGCAATACATAACAGTTTTCACTTTAAAACACGTAGTTGTATCAGCATAATTTTCTATCTGGTAACGTGCAGATATGCCACAGAGATTGCTAAGTAGCAGAACCGTAAATTTATTAGCATAAAGATAGCTGCACCACACTGATGTTCATCATGGGGGATAGATGAATGGTAAAACTCTTGCTTGAAGAACATAAGATCTTAAAAGACACGGGTCGATACCCATAAGGTCGACTCCTTCCACTCCCTAGGGGGCAGCTGTAAAATGAGCAGGCGCATAACAGGCTGCCAAGACGTGTGTTCTATAAGATCTTGATAATTGTACTGTCATATGTTTCAATGTTACTTACTGTGAATTGTCAGTGAGCTTGTCAACAAACAAGAATATATTATTATTATTATTATTATCAGCTTACTACACACTATGTAGATGTAGAGACTTTCCAATCCACAGTGATTCTCACCTGTACGCACATAAATACACCAGAGTGAGGCCATCAGAAGAATGCCGATGATGAAGGCCGTGAAAGCAATACTGACAACGATCTCTGTACTTAGGCCTTCTACCCGAATGATCTGTTCACAAGTATGCCTTCCATCCACGTCCGTCTCCTCAGAATTAATTTCTATATCATGACCCTGTGCTAAACCAACAATCAGTTACCAATAATTAATCACACTACTCAGACACAAATGACTCAAGTAATGTCTTTTCCAGTATGTCTAAATCAGGCTTACACTGATAATTGACCAAGATTTAGGCATATGCAAAGCATCAAGCACTTAAACTGGTCGTGCACTCTTCAATCAGAGTCAATGAAATTCCACATAGAAATAAGTTACCGATAATAGTGTTGCAACACATTTGACAAAAAGGTTTAAATAGACAGAAAGCAGACAAAAAAAGAACGGAGGAAAAACACTGAACACAAAGGCTAGTCTTAGTTCCAGCAACTAAGACTAAAATGGGTGATTGGGCCTTTCGGTTTGCTGGTCCACATGCCTGGAACAGCCTTTCTGCACCTATTCAGGTATGATTGATCAAAAACAGGCAAAGTGTACTTACTACATGTAACTCTTACCATTCACACTGGCAGTTAACATTTTAAAGCACCCTAGAAGTAGTTTGCAACTGACGATGCTATATAAACTGTTGTAATTACAATTACATAGATATACAGTTACAAAAAGAAAAGCTTCAAACCTGTTTTCAGGTGAACTGATGATAAAACTGAACTCGGAGTAGTGTGAACAGTGCCTGTTGATGGCACCAAAAGCTCAAGTGGTCCTTTTGATACAGATTTAAGAATTTGTGCCACTTGTGATGAAGAATCTGGATGACCACACTGATGCTTTCGCACTTTGCACTGCAAGCAGAAACTGATTGATTATTCTTCAATCAATCACATCAGTTCATTACGCTACTTTAAATCTGTACATAAGGTAATATATGCAGTGTTGTAAAAGTAAAAGTAACGCATTACTCTACTTAAGTAAAAGTTTCAGTACTTTTACTTGTAAAGAAGTATCACAAAACGAAAATACTTTTACCTGTCATGAAGTAAAATTTAACCCATTTTTCAGTACTTTACTTCATTACAATTTATGTAATATTTGTTACAATGATTGCTAATAAAAATTGTGCTATGACATTTTGTTAGATAGGGAGGCACTGAAGGAGCTGATATAAATTGTATACAGCACATGACTGGAAATCTATTTATACACTCTGGTAATTTCCAACTGTGACCAATAGAAACGCTTCACCCAAAACACAAGACTCGTCGCAGTAATTCCTTTATAGCTTGGAAAATAAGTGCACAATTTTCTGAAATATAAGTCGAAAAAGTGGACATGGTTTGCACTTTTATTAATTGTATTCCTAAACTGTTTCCAATTCATACTGAGTGAATCCGTTGATAATTTACAAAGCATAGAAGGATATGCTGTGACCTTAACAATGAAGCATAAATGCACTTAACTGAATGACAAGCATTTTGAGAATTTAGTCTTCTTGAAAGTAAACGAGTGGATCGAATTATAGAAAGAAGACTCAGTACTTTTACTTTTTTTGATCGAATTATAGAAACAAGACTCAGTACTTTTACTTTTTACTTTAAAAGTATTATTTTGAAGTTCTAATATGTTTTTACTTTATAAAAGTAACATTTGTGATGAGTACTTTTACTTTTACTTAAGTACGTAAAGGCCTATATACTTTTACTTAAGTACATTTGCCTGATACTTTTAACACTTGAGCTGTAAAACATTACTGGATTGCTACATTAGTGTGGTCAGCTTACCAGACTGAATTTCCCTGCTTCTCATGGTAGAGTTTTCCAATTCATCACTGACAGATGCCTAGCACCACATTAGTGGCAAAACTGAAGGACGGTTTTAGACTAGACCAGAATAATTAGACAAATTATTCAATCAGTGAGCTTAGAATTGGTTAAATGAACAATAATTAGGAATGAATTTAGAATACCAGTGGTACTCCTGGAACTATTCGATCTGGGCAGACGGCACAGATGGTGAGTTTACACGTCAGCGTTGTATTGTAACTGATGTTCCAAAACTGCTGAAAACGAAACTCAAAGCGTTGACTCTTCAGTCCATCTTCACTGTCAACGTTAACCCATCTGGCAGATTCATCAAAGATGCATCTAAGTGACCAGAAAAAACCAACATTTTGAGGCATTGTCATTATGTCCGATTAAAAAGTGGCTCAACAGCCATCTTCCACATAAAATAATGAAACTGCAATTTTCTCCATTCCCTGCACCAGACCAGATTAGTCCAATCACCCATTTTTATGCCACTTTGATGAGCCTTTAAAAGTCACTTTGCCTATCAGCTTAAAGAGAAAATAACATAAGCCGAACTGTACGTTGGGTTAAAACAGGTGATGAAAAGTGTCGACAAACTATATGCAGATAGCTTTGTCTGCATCTGGTTTTGCTGAATAGTATCTCATCGTTTGGCTGAAACCCTCATTAGAATCTGTATCTCTTGAATGATACTTAGTTTGGACTAGCTGCTAAGCCATCAGACACACAATCTTTGAGAAACTTAACAGACAGCAGGCATATAGCTTTCTTTTCCATGGAAGAAAACTTCCATGAAAAAGGAAGCTAGATGCTTGCCGTCTGCGAATATAATATCAGAAGCTATTTAAGGCTCTAATAATTTCTATTAATCTATTATGTGAGAATGTCTATAAATAAATAACTGTACATGAAATAGTAATAGCATAAAATACAGACACATGTGATGCATCTCACTAGTAGTAGCAATCAGAAAAAGAAGAAAGTTACTGTACAGGACATTGTTTCATGAACATGTACTGTCATTAGCTATACAGTGAGACAGCTAATTTGTGGCGCCAGCGTTTGGTAACACTTTAACGACGAGCTGCATTGGTTTCCCAGTCACTTTTAATACACTCTCTTCGCTAAAGTATTAATGAGTTCTGCATCTTAATTTGGTACCACTGGGAGGCATGATGTTGCCACGAGTTAATCGAATTACTGTATTAATGGCACTTGCATTACTTAAGCTAGGATTCTTTGGTCATGTTATGCGATCTGATGGGCTAGAAAAGGAAATGATGTTGGCTTGTGGTGAGGGAAAAAAAGACGGGGTCGACCAAGGAAGAAATGGATGGATGAGATTCACGATGTAACTGGCATGAATTTGGAAGAACTAAGGGACCTGACTTCGAATAGGAAGCAATGGAGAATGTTTATCATGACGATCGCTAGAGCTCCAGGAGTTGACAGCACAAGGTGACAAGGTGCATTACTTAACTTGTACCCGTACTGTAATTATAACAGTTTTCATTAAGTTAGAAAAGGTCAATTAAATTTATATCCTAAACTAAACTATGTCAACTACAGTTATATCTTATCCTAAATTATCAGTATCAGAATCACTACAAGGAAGGGGATACTAAGTCTATTACTAACAGAAGAAGGGGGATAGAGTAATGGTAACACTCATGGCCAGGACAGCAACAGGACGCGGTTCGATTCCCGCAACCCCTTCGGGCGGGCGCCTTGCATGGCTGCCATAACGTGTGTTTAGTTAAGAAGTTGATAATTGTACTGTCATGTCTCGATCTAATCTTACTGCATTTGTCGGTTTAAATTAATAAAGAAAAAGATTATTATTATAATATTAAAACCTAGTGATACAAGTACTTGGTACAATTTTTCCACTTCACAGTAGTTCATACATTATAACTGAACACTGACCCTTAATCACATTTCGAAGTACAGCGGGGTGAAGCTGTTTTCTACTGGACCACCTTCATAGAAACCATAGACCCCCTTCAGCTTTTCATGGACTACCACGAAATCTCATAAACCAAAAGAAACAACCATTTACTGAACTGAAGACACAAGAAGAGCACCCAAAGGGCTCCTAAATGGCATCATGATATTAGTAGAAGACTAACCCATTAACAATAAGTGGATGTTCTTCAGAATACTCATTGCTAGAGGGGTTGTCAAACTCCAGCAAACAGCTGTTGATGTTAACTGTCATGCAGTCATCTTCAAATGAAACAGTGACATTTCTGTTAGTAACATAGCTGAATCCAATCACTGCATAGTAAATGTAAAGGAACAAAATTCAACACACAGTTTCAACTTACCAAAAGAGCATTCATGAACTTTTTGTTCTTAATGAAGTTTAATATCATTTAGATATTTGTAGAAAATGCCTATAATTAGTTTATCTTGCAGCAGCACCACGTAAATTTCTAATTGCGACTACAAAGTGAGCTATTACCTTACAGAGTTACTGTGAGAGGATCTATGAAGAATGTTCCAATGATGACATGAGAGGAAGATGCTTTCAATTTGGAAAAGTGCTAGATGATGCATTTTTGGAAGAGAAACACAGTTTTATATAAAATGTGAGCGGGGGTAAGATTTTGAAAATGAGTGCAGAATAATGGAGTGATTATGTATAAGAGTGCAGAAACTTCAAGGCACTGTGCTTCAGCAGCAAAAAAGGCTAACTCAACCTTAGGTATAATCAAGAGGACAAGTCAGCAGAGCTAGTGATACAATACTGAGATTGTACAAAAATCACTGATGAGGCCACAGTTGGACTATTGGTCCATATCCGAAAATCTCAGACGGGGGGGTACAGAGCTAATAGTGGCTGAAAGTAGGTAGGCGTGCTCATTGTGAGGGTTTTATAGGTTAAATAGGCCAGTTTAAATTAAATACAGAGGTTCTTTGAATTAGAGCCAAACAAGATGACTCAAGGCCACAGATACAAATTATTTACGAAAACCATAAGGAACATCAGAGCAAAAATTCTTCAGTGTAAAATTGTGGAGCAGTTTGGGTGTTAGTACTCTCTCAGTTGACACAATCGGAGATTTGTTGAAGTTAAGAACAATAACCTATTCAGCATTCCTGGTTAACTTTCAGTGTTTCTAACACAAATTGCATGCTGAACCAATAAAACACTTGTTATGTTACGTTTATGTTACCATAACTTCCATGACATCTAAGAATGATCCATGTGAAAATTGACAAATATAGAATTGTTACCATTTATTCTTTAGCCAAATTATTCCACGAAGCATCTGTTACCTGCTGGGATATTTGCCTGAACATACACAATTTCTTGGTTTGAAATCCTGGCTGGAAATGCAAGTATTTCATTGCGGAACAAAGCATCTCGGAACAGCTTCAGTTGGAACTGAATATTATCGGATATAGCAGGCAAACCCCTTTCCTGCTACACACAACACAGTAAGTATATAGTTAGCTATACACATGCATACCTCTATTTATTTCAAATCAAATCAAATCAAATATCCGTTTATTAGAAAACATCAAACACTTTACAACTACAATACAGAACAGTTTGTCATAACAGTTTTCTGGCTGAGTTTCTAAAGGGGAGCTCAAAGGGACAAGTCCCACTAGTAGGGAACCCCATATAACCAATTTAAGAAGTTTATTTAGTACCTTTTAAAATCACAAAAAGGGCTATTTCTCAACTGTACTACATGACCTTGTTGTCCATTACATAAAGATCCTGATGGTTGAAAATGCCAAGCAAGTGTACAAAGTCATACAACACTAAAATGTTGCATTACGTATATCACAGCTATTACTTGGGAAGACCTGACCTCACTAGGGTGTTTTTCCTGTTTTGGGTCAATCATGGTCCCATTGGTATCCTCCCCAAGGACTGCCCAACCCTCATTTTACTTATGATTCTTGTTACCAGTCAGTATATCACAAATTTCTCACTATGTTCAGAACAAGGATGGCTCTTGCCCTTTCCCAGGCTCTGGAACTCACTTCTGGCAAACGTTTGCTCTGCAGAGTCTGTATTCCTAGAGCCGGACAACAAATCCAATTCTTTTCGGACTTGTTTCCTCCGTAAGCCGTTTCTGTGTCTTGTCAGAATTGCCTCTTGGTTTTTAATCAAATGTATTCTGGAATCTGGTAAGAAGAGCGACTTCACTTGGTTGCAGCCATTGACTGATACCTTGGGCATTATTACAGGGGTACAACAGAAGTTCTTGGATTATTATTATTATTATTAATAACTTATCCAGATCCCTTACTCAGCTCAGATTTATATTATCACATTGTATTGTATCTAGAAATTTATAAAGTGCTTCTCGCAGAATAACTATTCAGAGGCGCTCTCAGCACAGAAGTCCCAGGGAAACAGAAATCTTATCTTATCTTATCTTATATAATTATTTATAAAGCGCCTCTCACAGCATAGACTATTCAGAGGCGCTCCCAGCGTGTCAGCCTCGAGGGAAAAGAAAGGTCTTTAAGCAGCGGAGAGAAGAAGGCGAGATCCCAAGCAAAATCTTGCTACGGAGAGAGGGGGGCAGGTCATTCCAAAGGGAAGGGCCAAGGATGGCAAACGCACGATGCTGAGCCATCGAAGTCCTTGCACGAGGGACAAGCAGATCAAGGCGGTCAGCAGACCGAAGAGGGCGGGAAGACAGAGCAGATAGAGGTTTGCGCATTAGGTCACAGAGGTATTTAGGAGCTTTTCCCAGTTGAGTCCTAGAGACCAGGAGAAGAACCTTGTATTGGATGCGGGAAGCAACAGGAAGCCAGTGAAGTACATCAGTCATAAAGGTAGTTATGTGAGAGAAGCGAGGAAAACGGGCAATGAGCCTGGCAGCCGCATTCAGAACAGACTGCAGAGATGAAAGGCGCGCTTTAGGGAGCCCAGCAAACAATGAATTGCAATAGTCAATGCGGCAGCAAATGAAGGCATGGACCATAGTAGTAAACACTGAAGGAGAAACTGCCTTAAGGGAACGCAAGACTGATGAGGAAAAGCCAGTCATTAGTTTGGCCCTGAGCAGAGGGGGAAGGTCATTCCAGATCATTGGACCCACTACAGCAATTATGCTTATTATTATGCTTAGGCTTTAGTTATAATTTAAACCAGGACAGCTGCCAGTTTCTGTTCTCTCTATCGCAAGTTTGACGATGTCACTTAGGTCTGCACTAAAATCTTATCTTTGTTAGATTACCTAAACTCTCTCACATGGCTTCTAGTCTCTACAACATCCGTAATCTCAGCTTGGTTTCTCCAAAGTTCTAAACCATATTCTGCAACCTTTGCAAATTGAAATCCTTTTACTTTGAATGATGCCTTGACTTATGTCCAAATGTGGTCTTGTGCTACAGCAGTAGTCTCTCAGTTAGATTAGCTCTGTATGACTGAATGATCAAGAAATGGCCACCCTCCCAATGAAAAGCTATGTAAGCAAGGAAGTGGAACCGTAAAGAAGTAAAATTCACAATCAAACCTGAGCATCAGTTGCCAAAGGAGAATCACAACTGATGTTGATCATTACATTGTCTAAAGGATTCACATCACTGCCACCAAAGGATGAGACACTTGTGTTGTGGCGGTTGACCATCGCAGAAGACTTCAAATCCCACTGAACCATAATCTATACATTAACCGAAAATAGTATCTTTGTACAACAGGCTGGCATGGATTAA
Organism: Allolobophora icterica; assembly: GCA_963556255.1. Taxonomy (NCBI): domain Eukaryota; kingdom Metazoa; phylum Annelida; class Clitellata; order Crassiclitellata; family Lumbricidae; genus Allolobophora; species Allolobophora icterica. The sequence goes on along the minus strand of OY744605.1, from coordinate 30,531,235 downwards.
ATTAAATGAATGATCTATAGATTAAAGCACCAGATATTAATAAGTACATTTATATATAAATATATATAAATATATATATATATCCTTAGAGGATCAGCTACTTCAATTAAAATTGTAGGGTGTGGCATTCGCCCACCCAGACGCCGAACCTATTAAGCTAGTCCTAAGGCAGCCATCAATATGAAGTGTTAGTGACTTCATTTTCTTAGCCTCAGCATGTGAGGGCGGGTGGCCAGTCCTCTCCCTCGTCGTCTCATCTTCCCACTGACAGTGTATGGTCATTGTACTCATTATAGCTGAGTTGGCCAAGGGGTGCAGATGAAGCAGAAATCTCAAACCAAATTTCCACCTGGAGAGGATTTGAACCTCGATTGACAGTCCAGCATACTAACCACTACACTATGGATAAATTAATAAAATTTTAAATTAATTTGAGAGGGCAAACCTTTAAAGCAAGTCCTAACACAATAGTTAACCATGCAATTCTTACCGCAGTCCTGTACGCGATTGCATCGTGTGAAGGTATAACCACAGTTCCACATGCATGACTGCTGGTAAAGAAGACGTAGTGAGTGCCATTATCTCTTGCAGCACAAGACACATCCGAGAAGGACAAGCGAGATGGCAGCATGTTGTGATACTGTTGAATCAAAAATCAAGCATATCAAAGTATTTGATCTCAGAAAGTCTTTAGAAATTTATCCTTAGAATGCCACAGACTCACTGTTGCAACCTCAGTAAACCCTTTCCATGGTTGCCCCTGGTGTACTGATACAGTGTTAAGGGGATCCTTATTAAGCTGTTTGTAGTATTGTAATTTTCTAATTGTAATCGAGAATTTATATAGTGCCACTCATAATCAGAGACGGTCGGGAGTCTTCACTGACAAAGAAAAAGCTTTCAGGTGCATGCGGAACTGGACAGGAGAGAGAGAGAGGAGGTCCAGCCTAAGGGCCTGAGGCAGGCGGTTCCAACTGGTAGGGCCTACAACCGCAAAGCTATGAGACTGGGCCATAGCAGTGCGCATCCGAGGAACAACCAAGTGGCCACCGGCAGATGACCGGAGAGTGACCTGACCAGGCAAACTGGAAACCGGGGTGCAGTAAGCCCTGAAACACAAGACATTACTCATGAGGGAAAGGACCTTAAATTGGATGTGTTGGTGAATGGTGAATAATAATAATAATAATCTTGTTCTTTAATTAAGCGCCTGGAAATGCACTGCGCTGTACAGTGAACATACATATAGTAGAAACGGCAGCCACACAGGGCGCCTTACATACATGTATACAGTAGAAGCACATGATAACAGTTTTACAGGAGTCGAATATAACTGTTTTTTAAGCGGCAGCCACACGGCGCCAATTATGGCCTACTATTCATTTAACCACTGCCACCTAGCGAGTGGAAGGCTGAATAAACCTTACAGGGTCTACCGGGTTCGATCTTGGTACCTTCAGCTCTTCACGCCAGTGTGTTATCCATTACTCTACGGGCTATGGTGTATGTAGGGCATGGTAGCCGGACAGACTGAGGACTCAGCCTGTCACGCAGAAAGTACGGGTATGATATTCCACTTTGCACGTTCAAGAGTTCTATCACTGTATTCTCATTACAAGCATAAACTGTCTTATATTAACAGACTTCATCATAATTATAACCAGCTGATTCACATTTTGGTGTGACCGTCCATCCAAGTTTTTATAAAACACATAAGACATAAGGATTGGAGTAATGGTCATCGTGGTGAACACCAGTGATATTGACCACTTACTTAAAAATCATTCCTTATAATAGCAAGAAATGGTGAATGTTCAGAGGATCACAAATATGGCTGAACTGGTATTATTTCCAAGTTTAAGCACCATTTTCATTCATACATGACATACCATTCACGATGTTCTTTTAATTAAACCAAAACATACATGACCAAAATAATACATACATCATTAACAAAGTACAAAGGAACATACATGACCAAAATAATACATACATCATTAACAAAGTACAAAGGAGTAACGTTTGCTTCAAAGTACAGAAGAGTAATGTTTGCATGATATTGTTACCCTTAGCGCTCTCTTCTGAATCGTTAAAGTGATGCTGTCCTCGTCACATGATATGAGAAGTGCTTTGATGATCGTTAGTTGCAAACTCGTGACGTTTGCCACAGCCTCATGGTGATTACGCTTGCTCTGTCTGGATTCACCATCTGCGGAAACTGGTGACCGACCACTTTCCAGGCGGTCTATAGAAATAAGCAGTTAATTCAATCAAATGCCTGACAAATATGAAAAATTTTACAGAAGACATTCTCCTAAGAATATGCTAGTAGTCAAATTGTGGATTCTAAAATATGTTAGGTTGAGCATGCTGTTGGAATGCTATGATCATAAATGTCTTGGTTTTGAAGCAGTTTTATGGGAAACAACAAGAGCTCAATATCAGTGAAGCCACCGGCTTCTGACAACGCCATGTCTCGAATTAAACTTTATTTGCTGCCGAATACAATGGCAAATAAGGCTGTTCCAACTTTCAACTGAATCCTCTACCAGCATAACCCTTGAACTGCATTGGATTTCCGAATTTGGTACAATTGTTCTCCAAGGCTCTGAATATGGCATCAGCTACCAATACCAGCCATGGTATGGGTAGACAATGCACTTCTGGTATGTGTAGATGATGCACTTCTCATAGCATGTAAAGTTCTTTACAGGCATTCATATGACACTGCATGGGAGTTTGATTTCTAGCATTAATTCTTTCAAATCTTCTCAAGCATTACGAGGCGAGTAATGAACCAAACAAACAGCTCATGCATAAATCTAGATCTAAATAATGTAACAATTTCTGTACACAGTTTATACATGCAGTTTATTATAGCACATCAGTGTAAAATTACAGCATTTTCAAGTAAAAAATTAAAAGCATGCTTGGATGCTACTTTCAAAAAGAAAGCTTATGTTACATCTTTTATTAATATATACTTTGTTTCACAAAAGCAGAACATATTACACGAACACTAAAAAAAGAAAAATACATGAAACAACCAAAGCAGAAACCAAACAAATATAAATAATAAATAAAAAATACAAATCAAATAAATAATAAATAAATAACAAATAAACCAAAATAAATAATATTCTATTCAATTATTCAGTTACAATTCTGATTTTGAGTTAAAAAACATTTACCACTGTCATCAACAATCAGGTCAAACTGATTTGCAAGCTGAGCCTCAGTGTAGGAGATGGGAAAACCATACTTGTCAGAAGTCCAGCTGATCAGATTGCTACCATTGTAGCCCGTCAAGTCCTCCACTGCCACTCGGCACGAATGAGTGTTGGTGCCATTACTGTCCACTGACTGGTCAGTCTAAAACAATAAAACAGAATAAACACAAGTCACAGCAGTACGATCAAGAGATGGCATTCAACCTAGCTTTTTACCAATAACAGCATCAACTGTGGCTTACATGCTCACGTGGTTTTAAAAAATTTGTCAATGACATTGCATTCAATCCCAGTCATGGATAGATTACAATTTTATGGTCCAGTACGAAACTTTCAACTGACCATGACTGCATATCATACTCGGCCTATCATACCCTAAATCTCCTCTCCCAGGTATTAGCTTACTCCAACCAACAACACTGATTGAAGCTCTGATTCTGCTGTTTTTTTAAAGCATTCTGCCCTTGATTGCATTCCTATTGCCATTCTGAAGGAGTGTTCTGATGTTTTGGGCCCAGTATAATTCTTTTGGTTGGATTTGCTTTCCAAAACAACTTGCATTTGACCATACTTTAAGTGAACTGCATTTGCATTCACAAAAATCCTGGCAAGTCAAATTCACATCATCTTTGCTTGCATCATTTATTTGATAACATCACGGACTCAAAATAAGGCTATTTCAATAAGGCTTCAGGACATAACAAACATTCTCTTAAACCTCTTCACACAGTTCACATTGTGCTTACGATGACGTCAAGAGTGCCACGCAGACTGTGTGTCACAATATGCCAGTGGACTAGAACGTGTGACTTGAGAACAAGAACGACATGACGACTGGCAACAGGTCGAGTCTTTGAACGAACATTGAGAAGGACGTCATAACGAGTGTTGTTGACATAATCAACACTGGGTGACATCAGTTCAATTATGTGAACATCTCTATAACAACAAGAACAGAAGACTGACACAAATAAGGTGCTGAAATAACATACAAAATATGAACTCCAATAGTTTATGAAAGCTAATGAAAGAAAGATCAATGGAAGACACTGGTATGGAGTGTGGTCTTGTATGGATCTGAAATGTCGACTATAAGGGGAGGACATAAGAAGGCTAGAAGCCTTCTAAATGTGGATATGGCAGAGAATGGAGAGAATCAGTTGGACAGAGCATAAGACAAAAGAGGAGGTACTGCAAATGGTGGGAGAGGAAAGATCTGTGATGAGGACAATTAGAGAACGTCAAAGAAAATGGATTGGCCATATAATGAGAGGAAATTCCCTGCTACGAGATATCATCGAGGGTAGAATGGGATGGAAAAAAACAAGAGGAAGACCAAGAACGATGTTCCTAGACTGGATATGAAGAAGGACAGCTACAGAAAGATGAAAGAAGAGGCTCAACACTGAGAAGAATGGCCCCCCTTTGGACACCTGAACCTGCCTGAGGGCAGAGAACCGAAGAAGAAGAATGGAAGTGCAGCTGCCATATGGTAAAACACTAACCTTTTGTCATGGAATCTTGGGTATGAACCCCCAACAGTAAACGAAATGCCTGTCAACCCACACTATATATATATATATTCGTTTATTGAAAAAACTGGATGGCACACCGCACCCAGGAACATTAACACGGGAATCATAGCGAAAAAAATAATATGGATAGCTAAAATAGTAATGTAATGTTAGTTGAATGATATAATATTAGTTATATAATATTAATTAACATCCTAACATTGGTCAAAACATAGAAACATCTTAACATTAGTTAGCTGTGGCTATGTTTGTGGAAACTAGCGAATAAGGATAAGAACAAAACCGGAATAATTGTAAATAAGCAAAATCTAGCTCGGCAGCCGATGAGGTGCCAATCCCCTGGCCCACACTAATCATAAAGAACCAGGTGCTGTCCACAAACCGTTATGAGAGGTTCTTATACAAAAACAATCAGGGAAACCATCTAGCAACCAGTTTAACTTATTTTTAGTCTTTCATTCTGTTTATATGATAAATAACTTGCATTCTGACTGGTCTTTTCAAGCACAGAAGTAGCCTTGGTCTGTGAACACTCGCATGAACAAATTTCTCAACATTTGACATTAGAAGCACATCTAAATGCATTGCTAGTTATTATGGTAATAATCAGCAGCAGTAGTGAAAGCTGCCATTTCTCATCCAGTCTAATTAATAAACTGTGTTTAATCTCACAAACCTGCCATTTCGGCCCTCGTTCCTTGAAGCCAAGCATCCTCTTGTCTCTTGTACCTCAACATGGGAGGCATAGACATTTGGCAAATATGGATCGATTTCACATTTCTCTTTTGCAGACGGATCTACGAGAACAATGAGTGATTAACAATAAACAGAAACAGTAGAACAAATTTAAACTTAATTGAAGCAAAAGCAGGAAATGTAGCAAACAATGTGTATGCCCAAGCACTTGTTGCCCAATTATAGCTTAAATAATTAGGTTCAACAAGCTCACAGCTATCAGTCAGAGAGGTGTTTCATAATATGAAATTAGGAAGATGTCTTTAGCCCTTGCGTGCCACAGGCACAATACTGCAGCATTGCAAAACTCTCTGCACAGGTCAAAGGCACAAAGTTGTGAAAATAAAGGTGCACTTACTAAAGCAGTTGAAAGTTTGAGAACCAGTGTTTGTCCTACATCAATAAGTTAACCAGTAATTAGAGCAATAAATAAGCTTAAATTTTCTGATTGGTTATTAATACACACACAGATGAGGGTTCAATCAAAAAAATCAAAAATCAATTTATTAGAACAACCCAACTAGTACAAATGAATCTGTCAAATTTGTATAACACAGGCGTCTTAAAAGGATGCCCCAAAGGGTTGAAAAGTTATTAGAACGGAAATTTGGTGATTTGTTCCATTTGACTATCATGCTTTACAAACACGATGGTTAACAAAGACAAAATTTAAAGTGTAATTCTTGGTAATTTAGTGTTGGACGATACGTTAATTTATTAGGATTTCACACATTTATGGGCAACAGGACCAACTGCTTTGTAAGTAGCATTAATACTGATTTATACAATTTTTCAAGCGATAATAATGAAAACAATACCAACAGCGAGTTAGGGCAACAATGTGTCAACAAGATGAGGTTTTTCACCACCACTGATATCAATAGGGTCAGCTAGCCACTGAAAGATTTGTCATCATCTGATACATTTCAAATGTTTTACAACAAGTATTGCTGCCTCAGATCCTTGCTGAACCAAATAGTCATGCTCTAGCAAAAAGTGCATGAAGCGCTAAGCAATGTCCAGATGCAAAAGAAGCAGTATCACATCAATTTTTGACTTTTCTGCCTGAAGGAATTGTAAAATGCCACTGTGGTAGTAACTGGATGGCATAACGTCACCTGTTGATGCCTGGCTTGAGAGCTATCTTCGCATGCAAAATGTTGAAGATAATTCTAAATTCTTTGACCTCTGGCCATCCAAAACATAACCGTATACAAAATTTGAGCATGCCTACCTAATACCAAGGACTGCTGGATATTTGCCTACCACCCACATTGTGACTGAATGTTGAAAAAAGAAGCAACAGTGCATTCAAAGCAAAGGTTTACAAATCAAATCAGCAATGACAATGACAGTTGCCTTGAGTCTACAGTTTTAAATATGACCTAACAGTAACTGAGGAAACGCTGTATCAGTAACAGCTATTCATTTATATTACATTTGGTAGTAACATATATTTATTAAAAGAATTGGCAGAATGTAGAAAGACAATGTGATGAGACATGTATATCACGCAACCACATTTTGCCTCTGAAAAACACAAGCACATACAAACAATCAACTGACATAGGCTTCTTCCAAATTCATTTCTAAACCAGTTCACGTTCACACTTTAACTGTATCGTCAGTGGTTGACAAGATATAATGTTTTTACCCTTACGAGGTGAAATGGATCAAAACCTTAAAAAATTTCTTGCCATGACCCAAACATGGGATAAAAATATCTGGCATGCTAAGCATTAAATGTATCCAAAGTCCTACTAAGTGCATGGATAAACGTAAGAAAGACAGACCTATTCTAACTTTGAGAGTTATTACAGTGGCTATTTCCATGACCATCAGAGTCGTAAGTGCAGAATATTTCTTCCGAATCCATTTGGCCAACTGCTGCGGATCGGTAGGCAGATCTACTTTCCTCATCTTAAACTTTGTTCTTTTTTCACGGTCAATTCCGGAATGGCGTGATACCTGACAGTTTAAAAAAAACAGAATTTTTAAATGCAAGTTTTACAGAAAAGCCACTATAAATTCCTGAATCCTAGGCCCAGCAGAGAAATAAAATACAGACTATGAGAAATGAGCACGAATATCCACATGCTTGAACTGTAAGAGCAGACTGAGGAACGACTGAAAATGAGATGAACGAATGCATAGGTTTCTGCAGATTGTAAGAGAAGAATTTAATATGACATTAATTACCAGAAACTGTCCAAGGGAACTGTTGAAAATCTTTTCTGAATGTATGCGCCAGATGGTTGGCACTGCAGACACGAGCACAAAAACTGCATTCGCATTGCCCACTGCTGAAACAAACAAAATGTCTTCTCTTTACTGTCAACTTTGAAATAAATAAATTAAAAGTATGAGACAAATAAAACCTTTCTTTCTAATTTCTACACACGAGTAAAAACAAACATGTTTTTTTCAAATTTCAACTTTGAAATAAAGAAAAATTCAGTGTAACATAACAAAACATGTTTTCTCCAACAAAACCTTTGAAATAAATACATAAAAATACAATGTAAAAACAAATGCAGTAAGTTTATCTAATTTCAACTTTGATACAAGTCAACATACAACATAGCAAGAAACAAAAATATTTATCTAATTTGTTAAATAAACTTCATCGCTGAAAAACACTAAATAAACACATTGCAAGACAAACAAAACACTTTCAAACAAAACAAACTAAATTAAGCCACGGTCAAAAGAAATAATTACATGGCAAGTTCCAAAACTTAATATCATATAACATTGCTGTTATCATTTCTTACAGCTCATTTACTAACTTGGCTACCTGTAGACAATGTTTCTTCTAAGGACTGAGACACCATGAAAATGTTTCTCCATGAGTAAAAATTATTATAAAACAATATATATGTATATTGCATACAACTGTTGCTCAACAGAGGGTGCTTGATAGTATAGTGGTTAGCGAGCTGGACTTTTAATCAAGAGGTTACACCGGAATAACAACATCTCGTTCTCGTTTTCCTCACGTGTATTAAAACAGCTGAGCAATTATTAGTAGGAACATGGTAGACATTATTAAAACAACAGTAACAGTATGGGGTCCATATCCAGGGTGCTGGTTTGAGATTTCTGCTCCACCTGCACCCTTTAGCCAACTCACCTAAATGAGTACACTGACTGTACACTGTTGGTGGAAAGATGAGATGGCAAGGGTGAGGACTGGCCATCTGCCCTCATATGCCAAGTCTAAGAAAATGAAATTGCTAACACTTCATACCCATGTCTGCCTCAGGGTGACTTCTCTTCTTCTTCTATTGTTGAACATTGTGAACAATGAATGAATTAATTAATAAAGGGCAAATTGTATAGTGTTACTGTTGTTTTAATAATGTCTCAATATTAGTTTTAGTTTTAGTTAGGATTGTTGGTCTTAATTTTTAGTTTTAATTAAAGTTCTTATTGTTTCTGAATATTAGTTTTAGTTTTCGTTTTAGGTGCTGTGGATGAATTTTAGTTTTAGTAAGTTAATTTCAGTTTTAGTAGTTTAATTTCAGTCTTAGTTTTAGCAATTATTTAATTCTAGTTAAACACAAATAACTAAATATTCACACTGTTCAATGGTTCAAGTACAACAGTAAACCGTTCAGAGTAAAAAAATACTAATTAATAGAGGGCAAATTGTGCGTCAAAAGCACTTTCTTCTCCAGAGTTTTGGAAAGTTTATTTCGCCTATTGGTCAGCCATCCACAAGTGGAAAAAGTGCGCTCTACAAAAGCGGAAAGGAGATAAACAAACACCGGAAGTAACAACATCTCGTTCTCGTTTTCCTCACGTGTATTGAAACAGCTGAGCAATTATTAGTAGAGGTATGGTAGACATCATTAAAATGTGGGGCGTAGTGGCTCAGTGGTAAGTTCGGCGCCTTGTGACCGGAGGGTTGCAGGTTCGAATCCCACTCTAGCCGCTGCGTACGGACCTTGGGCAAGTCCTTCACTCGCGATTGCTCGTGGCGCTTCGGCGTGAAAACTCCGACACAGTATACCAATGCTGTAGTCGGGAGCGCCTCTGAGTAGTAGTAGACTTGAGGAGGCGCTATAGAAATATCCGAAATAAATACATAAAAATAAAACAATGGTAACGGTATGGCACACCATTTGCACAAGGCAGCTCAATATATTATACAAATGGTGAATTAAGTAAATAAGGAAAAATTACAAGGAAAAAAAATGGTAAAGAAATTATATTACATTTCAAAAATTTAGTTTTGTAGTGGCTACATATCCTTTGGGTTTTCGTTTGATCTAGGTTCATTTCGTTTTAGTTTTTGCTACAAATTTTGTTTTAGTTTTAGTTTCTGTTGCCTGCGCATTTCAGTTTTAGTTTTACTTTGCGAAAATGTTTAATTTTCGTTAATTGCCATTTTCATTTTCGTTAATGAAAACAACACTATGTATTGTTTATACAATTCTCTCAACAATGTAGCATATTCTATTATTTAATAAACTACTGCCTCACTGAGCTAGTATTCCGAACCACTTCTGTAATTATTCTTAATTGACAGAGTAGAGAGAAATTACTGAACCAGTCTCTTAATTGATGCTAACAAAACCATCTATCAAAACATACACATATTTTTTAATAAAATAATAAACTAAATGGTGTGATGTTTCACCTTGCACATCCACCACAGCTTGATTTCTGGTTTCATCGACCTGCTGGATTTGACTTGGCCTATTATTTTTGATTACAATCCCACTTGAAGCCATCATTGATGATAAATACCTTGTATGAAAGTGGTGCTACAGAAGCAACTAAATTAGATTAGATTCATAATAATAATAATAATAATAATAATAATAATAATAAAAATAATAATAAACATATCAGTTTTGCCTAAGATAGGTTAACTTCACTTTCTCCTGCACCCCAAACTTCTCTCATTTGATGCAAATGCTCAAGAAACATTACAAACTAAATATACTTCGAAGGATCGTATTAGTAATCATGTAGGCCAAAGTATGCGACCAGTCACAATGACCAAAATATATAATCAACGACTTTTGTTGAAATTTAAACCATTTGGGCAGTCTCCTGCAACGTCATGCTCAATTGTGCAAAGTCCAAGGAGATGATAGTTAGGCGCCCCAGCTCAGGGTCAATTGATTTCCCCTTCCTGTCCCTGGCATCGCTAGGGTCACTGAATCGGTTTTCCTTGGTATGACTATATCCGACCGCTTGCGCTTCGACTCCCATGTCCAACGCTTATGCACTAAAGCTGGCCAATCCCTTTACGCCTTACGCTGCCTCACCACCCATGGTCTCAAGGGGCCCCGTCTGCGTGATGTAGCCCGAGCAACAACGCTTGCAAGGCTGCTATATGCCTCACCGGCCTAGTGGGGCTTTCTTAATGTTGAACAGCACTCCCGTCTCAGTGCGCAAGTCAGGAGACTGGTGCGACTTGGGTATCTACCGGCAGGCTCCGAATCATTTGATGCTCTATGTGCGAGGCTGATAGAGCCCTCTTCACTGTGGTGCTGCATAGCCCCGGTCATGTTCTCCATGCTCTGCTTCCCCCAACAAAAATCTGCACCTACGAGCTCTGCCCCCGCTCGCATAATCGGGAAATTCCCAGAGCCGATGCGCTTACTCACAAGAGTTTCATAACCAGGATGTTATACCTCTAAAATTATTATGCAATTTTTGGTCTCTATCCAACACTAACATTAGTTAAATAATTTTCACTCACTTATTTGAACAACAGACTGAAATTAAGTCTATCTTTGTGTATGCTAATATTTTTTTTTCAGTTTCATATGCATCTATTTGTATAACCTGTATTGTTAACCACAGTGCGTTTGCAGGTGGTATAATAAAGAATATACTTACTCACTTACTTACTTTTTATCTACACAGGATGGAAAATTCAGAGATTTCTAATATCAGCTCTAGCCAGACATGAACAGAAGATCAAAAGAACGATAGCAGATGTGATATCGCACTTTCCCTTTCCTGAAACTGGTTGTTGTCACAGACAACAATTATGCTGTTAGAACTGTTAGAACTGAAGTTTTATATCGCATTATTTAGGATGGAATTTAGTGCATGACACGTCAGTTTTGCCATCTGTACATTATGCAGTACTTAAATAAAAATTTGGTGAGGGCTGTGTGCATGTGTGTGTTTTATACTAGAAAGGTTATGCACTATGATTTGTGGAGATCGTGCTCACTCACGCCCAACATAAACGGAACAGCAACTTCAGCTCTTCTCAACTAAACTGAGAATAAACTTTTTAACCTTTGCCTACGCTTAACTAAAGCTAACTAAACTGAAACTAAACCTTCGTTAACTTTGACTTGCCTTTGATACACTATTCCACTATCCCTTTCTGATCTTAACTGTTCTTGGCTTAGTTCAACTTTCAGCAGCCATGCAGGGATTTGTATTCTGTATAATTTTGGTGGACTATTCATTAAAGTGCAGAATTTGTTTGACAATTTCTTACATATTCCGATATGTTTAACATTCCCAAGTTTATTATTTCTACCATGGTTTTGGATGGCGTTTCTTAGTATATCATCTTGGCCTACATGATCATATGAGGAGAGATGGGCTTCCTGATGTATGGTCAAACCACAGCCCTACAGACCTATGTATACTGTCTGCACCAGGCTGATGTTGATCTTAGAGGAGGAGCACCATGAGGTCTTTGGACTAACCTTGACTTGTGGCTCTTCAACAAACTGGCTGGTGGCCATGAATACCTGTTCTACGCAGACCCGCAGCTCTAGGAGCCACTGTGCAGTAGTGTTATTGTGTATCGCGGACATGACCGCTAGTCCTCACTCCACACCATCAGGGCAACTTGGTCCAAGAACTGTGAACATGTCAACTGCTATATCTTAAGGCTGTTGATTAATCGCAGTTAACGCGCGCGATTAACGCGTTAAATATTCTGGACGATTAACGCGATTAAAAAATTTAATCGCGATTAAATTTTAATCGCAAACAGACAGTTTTGGATAGAACTTTACCGAACACCGCAATGCCGAAGCCAGAAGTCTTTGGCCGAGATTGGGCTTAATTCATTCAGTTGTATTGGGCGAATTCGTAGGCAACCCAAACATTTTCCTGTTAATGGCGGTGTAGACTAGTTATTCAAATTCGTCCTTTCTTTGAAAGCTTATAGGCATGTAGTTTAATCTTCGTAAGTATAATATCTTCTACAGCGGCTTATTAATCATCTATAAAATGTCGAAGAAAAGGAGCGAGAAAGAAGTCGAACGATCTATAATGAACGGTCAGATTAGTTTGAAAACGGCAGATCCGAAGGTGCACCTAAGACACTTGCAAACGTGGCACAGAAATATCTAGGGTCGCCAGCAACTAGTGTTCCACGCGAAACATTGTTTTCTGCTGCTGGAAATATTCTTAATAAGAAACGTTCAGCAATCTCATCTGATAATGCGATCAAGTTAGTTTGTCTCAACTGACTGAAACAGGATTTATGAAAAACAGAAAGTGGATGAACGTAATTCTACACATATGTTAAGAACAAATGGACAAACATTGACAAGTTTTTCTTTAAATTCATTGCTGTTTACTATCTGTAAACAAAGACAATATTATACTCATGATGCGATTAATCGCAAGATTAATCGCGATTATTTTTTTTAATCGCAAGATTAATCGCGATTAAAATTTTTAATCGTTGAGCAGCTCTACTATATCTGGATGTCAGACTGTCGGTTAGGCTCTTTGTGTGAGTGGGAGCCTGCCAGTGGTGACTTCTCCTAGTTACTTGAGCATTGTTTGCTTAATGGCAAACATACTGACTTTAACAACATTCAGGCAGCACTGTTAAGAGGTACTTCTGCCTTGCTAGGCAGGTTCCTACACCCAATGTCGCAATTACGCAATTACTCGCATTCTTTAGCCCTCTCCTTCAGCTTGATGTAACTGTCCTTCATCATCCAATCCAATAACATCACTTGAGGTCTTCCCCTCGTCCTTTTCCCCTCCATTCTTCTCGAAATAACATGTCTGGATAACTAACTGACTAACTAGTTAACTAACAAGAAGCAGGATGGTGGAGGATCCTGAAATTAGTGAAATTGGTAGTAAGATGCATACCCAAGACAAGCTAGCATAATCTATATTATACCTACTATACATGCATATTATATATATGTGGGGCGTGGTGGCTCAGTGGTAAGTTCGGCGCCTTGTGACCGGAGGGTTGGAGGTTCGAATCCCACTCTAGCCGCTGCGTACGGACCTTGGGCAAGTCCTTCACTCGCAATTGCTCGTGGTGCTTCGGCGTGAAAATTCCGGCACAGTATCAAATGCTGTAGTCGGGAGCGCCTCCGAGTAGTAGTTGACTTCGAGAGGCGCTATAGAAATATCTGGAATATATATAATATATGTAATACATGGCGGCAAAACTGATTGCAAAAGTGTAAGGAACCTACTGCGCTGACTGTTGTGTTTGACGATGACATCCACACCATTTTTAAAGCCAGATGTCATGCCAATGGTCCGAAGACTGGTGGTCATCATGCCACGGATGATGACTGCATGAATCTCCTGCCTCGTTGGTGTCTGTTCTCGGCTGACGCAACCAGACATTGCCGGATAGTGTTCATACAAAGCCGTGACATACGCATCATCAAGCCTCCTCTCAATCTTACACTCCTCACCATTAGACTCAGCACCTGTAAGCAAGTCATTCTCCATATTAACAACAATAACAATTAATGGCTAACTTAAATAAATTTAACTACCCTTATTACTTACATTAACCTTCTTAGCATTATATTTCCACCTGGAAAATCATGCATGAAAACGTTATATTTAATTATTTATATACGTATTTGTAGGTATATGTATTTGTGTATGCACGCATGTATGTACAATTTGTACATGCATTTATTAATACAGATGCATGTTAGCATAAATACACATACTGTGTGTACTCTGCAGGAAAGAAACTGAAATAATAATGCAGAATAATGCATGTATGCAGAGTATGATCACTATGCACATGTTCATCTCATAAACATAAAAGGACACTCATATAATCTGTATACAAGCAAAGTCATAGATGCAGATGTATATGAAAATATTTGCATGCATACAAGCCAATGGACATGTATATGTATACATGTAAAGTACATATAAATGTAATATTTATTATATTTATACATGCGAGATGTCCTCCACTGGTTACCACTCTCGCAACGCAATGTCTACCGGGTTGCCTCCATTGTCTGGCAATGTCAGCTTGGACGTGCTCCCTCCTATCTGCGTGAGCTCTGTTCTCATGCCTCTGTTCCACCTGGTCACTGCTCTCTTCGTGATCTGCCATCTGTGGTGACCTCTCTGTTCTTTTCGCACGCACCGCAACTATGTATCAACGTGCTTTCGCCGTGGTTGGACCCACAGTTTGGAATGGGCTTCCTCTTGAGATGCGGTCTCTTCCTCGAGACTCGTCCACCGCTTTCTTCTCTGCTCTAGACTGTTTGTTCTCTTTCGCCGAGGTTGGGCTGGGAGTGCCTCGAATAGTTTCCTTGAAGGAATTTTATATAAATGCTTATATTGATTGATTGACTGATTGATTGGTATCATGAGGTTCTGATAGCCTGATTCTCATGATTTGTGCATTTCCACACTACTACCGTAGCTGCAGTGGGATCTGTCTAAGTCTGTCTGTCAAGAGACCAGAAACCCAAAACAATGCCATAACAATGTGTAATAAATGAAATAATATCTAAAAGAATTAATAAACAATAAATGTAATGAGTAGAAGAATTTGGAAAAGTAGTCATAATAGGTAAAAGCAGTCTTAATATGTAAAAAGTAACATAAGCGATGCAACTTCATTGACAGTGGAAGCAGCAAGTTTGCTAAAGCCGCACTTGTAATATATGCATGTCTTATGCTGTCTAGACTCAAGACATATCCTGCAGTATCTCAATTGGAGTTCGTCTGAAACTAAAACAACAGACCAACAAAGAACTTCATTTTGACAGAAACTTTACAGGCACCATTGCCCTCTGATGCCAGGTTTAACATACCTGTTGAAAACTGAACAGCGATTCCAGAAATCGCAAAAAGAAGAGCTGCGTGTGCTGCAACTTGTGATAACCAGAGTGCCATTTCTTAACAGCTCTCTGACTGCACGCTCCCTCTCTCTTTCTCTCTCTGTCTCTCTCACAAGGAATAAGTAATTGTCTTCAGAATCATCGCAATATCAGCTACTTCTTGAGGTCCACAGAAACTGAAAAATCACAGATACACAGAAAAATTAATAGCTGCCTAACTTTTTATATTACATTTTATTAAAATAAATTTACAATAACAATTTCTGCTTTTGTAACAAGTAGAGCAAAAACAGCACAATTTCAATAAATTCAATGTTGCCAGACACTATCATGCAATTAAAACTGCACTCGACATAAATAACATTCTGTCGATAAAACTTTAATATTATAATTCCTAAAAACTGGAGAGTCACAAAGAGTCTGACTCATGCTATGAACTGGCTGCCAAACTGTGCTGCCAAAACATGTACCATTAGCACATCATGAAAAATCCATATTCAGAGCCACAGCAAACTGACTAGCTCTCAGGCAAATGAAGCCTTGCCATAACAGAACTGTGCATCTACTTCGCAGTGTGACGAAGTGGCACAAGTACCACGACCTGCCATTTTTATGCACCTGTTTGAACCAGAGTCCTCAGTGATACCATGGAGGCATTTCAGGTCATTCGACTGATATGTTGACACCTCAATAATACTTTAACAGCAAGAGGATTGTCCTTAAAAGTTTTCTGGTGTAACAAGAAACTACCAAAATCAAACAAAGCACAAGGATATGAAACCCCGATGTAACCATTAAAATCACCAGCATTATCACAAGCAGATAATTTACAAATAAAATGCCTTTTAACTGTATGCCTCTTAAAGTCTGAACTCCCAGTACAAACACAATGTTAAAAATCAGTCAGGAAACGGTCTCTTACCAGCTGTTGAAAGAAATCACTTGTAAGCACACTCATGCGATCCAAGCATACCCTCCCATTTAACAGCTGGTGGCTGCAACCCACAACTGGGATAACAGTTAAAGGCCTTTCCGCTGCCACAGTCACACTGACAGGCAAACAATGTGTAACTCTATTTAACCCTTTGCCAAAGCATTACTCATTTGACTTTTGAAGAAATTAATCAGAATGAGTTAATCTTTATGAAAGGCTGGTGCAGATACAATCTTGCAAGTAATGTCCGCTAAACAGCAGACACCTGTGCAACTACAACAAGTAGATATAAAATGTCTATGTACCAGTATTAAAGCATGTTTAGTGTCATAAACTGCCAGACAGCTGTAATTATTTCAAAAGGCCACATTACTATTTGATGACGACATCCCCAGATGCTCTTGTGACTATGCCATAATAAAAGACAGTCAGTGACTAGCTAGCTAGTGTCTGCTATTTCTATACATTGCTCTCTTCATGAGAGTACGAGCCTCATAAAGTATTATTATCGCTTTCAAAATCTTATCTAATCTAAAGTAAAACCTTAAATGGCAACACCACCAAAGGCCTGTTTTCAAAAGCCAGACGGAGTAATTTGATGGTCAAAAGGCAACACACCAGCCTGCAACAGACCTCTAACTGGTGACACAGTAGAACCGTATTAAATAAATTACCACTGCAGCTGCAGAGGTTCACAGTTCTCGATATCAACCGGAAATAGAAATTTGACTAAATTTAACTGTAAAGCAGCTTAGTCATCGAGTTGTGGTCACTGAATCTCTCGTGCT
Organism: Allolobophora icterica; assembly: GCA_963556255.1. Lineage (NCBI taxonomy): Eukaryota > Metazoa > Annelida > Clitellata > Crassiclitellata > Lumbricidae > Allolobophora > Allolobophora icterica. Next base: position 30,513,937 of record OY744605.1, on the reverse strand, counting down.
GCCATACATAGAGCTTTTCTCTTTCTTGACTATAATATTTTCTTACTTCTGTTACATGTGGGTGTCAGTTTATTTTTTATGGTTCTCCTGTGACGGTCATAGGTCGTCTTCTTCTTTGCCCTCAGGCTCGGATTAGTCACAGGTCTATTACCTTATCTTATAAGTAAAGACATCTACCTGTCTGTCTGTCTGTCTGACTGTCTGTCTGTCTGTCTGTCTGTTAAGCAGGTAGCAGCCATGTTTGCGCTTAGGCCAAATAATATGTGGTTCAACGATACCAGTATCAGATCTCTTTTGTACAGATGATCAATAACCCTAACTGACCTTACTTTATATCACAGGTATTGCCTGCAGGTTTTCCTCAATTCAATCTCCTGAACAGTTTTACTCCAGAAATGCTAACTGGCTTAATCTACATTTAGTGACATTACCAGTACCTTTGAAGTTAAACAGTTTTCAGTTAAATGTGCAGTACCAACATTAGGGGTCAGCCGGAAATCGCCTCGGACATTTGCCTTGGCCGAATATTTTGTTTTCGGCACTATTTGGAAGTATTTGCCTCGGCAAATACTGTACACACAAATAGTTGCTCGTCTGCCTCACAAGCCGGAATTGGTAGCCTCATAACATCAGCTTTAGGCTTCATCTAGCATATTTATTTTGAAGAAGGAAAGTACAAGTCCACAACGGAAGTCAGGTCCATTTAACTGATCATCAACTTACATAATAACCGTTGTACGTCTGTCTGTCTGTCTGTCTGTCTGTCCCGTAAACAAACACTATTGTGACGTCACTATACTGCCGCCTTGGCGACGGTTGTCTTGACGGTTGTCTTGACGACTGCTATAGGCCTATAATATGACGTTATAATTATAATTGTTTTTATATACCGTGATTTTTCACGGGTTAGGACAGCTAGTTTATTTATAAAATTCAAAATGTATTAGTCAGCTATTACAAGTACAGAAATTTATTTTGATAATTTTTCATTACATGAAAATGTGAAGCTTCGCTTATGGAACAAATGGTACTCGGTTCGTATGTATCCAGTAAATAGTATATCCAAATACTCAGATTCGGTACTTGGTTGAAAATGTCTACCCGGCTGACCCCTAACCAACATTAAGGAATATTTAGTCCTCCATCTGACTTGACCAAGAAAATAATACTCGGTCAATTTAAAACCTTTGAAACATCACCTATTTAATGTTTACTGGTAATAACTAAGTACTTTTCCAGCACTTTTGAACTGGCAATATTTACAGTTCTAAACTTCTGGTTCATCATAAATATGTCATCGCTTATAAAAAATACTCCATTAATTATAAAAGCTCCTGAAATGCATTTATGGTAATAGGGTAACCCAGTTTGCTTGACTTTTTGGATGACCTGACACTGAATGTCAAAATGTGTATTGTTTGATGTATTGCTGTTGGTGGTATTCCACTAAATGGCATTTTGAACTGAACAATGTGTCCTTTCATACAGGCATTTATGATTTATTCTAACACTAACCTTGTACAATTGAGAAACACATCAGCACTGTAACCTATCTGTGAGTCCGAAAATTAAAGTTCAATTGGTTAACTTTTCCTAAATCTAAGTTGGGTTTCAACATCCGGCAGAATTAAAGAAAAATAAGGCTAACTGAAAGTCTAGATGAAAGAGGTTTCTATGCATCTGTACAAAGCAACTTTGCATATCACATAAACAGAAGTCTACCAGAGCAACACATGTGAACAATCTTAATCAAATTAAAGCTGAGGCTGAGGAGTTTCTAAAGAGGAAGGGAGGGAGGTCGTAAACTGGGAAAACAGCCAATGTCTTAAAGGAAGCTGTTAACATCAGTGTGATGTATAGGACTCAATCAACAATAGTGACAAAACACCTCCCACAATTCACAGTGTAAATAGGTCTACCAAGTTCATTGGCTAGAGGCTGGAAAAAATATGTGGACCACACACTGCTGCCCAGAAGCATTGTCCTTCATACCAATCACATATGCAATGACTTAGGAAGCCAGCAAATAAAAGTCAAGCAACTCAAAGGCAACTAGAAGTCAAAGGCCTAGGAATTAAACTCACTGGATTGAGCAGCCAGTGATTAAGGCCCTGCATCCTGTAGCTGAATATGGGTGGGGGTCATTTCCCATTCCTATGCTCTGAGCCGAAAACATACAAAACCCAAAGTCCTGAACATATATAAAGCCAGTGAGCATTGACTGATCTGCTTCTCAGCTTGCAGTGCAGTATCAAATTAGGCTACAATGCAGTTTAAACTTGCTCTAGTGCATTACACAGCATCTGTTCATTAAGAAATTTTGAACCAATAACCATCAGATTAAACAGCAAGTGCACTATGGATTGGACAATCAAAGCAAAGCCAGAGAGCAACTGAGTCACACATATTATTTTGTGTGTAGATGCAGCAAAAGCCATTCAGCAACAAGACGCACAGTGCAGCCTAGTAAGAAAGTAAGCAAGTAAATCTTTATTAGCGCAAGAGACACTGGCCATAAATACAGAGATAAGCAGTGTCCAATGCTAATATGAAAACCTTTCACCAGAACAAACCATGCTTCTCACATGCCAAGAACAACCAAAACCCAAAACAATAGGGAAAGAAGCTGGACAGAGAACTACACAACTTCTACAGATTCCATTTTGTTGAATCACTAACAAACAGACACAAAGAAAGGCACGCATAGAGACACAAAATACCAGTGTGTACAAGCATACCAGCAAACATACAAAAACAACCAGATTAAAATGCACAAAGCCATACACAAATTACTTTAGTATGAGAGAATGAACAACATAACAAATGACTTACAGACTGACTTACTGATTGTCCTTTCACCATGGAGGTCATCCACTCTCACTCAGCCTCTCAGACCACAGGTCTATTAGTAAGCAGGTGGGCAGTGGCAGTCAGTAGTGCTCACACAACACAGGCCCAACAGCAGCTGAACCTAAATCACCTCATAAGGATGGTAACAGCCTTGTTTACTCCACTGTTACATTATTTACACAAGCCTACTTAACAAACAAGAAGACCAGACAAAAATGAAAGCATTAGAAGTTTTATAGGAGCAATGCATCCAACCCAGACTGGTAGCCCCATACATGTAGGAAAGCCACACCCATTACAAGTGATTGGAATAGACAATATTGTCATGGCGGCAGGCAATGGATAAGAACAAACATCCAAAGCCTACAGCATTATCCTCCAGTGGCTCCAGTGCAGAGCCTCCTTCCTGGGTTCATCCCTCCCTCCTCCCTTACAGCATCAAGCATTGCTACAACTACTACTACTACTACCATCATGGCACCAATAGACTAGTGGGTCATTTAGATTAGGTGGTGCTTCAGCCATCAATAGGTAAAGAAGGGCATGCTGTACCACAAAACTGTTATTTCCTCTGTACTATATACATGACAGCAGTGTATGCAATGCAATTACACACACTATGTACACGTATGTGTGCACATGTATATCATCATATGCAAGTATATACATATATCTTCATGTATGTACTATGTATGTATGTACATACATAACTATGTATGTATGTATGTACATACATATGTATACATGAGGTATGTGTGTGAGTATGCATGCATGCATGTATATGTGATGCGAGTGTGTGAAGTATACATGAATGTATGTATGTATGTATGTATGCATGCATGTAACTATGTATGTATGTATGTGTGTATGTATGTATGTATGTATGTATGTATGTATGTATGTATGTATGTATGTATGTATGTATGTATGTATGTATGTATGTATGTATGTATGTATGTATGTATGTATGTATGTATGTATGTATGTATGTATGTATGTATGTATGTATGTATGTATGTATGTATGTAATATGTATACACCTTTTTAGATCTGTTACATTTCCATGTTAAACACCCTTGTGAGATTCTTAAAAGGTTCTTTACAAATAGACAAATACATACATACATAGTCATACATATTTATAATATATGTATATACTGCTTCATAGTCAGGCTCCCAAATACCTGTAATCTGTTGCAGTTAGAACTATGAGAAATCATTACATTGAGAACAGGTTACTGTAGCAGTAAGAAAGCTGACTTGGCAGATGATGAGGCCCTGCAGGCAGCTTGGTATTACAACTGGTGCTTAACTAATACGGCATTGAATTTCATTTTAGTGCAAGACAAGTTCTTTTCAAACTGTTCACAAATATCAACCTAAAATCATTCTCAATTTTAAATATAACAAAAAATTAACTTTCCTGGCCATTCAAATTTTTAAAGTTTGCTTAAAATGAACAAGTCTCAATTCTCTTAATTTCAGAAAAGGCAATATGTATGCCTAATAGTCCTGACCACAAAATGTTCATTAAGTTCACTTAAATAACAACTGGAGGTGTCAAAACTTTAATAAAACGTGACCTGGATGCCCATGTCCACCTTGAATACGCATCCGACTACCCTTCACTCCATCACTGGAAAATAAAGTCATCCTCCTATGCGTATATTTTGGACTGAAATAGTATTCCACAGATTTCTTAGCAAAGGCAAAATCACCTGTATAATTCTTATTAAGAAAATTATAATATAGCGAAAATAAATAAGACCGCCAATACAATTGGAAAATACAATTTAAAATTTGTTTAAACCATCTTAGGACAGGCAATAATCAGTACAGATTAATTTGCATTTAAATAAATTAAGCCCAAATAAATAATTCTGCACTTTCGAAAGATTTGCAACGCTTGTTTAGTGCCTTGTTTGGTGTTCTTTTGGTGCCATTGTACCACAGTACTATCCCACCAAAGTTATCACAGATATTAAACACAGACAGATGCTGTATGTAGCGCAAAAATTAAGCAGGTTAAGTTAATGAAGCAGTTTATAATTCAAGGGTTTATTTAATTGAAATAGAGCGTGTCACAAATAATTTAATAATATTCATTAACTATGTCACCACTGGTGAAAAACTGTATCAGCTGTATACCATCAAAATCAACTGACCAGAGAACAATGGAGACTGGCTCAACCTGGCTGAAGTCCTGCATACAGGAAAGCCTGTTTGTTTTAGGTTCCAGTAACAAACTGACGATTACAGTCTTACTGGAACCTACAACAGGATTACTTGTATGCAGGACTTCGGCCAGATTGAGCCAGTCAGTGATATTTTCGTTAACGAAAACTAAAATTAGAAGTAAAAATAAATGATTTCGTTAACGAAAACTAGAAGTAAAATTAGGAATTATTTCAGCAGCAAAAACGAAATTTGGAATTGAATTAGGAATTATTTGCCGAACTAAAATTATGAACGAAATTAGGAATTATTTTCAGAACTAAAATCATTTTACTTCTTGTGGTGCCTAAGTTGAGTCAAAGGCGAGTAAAATTGCACGTGATCCAAACACATTGGAAAACCTCGGCTGAGATGAAGACGCTGCGCATACCATTCTCGATGTAGGCTACAGTTAGCCCTAATCTATCTTTGGTTTTCGTTGTCTAATAATTGTCCCACTTAATTGCATACCAACGACCTCAGTTTCATACGCCATTTTATTTCGGGTTTGATCATTAAATTGTAAAATTAGGCCTATGAGTTTATCGAGAATGTTGGCCGGAAGGAAGCGAGATAGCCCGATTTTGGGTTTATCATTTTGACGAAGCTACAGGCAGATCTAGGCCTATATGCCAAATAGGCCTACTAAACAGGAAAAATGATGGAATTTGTGGAACATCACTTGCTAGAGAAATACAAGCAATACAAGTCTTGGGAGGGGATAGATGAATGGCTACACGCTGGCATATGAGCCATAATGACTATACATTGTTAGACTAACGTTCACCCCTTGATTTACTTCAAAGAGTTTTTTTATTGAGACATGTTCGGTGTGTTTCTCTATGCAAGCATTGCATACTTTTATAGCGCGGAAATTAATAATTATTTGGAAAACTAAAATAAGAAGTAAAATTATTTGAGAACTAAAATAGGAATGAGAAGTAAAATTATTTGAAAAGTAAAATTAGAATTAGAAGTAAAATTCAAGAGCTCAGAACTGAATTAAAACTGAATTAGGAATTATTTTCAGAAGTAAAATATCACTGGCTCAGCCAGTCACCTAAGCCAGTCAGGCTTATGCACAGCATCAGGCAGAGTTGTTCCAAGCAGGCGAACTTACCATACTTGCAACTGTCCCCAGGGGGTTACTAAAGGACCATACCTACATTGACTAGCAGGCCCTTAGCCAGCCACTCGTCCATGAAAATTATTTTGGACAGGCATAAATTGTGCATGATTCTCCTTCAGCACCATCCAGTTTCTTCTCTAAAGCCACTGCAAGTGTTCAGATGACAGTTCTGTAAGGAGCAGAGGTAATTATTAGGCTCCGTAGACAGCACAGGGGCACTGCAGTCAGACTGGTACAGCGGCGGTACTTCAGGCGGTCGTGACTTCGTACGCTCACGGCCACCACGGGCGGTCACGACTTGGAACCAGTGTTATTTTCGTTCCAGAGAATAGAATAGGAATAATAATTATTTAATATTAGTTCCACGGAACGAAAACTGGAACGAAAAATAATTGTGGAACGAGAATAGAATAGGAATAAAAATTTCAATATTTTTATAGAACGAGAACGGAATAGAATAAAAATTAATTTTTAAGATGAGAACGGAATAGAATAAAAATTAATTTTTAAACTGTCCAATAATTCTAACGTTAACTAATAACTACGCGGAATGACGACGGCTCTTGATTGACGTCACGATGAAGCTTCTCCGTGTAATATTGTATAAATAGTAGGCTTATGCGCTCTTTTATTCAAACTTCTGGCAACAAGAGTGAGGCACTCAGACTCCCCATCAAACATGCTCCTGACAGCATTGCAGCAGAACTTTCTAAATACATTCAGGAAATTGAAGAACATGTTCCTAGTCTCTTTGATTTCTGGCAGAGTAGACATTCAGTTTACCCATGGCTCGCTGTTATAGCCGAGGATTTAGTTTCAGCTCCCGCATCAGAGGCGTTCGTAGAAACTTTTCTGTTGCAGGATGGATGTCTACAGGTCGCAGTAATCGATTGAGCAAATCCTTTGAGATGCGGGTGTTTTTGAAACTCAACAGTGAAATAATTGTAAAAGTAGGCCCTAACTGTTTAGTGTGTCTGCCTATAAGCTGTTTTATTAACAGTCGTATTCACATTGTCCGACAGACATTAACCGTTCATGTTAGAACAGTGAGAACTGTAAGTGGATTTGGAAGTGGAACTACAAATAATTTTTTTGTGGAACTAGAACTGGAACTAAAATTATTTATAAAGAGGAAGTGGAACTAGAATAAGAATAAAATTTATTTCTTAAGAGGAACTAGAACTAGAATAAGAATAAAAATTATTTCTTAAGAGGAACTAGAACTAGAACTAAAATGATAGCAGTGGAATAGAATAAGAACTGGAATAGAAATTAATTCTGGAACTAAAATAACACTGCTTGGAACGCTTTTGGAGGGCAACTGTATTTCTCACTAAGGGGCCTGTTCACTAGTATCACTAAGTGCATCCATGCCCACTGCAGCCGCCACTGACTTAGGGAGACAGTGGCTTCTAGGGTGACTCAGCCTAATTTAAGCTGCTGTATAGGCAGAGATCACAAGACTGTGTACTGCTGGCTCATTCACCTGAAGTAATTTCTAGAAACGACTGGATATTGGGTATTGGATTCCACTGCTCAGGTACTTCCCTTCAGACAGGTATTCAGGCCACTGGGTGTTTGTTAACAGGTCTAAGAACAGCAGTTTCAATTTTCAGAAAGAAAACAATGTCAGTGAGAAAAAGTATCTCCGGCTATGTTCTAATGAATAGTTGTTTGTTGGGTACAGCATGCTGTGACTCAGCAGTGAAATTGCTGGAAATAAAAACAGATCTATACATCGTTCAGGTTTCAATAGTAGTTAATATGTCTCTGTTGATTTATTGTGCACACAGTGCCACACACATGATTAATAAAGTTACAGAGACTTTTCTGCCATCTGCCCCCATGAAGAAGAACCATACCACCTCTGTTGTGTAGCAGTTTACAGCCCACATACACTGTTTCCTGTGAAGCCATAACAGGAAACAAACAATGGTCTCCATCACAATAAAAGTACTAGCCTCGATCAAAGGCCATGTGGGAGATTTAGTAAAAGAGGTCATACTGGGACAGAAATGGCCACCTAAATATAGTTTAACCTTAAAATACAACTAGAAGGGTGCAACATGGGGGGGATGGCATATTGGAAACAGTAAAAAATTATTAAATAGTAATAACTGTTTGTCATTAACTTAACTTGAATTAGAAACATTACATCGAACATATATCCATTCTTCATTAGTCTATCTTAGCCTGCTTCGGCTTCATAGACTCTGACCCAATACTTCCTCTGAGCTGCATGCATGAGTTTAAGGATAGCATGTACATCCAATTTATGCTAGAGCACATTTTTCTGAGCACTGATGTTATCTCAAAGTTAAATTTTGCTCATTGATACAGCTGCTTTCCTCCTGTATTCAGAAGGGTTAAACCATCCACACTCCAAGTCATGGAACCATATTGTATGTCAGCTTCACTGGTCATGAAGAGTCCTCCCAGAGAGACACCTTCTTCATCTGCCACACATATATGGCAAAACTGCTGGACACCAGTTGTCATAATTCGCATATGCCTGTACACAGAGGCGCATCCAAGGGGGCCAATCCGGCCATGTCCCCCCCATTTGATATTTACACAGGACGTGACCCCCCCCCCCCCCATCATGAAGTAGGTGATAATCACTGCATGATCTTTCATGAAGAAAATAAAATGATAAAATATAAAGAAAATGATGAAATAAAACGGGACACTCTGATTTATTAGTTTAGTAGTTCATTGCAAAGTTTGGTTATTGGTAGTTGAGACTAGGTGTTTGAGAGTATCTTGCTTACTAACCTCAAAGTTGAAAGTGTACAGTGGGCCAAAGTCACCAAGCACCACAGAATGAGTCACGTCATTCAAGCATTGATATTATCGGATTCCGTCGTCACTCATTCATAATGTATCTTTCTTTTCTTTTTCTCCTCCGTCAAGTGTTCACCGACGATGAGGCTCCAACAAAACTTCTCCATTTCGGCCGGTCTCTTGCGAGTTCTATTGCCTTTTTCAACTCCCATCCTCTGTCTTCTATGTCCTCCAGTACATTATCTATCCACTTCTTCTTCGGTCGTCCCCTGCTCCTCGTTCCCTCCACTTCTCCGTGCAGCGCCTTTGCCGGCATTCTTCCGCTCTCCATTCTGATCACATGTCCATACCATGTTAGTCTTCTTTTCTTCACTCATTCATAATGTATGTATGTATGTATATATGTATGTAAATACGTATGTATGTATACTTGTAGGTATGTACGTACGTACTTCCGTACGTACATACGTATACATGTTTGCATGTATGCATGCATGTATGCATGCATGTATGCATGCATGTATGCATGTATGTATGTACATATGTATGTACATGTATGTATATATATATGCATGTATTTATGCATGTATGTATACATGTATATATGTATTTACGTATGTTTGTATTTTTGGCCCCCTCATAAACCTTCTGGATCTGTCGCTGCCTGCACAGAAATTTCTCAGATGTGGAACCAAGGGTTAGAGAATATCTCAGCTTAAATCAGACAATGCTATCAGTTATCGTCTGTAGCAACTGCTGTCCAGGTAATCCACAACAAGCTCAAAAGTAGCCAAACAGCAGAACTACATCACCTGATGAGCACTGTAACACAATAGCACTGTACTATTACACTATGTACACTGAACTACTTAAACAAAGAACAAGGCTAGACTGCAAACTACAACTAATATAGCATTCTATCCATAAGATATTTATATCCACAAAAAAGTTACATATTCAACATCCACAATTACTTGAAGAAGAAAAGAAGTCCCTGAAGTTAGCCCTAAGGCAGCCATGGGTATTAAGTGTTAGCAACTTCATTTTCTTAGCCTCGGCATACGAGGGTGGCCTGCCGGTCCTCTCCATCGTCATCTCATCTTCCCACCGACAGTGTATAGTCAGTGTGCTCATTGTAGCTGAGTTAGCTAGGAATGCAGACGGAGCAAAAATTTCTGCCCTGGTGGGATTGAACCCCCACCTCTCTATCGACAGTCCAGTATGCTAACCACTATACCATTGATGGCCAGTCCTCTCCCTTGCCGTCTCATCAACCCACTGACAGTGTATGGTCAGTGTACTCACTATAGCTGAGTTGGCTCGGGGGTGCATGTGGAGCAGAAATCTCGAACTAAATTTTTGCCCTGGCGGGGATTTAAACGTCTGACCTCTCGATTGACAGTCCAGCATGCTAACCACTATACTATTCAGCACCACCCACAATAACTTGAAGAACTGAATAAACAGACCACATTTTGTGGTTTCGTTAGTGCCATGACTTGAGGGGGACATATCAGGACTAGTTTAAGGGACTGCTCTTGCTCTTCTTCTTCTTCTTCTTAGTGCTAAATCTTGGATTCTCTCCACAAAAGTGGTCAAACCTATAACATCATAAACTATTACTAAAATCAAACAATTGGACCTAATTACTGAACATCAACACCTTACAAACTCATCTGAATATGTTAACCTAAATTCCTTTATCAGCAGAGTCCTTGAAGCCCGTGTATACACAAAAATGTATACCTGTCTGCTGTTACGAAACTCTTCAGCAGCCCACTCCCCTCCTCGACCTGATATATGTAACTCAAAATCCCCGTTACGAAAAATGCAGGCAAAGCCACTTTTTGGCAAGGAGAGGCTGTGAAGGAAGCTTTTATCACAGGTCGTAATTGAACCACGCAGTGCTGTGCATAAACCAGAAACCAAGCAGACCTGGTTAGCATGTACGTGGACCTTGAGGCAGAAGCACAGAAATCACTTTGGCAATCTGGCCCTTCAAGACATTTCCTGAAGGATTTTCAATTTCTCAAGACAAGCTGAGATCTGAACCCTGGATGCAGAAGTCAAAGGCTGTCCACAGCGTTATCAATCAGCCAACGCTCTGTCTAACAAAGCCAGAACTAACAGGCAAACTCTATCTGGTTGAAGCTGCTATCAGCAGATCAGATCAGTAGTTTAAAAAAACCATACAAATCAATCATCTGTTCTCACATTAATAACGTTACTATGACTTACAACCGGCTTTCAGTTTTCCAGACAACATACATTAGCAACTAACAGAAGGTTACGCATCAAGACGTGCATGACAAAAGAGGAGGAGGAGCAGGAGGAGGAGGAGGAGAAGGAGGAGGAGGAGGAGGAGGAGGAGGAGAGGGAGGAGGACATGGAAGAGGAGGAGCAGAAAGTTAGGAGGAGCAGAAAGTTGGGAAACTTAACTCCGAGCTTTTGAAGTGTGAAAGGAGAAATGGAAAGACCCAGTATCCTAAAACAAGCAGAAAGATGCAAAGACATCCCTCCATCAAACCTGGCTACAAGTTACAGTGGCACACCAAAATGACTTCATCCACATCCCCATCGCAACTCTAGAAGAGAAGCAATTCCTTTAACTTAGTTTATTATGCATGTGTCAGAGCCCACTGTAACTTCTATTTACTTGAGCATTGTTTGCTAACAGATTAATCCAATGTTTCTTAATTAATGAAGTTTGATATAACTGATGCAAGCATGGAGCACCTTCAAGAAGACTTGCTCAGATAACATTATAGAAATGTTCAATTACATTACATTACATTCATACTTGGTTACAGGTTATTTAACCTGTAATACATCAACACTAGATGAATACAACAAACATTCTGATGATCACAGTGTAACCTAAGATTATGAAGTATAGCCTACCTAACATAACCTTAAGGGGCATCAAGGACCTGTTTGTTCTAGTTGATACAAGCCTCCCTTGTCCCCTTTGCTCAGCAGATTGACTTGATCTCTTTGGGTCTGAATGAAGTACCTATAACTGCTACCATTAACAACATGGCTATTATACCTCTGTCCCTGCCTGTGCTGATCCCATCTGCAGTCAGCCTTTCCCCATCATTTGCATAGCTACCCATTATGTGACATACTTAACATGCTGTTTATGCTGTCTGATGTCATTGTTAAGTAGGTATTCAAGTAATGCTTAGTTGTCTTTTAATAATACCATAAATGCACAGAAATGAGCTCTATGAAACACTTAACTGCAACTCATAACTTTTAGTTCAACTGAAATTGAGACCACAAAACTTGTTGAAATGTTCCAGTTTTCATTTCCCCTCTGAAATTTCTATAATACACCATACTTCATTCCTCACCCAAGGTTTAGGTTCTCTAATCATCAGCAATCAGTTTCATCATCCCTTTGCATGATCTCTCATTGGACAATGGCAAAGCTATAAAGCCAACTGTGTTTGATTTACCTGTAAACCCATCAATAGTAATTGGAATTCTAGTCTCATCAGCTGTGTCAAACAAACAGGCAGGCAGGCAGGCAGGCAGGCAGGCAGGCAGGCAGGCAGGCAGGCAGGCAGGCAGGCAGGCAGGCAGGCAGGCAGGCAGGCAGGCAGGCAGGCAGGCAGGCAGGCAGGCAGGCAGGCAGGATCTCTCATTTATCAAAGACCTTTGAACTTCTTCATATCACCTCTGTTATTTATGGCAAGAATAGCTCATTGCTCATTATTATTAACCACTTGATAGAGCAGTCCCTTAAACTAGCCCTTCCACATTAAATAACAATCAAATCACTCTCATTGGATACGCAGCCACCATCAGAAAGACCATCAAAACTCACTCAAGAGCAGTTTCAACCACATTAAGATGACAATTGACAAGTGTCAGACAAAGGACAGCAAAGGATGGCTTAAGTGCTAAAAGCACTTCACTCCACCAACCAGCAACAAGGCTTTGTTGAAAAGCATGAGCCATGTCAAAAAACTATGCTGAAAAGAATTTTAAAATGCTAATGCAACTGCTCGTGCACTGTGGGCCAATGGTTTCAGTTACTAGTATCTTTACACAAAGTGTCTGGACCTATGCTTCCACATTAAATTTGTTACAAGTACATCTAGATGTAAAGTATACATCTTCAGGAAAGGCATATGGTCAGCTGAAACAAGGTAATCATGACAACTCTAAGATTTATACTCTGACCATCTGAACTGTTTGCTGAAGCATTGAAAAAGCAGCAATGTGGGCAAGTTTCTTGCTGAATACATGGTATGAAACTAATGGTTGGTTTTTGGACAAAAAACAAACAGGAACCCACATCATTGGTACTATTGGTACCAAAGGAGGATCCAGGTGATTTCCATCCATTATCAGTATTATAAGTTGTCTGATCACTTTAACTTTGTTAGTGTTTTGCACAGCAACACGTATGAACTGATTCAAAATTCCCTTACAAAGTACCTGTGAACTTAATCGACAACAATATCAGGATTCACATTAATCCTGTACTTGTACAGGTAGTTGAAGTTTCAGAAGGATCAACAATTCAACTCCGGTAATATTTGAAACAGGACAGAGACAACGGCCAACTGTACCACACACAGTCTTACAAATGACGCTGAACAATACAACACAAAAAATCTGCCTTCCATTTCCTTTGGCTGTCAACTAGCGTAGGCCCGGCGGCGGCGGTGGCCAAAGGAGATTGAACAAACAGCAAAGCCATATCGCAGGAACCTTGGCCAGGCATCTGTGACTGCATGCCCAGGTTCCTAGGAAAGCAAGGCATGAACTTGCTCGCTGAACAGGATGGTGAATATCACGGCAACCTACTGCTGCTCACGATAATCTACTTAAGTTCTAACTACGGCTGTCAGACCAGAAACCCTAACCAGCTGTGCATCAGATACCGACTGATACGGACCTCAGCTTATATCTTGCGGCTGACAAACTAACTAACCGACACGGATAAAGGAAACACTTGGAAGTGAATTAGCTTCGGTTACCAAAGCTGTGCTATTGCGCGATAACGTAATCAGCAGTGCGGGCTACAATCTACACCCATAGGCTGTGGCCCACAAAAACTATAAAATGGGTGAACGAAACCAGGGTAAGACTAGAGCAATGAGTAGTGGATAGAAGCCAAGCACTAAGTCTCCGGTTGCGGTGGCTTCACAGCAACAGGTGTTCAGAAACCGGGACAGTCTCAAAAGTCAGGCAACCTCTGTCAAGGACAGCAATGTTGCAGCATTTAGGTTTCAGATGACATAACATTACACAAACATAACAAGATACAACAAGCATCATATGCGATGAGCTTAAAGTCAAACAGGTAACAGACTGCGATTCTATCCATGGAAGTTGTTGCCATAGAAACCTCTATGAGGTTACATACCCCAAGTATGCCTGTCATTGAGTCATTTCTCTCTGCACATATTCATCTAATCCAATAATAATTCCAATAAAATAATGGACAGACTATCACTTGGTGGTGAATGAGTGCTCAGCCACCATTGAATTAATTGCAGAAGATAGACAAGCAATAACACAGGAGGCTGAGGCAAATAAGTCTGCCATTACTGCATCTATTACCCTAAGCCAAAACTTGGTCACAACATGTTTGTAGGACTTCTTACAACAGTTTTCAAGACCAGAGTAGTTTTCTATTTAATTTTAACAAAATAATCTAAAACTCTATTGATGATTATAGGGCATAACTGATTTTGGTTGTTGCTGATTCTAGTTACCTGTTAGCATAAACCATTATTTGCAAATTCTGATTAGTAATAAAGTATTATAATGTGCTTAGATCTATGCACTAAGGCCTAATTCCAAGTTAGTCATTAAGACTGAAAAACAGCCAGTCAGTCATCCCCTTCCTATACCAGGATATATTTCTTAACTGATTGACATACAGGCTAGCTTGTGTGAAGGGTGTGCTCCCTTATTCTGGGCCTGTTGACATCCCTAGCAAGTAGTAATAATCGACATTACAATTATATGTGAGTGGCCTATAAATTCTTATTAGTCCATAGTGAAGCCATCCTATAAACAACTGTTATTATAAACAAATGCTATTAATTGGGGGGTTAGACATTGGGGATCTGGATAATTCCCGATAGTCCAAAAATCAGCTAAATTGTTTTACCACAGCTAACCTAATTTCCATTATGCCCTAGATGATTAAGGTCCAGCAACAGGCCCTTAACCGTTGTGTTGTGAACGCCCAACGCCCAGAGCCGTTTTAAGGAGTTTGGGGGCCCTAGGCACAACCCGCACAAACCCTAAATAACCTTAAACGTAATCCGATTTCCGTCTCAATATCTCAGTCTCAGATACAGAGTATTGCATTAGTGCATTGTAGGCCTACGTGCATATGTGTCATTTTGTTAAATTTATTAATATAGTATACTGTTACTAAACTCATAATAACACAGCTAACACATCAATCTTTGTACTACAAGTGTAAAATAAAAGTCTAGTTTAACATACTTTACAGTTTTCATTGTTTATTTGTTATACAAACTGAAAGTGTGATTATACGGTAATGAGTACATGTTTGCTATACATGGATTGTGACTTTGTAACGACAGTTTCTTACAAACATCGCTTTCGTGTTTTGCTCTGAGCAAAGTCTTTTATAATATCATCGAAATTCAAAGACTCCAACACATCTGATTCTATGCTCATGACATCATACGAAGCTCGTTCTTGATTAATTTAAGTTTTGAGAAAGAACGTTCACCCGTACAGTTTGTCACCATCATTGACAGAAAGATTGATGACCCATCGTTGTTGTTGAAAACAAGCGACAGACAAAGCAATACACAGACTTCTGCGATGGAGAAAAGAGCAGCCACTCGCGACAAACTGAGTCACCATTTCGCAGTTCACGACGGAAACAGGAATCGGTTAAGCAACGTCTATGCAACTTATCTCCCGTTCGATACACGCGTTGAGTCGTACTAAAGTCAGACTCTTTATGCTGGCAACTAGCAGGAACTTTACGAATCCAATGAGATCGCAATTCCTCCGTGATTGGACTCCATAGCCTAAGGCTGCATCAGTTGGATAGTCCGCTGACTCCGCAGGGCTTACATCTTGCGAAAAAGGCTTCGAATTTTGGTGTTGTGACAACATCTGTACTTTCGACTGGTAGACCATCATCTTGCAGCGACAATAACTGTTCATCTTTATCGCAAACAATGACATCAGTAGACGAGTAAGACAACGTAAGAGTATCTTACGTCTCAACAATGTCGGACTGCGATGATGATTGTGTTTTCTGACTTTGAAAAAAAGAAGATACTTTTGGATGTTTGTCGGACATTTCAATTTCAGTTGCTTCCTTTTTTCTCTTCACGGCACCACTCATATAATTTCTACGCATTTTTGATGGGTTGTCTGATATTTCGTTTAATTGATCGTAGGCCTAGTGATAATTGGCCAAAAGTTGCAAATCGGTTTACCGTGAACGACGGTGATAACTGACAATCAGAATCTTAATCTGCATAACAAAAAGGGTAGAAACTATCAAAAAACCTCAACCTTGTACATTGGAGGAGGTGGAAATGAAGTGATTTTGTTAAGTTAAATAAGTTTGCCAAGTTCACTACCGACTCAGTACCGAGCGTCGGTAAACGTAAGTTTTAGCGTATTTAATTATTGGACGAAATGTCCACGTTCGCTTTAGCGTATTTAATTATTGGAAGCTGTATGAGCGATGAAAATAGAAATCAAACTGGCAGCTGGATATGCGATGAAAATGAGCTAAAACTGGAAGCTGGATGGATGAACGATTAAAACGTGCAATATTAAACTAAACTAGAAGCTGGAAGGTGGATGAAGTAATTATTTACGCTATTCATTTTTTCGAAATCCTGCCAATAATTAAATACGCTAAAGCGTACGTTTACCCCGAGCGTCGACACGCCAACATCATTCTATTTATCCTATCAACTGTCACACTGTGCGAATTTTGATACGCTTTTTGCCATTTTTGTAATTTAAAGTTTAAAACAATTTAAAAAATGACTAGATTATAGGACAGAGAGATTAAATATTAAAAATTAATATTAACTTACCAGGACATAAAAATTCCTTGAATAGCGTTGTGAAAAGCAGACAAATGAAAACAAACATAGTAGCCAATAGCCTACAGCAAGTTGTGCGCCATCGTCGCCATGCGTTAAAATTATTGATTTATTTCTATAGGCCTAGAGCTCTGATTTTATTACCAATAATTATATTTAACTAAAAATGCAGACCGCAGACATTTGTTTTTAAAAAATAATAAAAATGTGTTATTGTTCTTACTTTACTTTGCAGAATTGTTACTTGTTAGAACAGAACTTATAATACTGTTATTTTGTTTCTGGGCCGCCGCGGGGCCCCCCGCTGCGCGGGGCCCTAGGCCCGGGCCTCGCGTGCCTATGCCTTAAAACGGCACTGCCAACGCCCTGAACCGACGCCCTGAACGAACGAAGTCGCAACCACCCAAAGTCACGAAGTCACGCCGCCATACAAGTCCAACTGCAGTGCCCCTATGCTGTTTACAGAGCCTAATATCAACCCCTGATCCTTACAGAACAGTCATCTGAACGCCATCAGTGGCTCTAAGAAGAAGCTGGATGGTGCTGGAGGAGAATCATGCACAATTAATGCCAGTCCAAAATAATTTGCACTCGTCCTTTGGACGGGCAGACGGGTGGCTGGCTAAGGGCCTGTCCAGCAGTTGCACTAACTTTACTTTAACTACCATTTTCGAAGTCACAATTAATTTGTAAGTTTTAGACTAACTTGTCATTTAATAAATTTCCATTGCATGAGTAAAACCATTTTACTTACTGAATTAAAATATAATAATATGCAGCCGTGACTCAAATTGGTTGGAAATGATGATAATAATGGTAATAATAATAAGCCAATTATAATAATGTGGTAATAAGTCACAAAAAGCATCAGGATGACAAGCTCATCTTGTAAGACCAAAAGCTTCAATTTTATTAGCAGTTGGCAAGATAAGAAGCTTTCATTTGAAGATAAATTATTAAAATTAATAAAAGATGAGTGCCCCGTTTTTGCTTTATAATATATGTGACATTTTCATCTTTCAAATACTTTCTACAATGCTGCAAATACTCATAGATCTGCTATCTTAATTTCACATTACTTGGAGAGAAGTTTTCTGATTAAAAAGTTAAGCTGTTTATGACTTTCAACAAAACAGTGTTGCAGCAAAACATTTACAGAAATTGACAATCAAACCCCTGGATGGAAAGTTACACTTTCTGCAAAGTACAGATGGGACAACCAAGCCAAAGACAAGGTCCACATGTGTGGGTACATGTATCTGCGTAAGCAAGTATTAATGTATATGTCACACCAGGTCAGCTGTTTCCAACAGCAAGTCATAACCATATCCCGCTCTCTTGTCTGCTAGAAGAAACTGATCCGACATACCTTATCCTAATAATAAATAGAAGTTCCTGACCAAAGGCCATGCACCAGTAGATAAACAAATCATGCTCTGATTACTCCACCAGGCGATAACATCTGCTTACTGACTTACTTTATCATTAATATGATACCAAGATCACTGCTATGTGTCTTAACAATGCAAAATAAAATAAATGTTGAGACTTTATTCTCAACCTTTAGGATTTATTGGGTACGTTATTCTTCACAGCATAAATCTGTACACATCCCACTTTCTGTGCATCATTTTCTTTACCCAACTCATCTTCAAACTCAGTTTCTTCCAATCCTACAAAATCCTCCATATCCGAACTGTTTCTCATTGTTCCACCTCATATTCTTCTCCTCCTCCTTCTCATGCCTCCCCCAAAATCTTCTATGCAATCCCATATTTCTTTTTACCCCAGCCAAATATTCATCTCACTTTCATTTCCAGGATATTCCAGCTCATACTCATAACACAAACTATAAGCCATACAGTAGTACGATGCACTAATTAAACCTGAACTGCATTCAGCCAGGCCAAGGGCAACACATGAACTCCTAAATACACTTAGCAGGTATATATGAGTTCATAGCCAGCATCACAGTCCAGACATTCATCACAAGAATTTTAAATACAACCCCCACACTGGGGTGATAGGTGCAAACTGCAGACATATCAAACTAAACAGCCTAGACTGGCCTTGGGCAACTAGTGCAGACTGGTCCAGGATACAATAAAAGTCCCTTAACTAGCAGGACAGAACCACTTGATGGAGCCAGAAGAGAGCTTCATCACTGAAGTGAGTGGCTAATAGTCCTGTGTGGCAGGACATGCCTCTATTTCCTGCCTAGGCCAAATTTTGTGTGCCCTATGAAGGGTTCCTACAAAGGCACTGTACAAATGTTCAGCACACCGACTCAAAAACAAAAGCCAGTGTATATTCCACCTGTTGTGTTGTAGGCTGTCCCAACCACGATGTATTTACAACATTGTCAACCTCCTTACATCACCCATTATGAATTACATGACATTACACTAAATTACATAACATCAACCATCATGTATTACATTATGGTATGGTATGGTATGGCATCTGTCACACTCAAGAATCACTCAAGAATGTCTTAACACAGAAACTCAACATAAAAAAGATGCCCTTCTCTAGTTAAGATTTATCACTTGAGACAACTTTTTGGCATTGAAGGATCTTCTATGTACAGCAAAAGCATGACAGGAACAATTCCACAAACAATACTGTGTAATTGTAATTTGACATTTATAAAGTGCCATTTCAAGAACTCATCAGTGGCACTCCTGACCCAAACCGGTGAAACTACTGTCAAATAATACAGACTTCAGGTGCTTCAGAAACTACAGAAGGGAAAAACTGAGGAGCTTGAGCCTCAGCGCTCAAGAAAGGTGATTCCAGCTGGTGGGCCCAATACAGGCAAAGCTTCTGGACTGAGTTGTAGCAGCTTGAATAAGAGGGACAGTCAGGAGTCCATGGGCAGCGAACCGAAGGCCATGACCCAGGACCAAGGAGACTGAAATGCAGAAGTCCCTACTTAAGGTAAAAATGGTGCAGGATGGTAGATTAGGGAACAAACGATGACAAATTGCATGATTGATAATGATGACGATTAGTATTATTATTATTATGCATTTTCTGAATGCCACTATCTAAAGACCAAGCAGCAAGTTGTACATATGGTATTGGGATTCAAATTGTGGAACTGTTCAGATTGGTGGTATTGTAATCACTCAACCATTTCTACCATGCCATTCCAGTCGTCTATTGACTGGATTTCTACCAGTTTGACCAGCCACTGTAGATTATAAATCTGTCTTTTGTTTGGTTCTTTGCACTTCTGCACAAAGAGCTGTGACACTGTCTGGTTTTTAGCAGAACATTACCGGCCATTTCCCCTCCAGCACTTGCTACACATACATACCAGTACTGATTCATAAAACTAGAAATAAAAAATCATGGAACCTTTACCGGCAGTCCCGGCAGCAGACACACCTTCACTCCTTCAGTTGTGTAACACTACCAGAGTTAGAGAATCATATAAATTTAGGTCAAATTTAGGTACTGAGCCCCTATTTTCTTTCATGGGGTGTGCGCTAGTCTGGTGGGTAGAATGCTGGGCTGTCAACCCAGAGCATAGGGTTCAAATGTCTGCAAGGACAGAAATTTGTTATAAGATTTCAGCTCCACCTGTGCCCCTAGCTAACTTAGCTACAATGAGTACACTGACTGTACACTGTTTACATCAACTCGACGCCTAACACATCCTGGATGCTACTTTGGTGCTTTGAAACAAATGAAGTTTCTTTTAAATCCATCATGCATAAGTGGACACGTTAGTAATCATTTTCGTGGTCTCTATCATCCCCCCCCCCCCGACGGGAAGATTAGATGGTGAGGGAGAGGACTGGCCATCTGCCCTCATATATCGCAGGCTAAGCAAATGAAGTCACTAACACTTCATACCCATTGCTGCCTCTCAGGCTAGCTTAAGGGGCTGTTCTTCTTCTTATTTCATTTCAAACAGTCTGGCAATAATCACAGAAAGCAGATGGTGGGCAAAACGTTACTGACAAAGAAACATTCCAGATGGAGTTGCTGCTCATGATGAAGATGATGAAGAAGACAATGATGATGATGATGATGATAACAAGCAATACCGGTGATAATGATGATGATGATGCAGTACATATGTAACAAAATGACTTATTAGTGACGTGCAAGCAATGTGTAAGGCATCAAGCAATGGCATTACTAACTGAAACATAATTTAACCTTGTCAGTAGCCATCTGAACGGTCCAGCTGATTTTACGGCCCCCAAACAGGAAATTTCTGTAACTCCAGAAAGCTAAACAAATACCTGTGTCTACAGACTTTGACACAACTAAACATACACCGATACCCGTCGCAGTCGTCGCAATCACCAGTGTCGTCGTCGTCGTCATCATCAGCAACAACAACCCCACCAATAATAACAAAGCTCTCTTCGCGTCGACCCGAACCCCCAACAAATATCCTATCTTGGCTGGTACTTTGGTTCTTTGAAGCAAATAAATAGTTGAACACGCGAGTAATCATTTTCGTCGCTATCATCCCTCTATCCGCCCACATTCGAGGCTTTAAACTAGAACTGCTTCGCAACGACATATCGCCAGAAAAACTTCCAAACGACTGATTTTAAAGACATTCTAAAGGAAAAACTTACATCATGCCATTTCTAGGACGAGTACAACGCGACAACAACAAATCGGAATAATTAAGAAACAACTTCCTCCCGGTCGCCTTCTCTCGCCTAATGACACTGTTATGTCCATCACACACATATACACCGACTGGCCTGCCACTCGCCAGGCGTTTCTCTGTCTCTGCCTCTCTCTCTCTCGGGCAGTGGAATAAGCGCCACACGGTGACTAAATCATCAGACACTTGAAAACACTTTCGCTAGATCGCGCCATTGCCGTTTTCGACCATTGGCAGGTTCCATTCTAGGATAAAGGAGAGCGACGTACGCTACTTAAGTAAGTAACCAAGTGTATTCTTTAATTCAGGGTGAGAATTGTCGGGAGGTTGGGGGAGGGTTCACCCCCAGTCTTTCTTAGGACCCCACAGTAAAGTCTTCATTGCACACCCCAACTCCACATGGATCAAGTCTACCCCTCCCAGATTTTTTCTACAATTCTCATACTGCTTTAATTACAATGCCACAATTAAAGACGAAGTACGGTAGGCCTATAATCCCCTTGCGCGGCCGGATCGAGTCCTCTGGAATGTGTAGCAGAACATTGGCGTGACCATAGATGTCGTGTAGGCCTAATGATACATGTACGAGGGAAAGGGTGAATATGGTACATGAGGCTCGAGGGAGATTTTGAAGGCCATACGGCACGGGTGGGAAGCCAGTGTAGTTGTAGGGATGGTGTGATGTGATCTCTAGGACCAAGACCTTTCATTGTACGAGCGGCCCTGTGAGGAACAGATGATAGAGGTTGTATCAACGAGGGAAGACTGGATAGGACAGAGTTGCAGTAGTCGAGGCTAGAGCTGACGAGGGCTTGAACAAGAGTAGGCCCTATCGGAGGAAAGTTTAATTTAGGCAGCGTTTCACTTGTCGAATTCGGTGGAAGGTAGCCATGCATGCTCTGAAATGGAAGAAATGTGATGCTCGAGTCATGTAAATATATTGCAGTCTAACTATACCCCTAAGCCGTAATTTTCTTGGTTAACGGCTGGCTTCAGCAAATTTACGGCTGGTTTTTCGGCTAGCCGTAAAAGAGCGTAAACTACCTTTTCGGCTAGCCGTAAATTTTTCGGCTAGCCGTAAAAGGTAGTTTACGCTTTTTAAGCGCTTAAACTACCTTTCTCGACTATAAGTGCATCAATCATGAACACAGCAATACAATATACACTAGGGACTACTTTTAAATCGAAAGGTGGGCAATATTCACTCAGTCTGAAAATAATTTTAGAAATAAATTCAAATAATTATGTTAAGAAATAAACGGACATTTCATGTTTTCAGTTCACATACGTACATTGCATCGAGTTCACGTTCAATTACGATTTACGAGTATGTAAAACTGATTGGAAGTTAGAACCATAAAATAATAGGGCTACCAGACATGCATTAATAGGTGTAGGCCTAGCCGCATAGCGAGAGAAAAAAGAAACAGATACACAGAAAAAAAGTGAAAATTCTGGCAATAGACTGCAGGCGCTTTTGAAGCAGAGTAGTAAGAGTGTGCACTCTGCACTAACTTGCATGAGAGATAATTAGAAATATTTAACTTTGAATATAAAACCGGAAGTAGAACTCGCAATATATGCAACTCATCGATATCTAGATATCGATGATGCAACTATAGGACAGCCCAAAGATTTTAACAGGGAGGAAGATGGCGCACTTAAAGAAATTAGGCTTGCGCAGTGCGAATCAGGGCGCGCAAGTGCTTATGGTCTATTCACGGGACAAACAACGAGAACTTCCTATACCTGCCATGTTAAAACCCGTCAGTTAAGAGTCGTTTTATACGAAAAGTATCGTAATATCCAATTCATAAAATTTTTTTATTGGTAGTACTTTATTCCAACTTTAGATATTTTTGATGCTTGTCAAATCAATCGCGTGGAATCGTGGTTTTGGATCATTTTAATAAAACCTACAAGCATCACCGCATGGCAGCCACCACGTGGTTGGTAACAACTAAAAACGCATATTCAGGAGTTTCCATGTGCTTCTCCTGTGAGCCTCCAGAACTGGACTATAAAGATTCCAGCAAAACCACATCTATTGCCAAGAATATCACGAATGCTGAAAAAATAGAAAGTTCGGTACCATGCCGCACTTTTGTGCAGCCTTTAATTGTGGCAATGCAAGCGGAAAAAATCTTGGAAATTCGTTTTTCTGCTTCCCAAAAGAAGCTGAACGGTAAGCGTACTGCATTATTAATACAGATTAATTCTTAACCAAAGTCTTAGCCACAATTTCAGTACACTACAATAAACTTGTTAATTAGATATAAAAAGCAAGGCCTTTGCTATTTAATATTATAATAATCCCCTAAACAACGCCTGAGAACTGGCCATAGAAGTAAATATTTTTAGGGTCGGTGGCATATAGGAGTTTCACCTCATAGAGAAAGGTTAGGTCAGCATCGGTTTCATGTCAAGATCTGAAGGTCAAGCAGGCAGTTACGGGGGTCGTGTATAGAGTTGGATCATCTAGAGAGTTAAGGGGAAGAGCAGAAGTCAAAATAGGATTTGAGGAAGAGGTTCTTTCAGTTTTGAGTTGAAGACATGCTTATAGAGGTTGCGAAAGGTGTAGTTTGGTGATTTCATAGGCTGTGCACCAGATAATTTTGTAATTCTGACGGGAGTTTATTATACATGCCAGTAAGTATATGAACATTCATTCATAGGGCCATTTTTAATACAGATTTATGAACTGACATGACTTACAAGTATTACCCGGTATGTAACATAAAAATTTTGTGTTAGGTGCAAGAAGTGGGTTATCAACACCAGGCGTGGGGACCTTGATAAGAAAGATCCAGCAGAATTACACAAGAACCACGTTTTGTGTAGTGCGCACTTTGAAGACAACCAGTTCACAAATGTATTACACAACCAACTCAACTGGAATGCAATACCCACATTATTTGATGTGAGTCATTTTGTTTAAAGTTGTTAATATAACACATTTAAAGTTGTTATTCCAAGGCTGATGTTATTGTTGTTTTAGTGGTCATTGGTCTGATACTGTTGAAAGTGTGCTACATCAGTATTATCATCATTATCGTAGAATGTTTTATGTGCACTGTCTCAACACATTAATTGTGTAGCAGGAATAAGTCATACCAGTGTCTACATGCAGGAAAACTTTGTTACATCGCAGTTCAAGGGGCCAAAAATCAAAATAAGCCATGAGATGTATATCAATCAATCAATTAAACTCAATTGACAGGTTACAGTATTGGTTGATTTTACAGTTACAAGGCATTCAATAAATATGCTTTTAATTTATTTTTAAATTGGTACAATGATAGAAGACTTGTTAATTTCAACGGTAAAGTGTTCCAAAATGACGGACCATAAGTTCTAATGCTAAATTGTCTGATCTTGGTGTGTACACTAGATAAATTATATTTATTAGAGGAACGTGTCTCATGGTCATGTATTTCAAGATTCTTCCTAAACCATTGATCAAAGCTTTTTGGTAGTAAATGTATGTGGAACTTTTAATATTAAATATTGTTAGCAGTTTGCAGGGTTATTTTCAGGACAAATGGAAAGAGATTATCTGGTCTGCCAACAGCATGACAATTAAAGATTTATTGTCAATATCAATGCACTGTGCATAAATTCTGCTTTCATCCTTAATGAACCTTGACATAGTTATCATCAAATCTAGTGTTTTAAGAGGTTTTGTGCTATTGCAGGTTCCAAATCCTCCAGCACAACTCAGAACATCCTGACTCCGAGAACAAATTCCACATTTACGAGCAAGCCATCCAGACAAATAACTGACTAGTGATTCCTCCCCTTCTGTAAAAATTTCAACAATACTCTGGTCACAGCAAATGTCACTGTTTAGAATTTCATTTGACATTTCAGACCAAATTTCATCACCATAATGTGACAACCCATCATCTTTACTTTCTGAAGATGTACTTGGAACAGGCTCTGACACTACAGGAGAAGCTGATGTCGGATCAGAATGGTTTAGCAGAACAAAATCATCATCATTAATACAATTTTTGCCACTTTTAACAAATGCGGAACGTCAAAAATAACATGTACAGCGTGTTCTATTGTGTCAACAGTGAAATTTGGTGATGTTAATGTACTGCCAAGATTTTTTACAGCTGCTAAATTGGTTGCACCTTGATCACACACAATGCATCGAACAAACAAGCCAATATCGTGAACTCTAGTAATGCATTCTTTTATTAGTTCTGACAGTTTTGAGCTTGCTGTTGTGTGGTGTGTAAAGAAAAATGCAATGGCTTGCTTCCATTTACTGCGCAAACCCCTAATCATGAAGACTAATGCGTGTGTTGCTATCGTTCAAGTCAAGAACTTGGTGCTAAGTAGTCGGTGTGCACACGAAATTTCAAGGTTAAGTCCAGTCAAAACCTTAAAAGAGAAATACATGAAGGAACAGAAGCAGCTTATTGTATTGTATAGTATACCAATTCTTGTGAAGCGCCTCTACCCAGTGCTCACCAATCAGAGGTGCTCCCAATGCGAAAGTCCTTGAGAATAAAGGCAAGTTTTAAGACAACGAAAAGCTGTGGCAGGACCACCAGATAGTAGTGCAGTCTGGAGCGAAAGAGGCAGCTGGTTCCAAAATGAAGGTCCAATACTAACAAAGGAACAAGACTGGACCATTGCCGTTCTCACTTGGGGAACGAATAAGTGAAGTCGATCACAGGAACGAAGAGAGCCAACTGAGGCAGGAAGACATTGAGTCACAGAGGTATTTAGGAGCAAGTCTCAGGTGAGATCGGCAAATAAGGATTAGAGTACCTTTAATTGGATGCGAGCAGTAAGGGGAAGCCAGTGAATATGTTCAAACATGAATATGGAAATATAGAAGCGTGGGTGATTAGTCTTGCAGTTGTGTTAAGAACAGAATGTAGAGGGGAGAGACAGACTTTTTGGGAGGCCAAAAAATAGGGAGTGACCGTAATCTATGCCAGAGCAGATGAAGGCATGGACAATGGAGGTAAAGACTGGAGATGAGAACACTGGTGCCAATCTTGTTGACAGGTGGGAAGCCAAAAATAGGGGGAGGGGACTTTTGAACTGATCTGGTTTAAAAAAGATTTTTGAACTGATCTGCTCAAAAAAGAAGCCAAAAAATTTTTACGCTCACGTGCGAAAAACTTTGACTTTTTGGCGTTTCTTCAAAATTTGAAGGAGGACAAATGTATGGTGTGCCCCCCACTGCTAATCGTTAGGGGCTTCGCGCTTTCGGCGCTCGCTGTCCGATCCATAACTTTATTTCATGAAATTCCCACACATCCACGTCTGTTCGGCCCACAGCGGGTCCATAATTATCACACCGCATGCCGTTCTGTACGCCCATGCCCAACGCACGTGGCACTTATGGCAGTTATTGGACTGAAAACTGGTCTTTACAAAGTCGTGTACGCCGATGTATGTCATTAATAGTTTTGCGTGTGAGATGCATTTCATTCATCTTACCACAAATTGTGACATACAGCGGCGTAAAGCAACTGTAAATGCACTAGCATTCACGGTAAACAGATTTCTACAACCCATGCCATATGGCGTGCTGTAAGTTTTAGACTTATCTGATGTCAATTTCTGGCCAAATATCTAAAGTTGGAATAAAGTACTACCAATAAAAATTTTGTATGATTTTCATATTACGATACTTTTCGTATAAAACGACTCTAAACTGACGGGTTTTAACATGGCAGAGATAGGAACTTTTCATTGTTTGTCCCGTGGATAGACCATAAGCACTAGCGCGCCCTAGATTCGCACTTTCGTCGCCAGTAGGCCATCTTCCTCCCTAATAACATCTTTGGGACAGCCTGGACAGGGCCCTTACAATTATAGACGATGAGACGGCCATGTGACTGACGTCAGCACTTACCGCTCATTGAACACTAAGTACAAATTAGCAAGCCAGCGTGGAAACTTTATAATCACAACTGTGTATATGTTCTAGCCGAACATTTTTCCGGCGGCTAGCCGTGAAATAACTCTCGGCGGTTTTTCGGCTAAGCCGTAAAATTTCCGGCGGTTTATCGGCTTGCAGAAATTTTTTCGGCTCGGCGGCTAACGGCGGCGGCTTAGGGGTATGAGTCTAACATTAGGCCCAGGGGCGCCGGCAGCGTGACGCACTACTCACCAAATCAAATCCACACAAGGAATAGGCATCACATCGATATTTTTGACAATTTCACAGTGTAATTTTGGTTTACCATACAATATGTATAAATAATACCATAATACTCATAAAAGTACAGTATAACACATGCATATGATATCATATGCATGTGTTATACTGTAGGCCTACTTTTATGAGTCACTCTGAGTAATTTTCAGGGCATGACTACGAGTGGCAGCCAGGGAACAGATGTGGGTGAGAGGAGACGGGAGGGGTGTGCGTCAAATTTTTTAAAGCCTGGCGGGCCCCTGATTAGGCCCTATAATTCTAGGCCTACACCGAGGTCGCGGACCACGTCGGACGGTGAAATAGAACACGTTTGAGTCGAGGTTAAGGGTGCTCGTTAGTTTATTGTCATTTCGACGGTCGAACCAGATGAGTTCTGTTTTCGTGGCATTTAGCTTCAGACGCATGGATGCACACCGACCAGGATTGAATAGCCTATCACGGACACATGCCGCGATTTTAATTTTGATGTTACCAATATTTTACTTCTAATTAACGCTACCAGACGCACAGCTGTGCTTTACATACAATTTTACACAGAGGGAAAGAAAATAGAATAATGAAGTAGGCCCCTAATAATAAAGTTAGATGAAAAGTGAAATAATTGTAACAGATGCTTATAACTGTACAGTATCCTAAGCCAGAAAACTCGTCGGGTAAGAGAGTCAAATCTAGGGAGAACCAGATTATGTGAACGCGTGCGCAAATCATACCCCGTCGAGATCTTTAGAACGGGTGGTAGAAGGTCATGGGGAGGTGACTGGGTTTTTAAAATAATGCTACGTTACTAAAGAGATCGCGATCAGCTTTATTGCAAAGTTCCTAAAAAGTTGGAAACGAATTCAGGAGGGATCGAGTGAGCCAAGACAAACCAACTTAAGAAGAATTCACTAGGCCTATCGCTGAATAGTAACTAACCAGCTGTTTGCAGAGGTAGCAGCGCCACACAACAACTAAGGAGTCGTCCATAAAGGACGTCCGCAAAATATGACCTACTTTGGACCCCTCCCTCCCCCATGTCCGCATCTGACCTTAAAACCAGTGTGTAATCTAGACGTCTTTTGGGGGGAAATGTCCCCCCAGGATTGATGTTCCCCCAGAGGCCAGCAATACTACAATGTAGAGACCTTTAGGGGAGGAAAATCCCCCCAGGATACATGTGGTTTCCCCCCCCCCCCAGAGAAAAGATTTCCTAAAAAAATGTCATCAACTTTTTTGAGAGAGTAATTGATGTAAAAAAGTTTCAAAATCGGACGAAGGACTAAAAAAAGTTCATCAACTTTTTGTGAAGATTAAATTAGGAAAAGTCTGAAACTTTTTCAAGATGGATGAAATTACAGACAAAAATCAAAAATCTTGTGTAAATTCGTTGGTCCCCCCAGAAACCTTGCTTCCCCTCCCAGAAGAGGGGACTAGATTAAACACTGCCTTACCACCTCTTCCTCCCCTCTGTGGACGTTCGCACACCTAAGCCAATTTTTAATGTCATTTTTACAATTATTCCACAATACCTGTGTACGTTTAGGCCTAAGTGACAGTTCGGGTTTCGTATCGCAGGATGTGTAATAGGCCTAATAAAAGCCTCTTTATAGTCGCAGTAAAGATTATACCATTCATGAGGTTTTAGGCAATCAGGGGCGTAACTTTGGTCTGTTTCAGCTTTGCGGCTGTTAAATAATTATAACGCAATCGTTTGTATTACAGACATAGCCTAATAGTAATTATTGGCTTAATAATGATGATGATATTATGATATCGAGTCTTTAGTTAAGTATAATGTTACCATTGCATATCTAGGCCTACTGCTTTTCATCAAATTGTAGCATCA
>OY744605.1:30339970-30484025 GCA_963556255.1 Allolobophora icterica | reverse complement strand
ATGTTGCATAAATGATTTATCTGGCTTTGAGAATTTACCCTGTGCACCAGCGTTTAATGTATCTAATTACCCATATATACGTATACGCCGTATATGTTATCGGGTGTATTTCGCGTCCAATGTTCCCATCTGTGTGTTACTTTCAGCGCCTTACAAAGTTTCCTAAGATTATTAATGTATTCGTCCGTCTGCTAATTTTTGTTGACGGAAGAATTAATCTTTCCTATAGGGGTGTGTGGCGAGAACAGCCGACAGTAACGTGTTATAGGGGTGTTTGGTATGTATCTGCCAAAGCGTTTGTATACCCTGGACGGTATCGGTTGACGACACCGAATAACTGTTTAAGGCTTCGTATACTGCTGAGTAAATTCGGCATTCGCGTTTCGGACTACGGGACCACGGACTGTTGTTGTGGCTGTTGCAATAGAATTGATATGTCAGGTAGGTCTACGTTATTTAACATATAGTAACCACTTATTTATAAAGCTTGATCAAGCGCTTAAGCAGGGCGCAATGTAAATTTTACTAATTCTTTAGGCCCATTGACGATGTGTTAAGTTAAGAGCATAGTGCTTGACTTATTTCAGCACGCGTAAATATTTAACAGTCTATGTGACATAGCCTACCCTTTACTCTTTCCATTGTCGTATTTATGAACGTGTTGTACACCAATTTCTTAAATTTCTATGTAAGCAATGGTATTCTATTTCAGTTTTCGACTTCAGGAAATAATAACATGGAATCAACTTCACTTGCACAATCTGCTATTGTTTACATAGAAAAACACAACCGTTTGTCCTTTGACGAAGCTGTAGATATTCTTCGGGAACCAGACACTTCTAAGATAAGCCTTCATGCGGCTATTTCACCGCAACCAGGTAACATCTTCCTTTTTAACACGGAGCATAAAGTCCGTTTTTGTGAAGACGGTTTGGCTTGGACTCATTGTGGTAGGAAAAAAAATTCCTAAGGAAAAACCTGTATGCCACAAGACGTACTATAAGCATAAGTCGATGGATGTTCTCTCGTCTTTACGCAGAGTAGTATACACGGAATTTGGCACTGGAAACAACTTTGTGCTGGTACACTATCTAAATGACGAATGTAACTCGAAAACTGCTTACAATGGAAAACAGGTAAATACTTGTGATAATCTTAAATACTATTTTAAAGTGGGTAACCTGTAAATAGTGCAGTTAGGCCTATAGGCCTATACCAGCGATCACATCTGACGAAACAGATGGCTTGTTTAAAATGCTATTGTCGTTGGATCATAATAATAATCTGTTTCTTGATTAATTCAAACCGACAAACGCAGTAAGATTACATGGAGACATGACAGTACAATTACAAATATCTTAACTAAACACACGTTAGGGCATCCATACAAGGCGCCCGCCCCAGGGGTTGCGGGAATCGAACTGCGTATACTGCTGCTCTCCTGCCGGAATCTTTATAGTAAATTTCTTGATACATTCATTCACGTACTATACGGACATATTTCACGAAGTAGAATATTTCATCCTAAATTATACTTTATGGTGCCTTTTAACAGTGACATATTGAGGCTTGATTTTTCGAACACTTTCAGCATGCGTTGAAATTTAATCATGTAAAATTATAAGCATATATATGTATGTATATTTATACATATAAAGTATCATTTGAATGTTTCGTCAACAATTTGAGTCGTAACCAATAATTTTACAAACACATTTACATATGGTAACAAAAAGTCATAGCGGAGTATAGGCCTATATATAGGCCATATTTTCAGTTGAAATGAATATAATAATTATAAATTTCAGGTAACTGACTCACAGATTCTATCCGATCACAGTAAAGAAATAGAAGGAAATGTAATTAGTTACGAAAAGCACATTCAAGACAACAGAATACATGACCCTGCTGTTGACGTAACTGCCACCCATTTCTCGATTGAACTACCATGGCCGGTGTTCCTCTCTATCCGTCCGTCAACTGAAGACAAGCATCAAGTGCTTAAACCAAATTGGTGCAAGGTTTTCTACGAACTTTTCCACGAAGCTTGGCCGCAGTGTTCCTTAACATTTGATGGTCATCATATACGGAAGCCTAAATCAAGGAAACAAAAATCGGCGTTTCTGAGAGCTTCTGCCAGATGCAAAGTGAATGGTTGCGTTATAGTCACATTTAGAGTTGATACGGATCCAGTGCCGCAGGAAAACGTCGTGGTCCATGTTACAGTGAACAAAAAATGCACACACGAGTTCGGTAGTGAGCATCAAACGGACTCCGTTTTGCACAAGAGGCAGCTTACAGGTAACATCTTCAAAGAAATATGGTTCCATTAAGGAATCACATTACTTATCTATGCCTTGCACCAAGCGGCCTTTACTGCTCTTACTTAATACCGAATGTCATTGGCCTCATTATCAAGTGATGTCGCAAATACCCAGTCAACATGTCCAAGTGTTCCGCATATTGGCTTTTAACGGGCTACCTATTGTTCACATACGGTGCTCCCTGACGGTTTCTATGCCCGAAACTTGCTGGTTCAGGCTATTGTGGTTACATATACTCAAATAATAATCATACTGCTTAGAAAAAACAACACACATATCACATTAATGTTTAAGATATAGATAAAGAATATTCCACACAGGTACCACGAAACCACATGCAAAAGACAGAAATGATTTATAGTAATGGTCATAAGGAATATTACATTTTTGATATATTCCATGAACGATATATATATGTACTTGTATACGAGTAATAATGGTTCCCATGTTACTGCCTGTAATGTTACTTTTAGGGGATGACAGAAGGAAAGTGGCACAAGGAATAGTTGCCGGTGTTAATGCACCTACCAACATTTATTTGGAGAGACTGTCTATTATGAACGAGCCTGAGATTATTGCAGGCAACATCACAACCTGCCAGACACCAGACGTGCTCAGAAGAGCGGCGCATCAACATAAAAAATCAAGCCGCTTGTCAGACGATCCGATTCATGAGCTGCATATAGCCAAGAGATCGTTAGACGCGGCTGTAGGAACGACAATCACCGGATATATACAGGACATTGGACTCTCGCCCTTTTCGGTTTCATTCTACATGGAAGAACAGGTAGAGTTATTTGTTGAAAAGTGTGGGCGAGGAAAGCAAGCTGTTTTGCATATAGATGCGACTGGCTCGGTGATTTCTGGAATGAAACGCGAAGGGCCTCCCTATTACTATTGTCTTCTGCTTGCAAATTGCAATATCCCAGTCATGGAATTCATTTTGACCAGCCATAGCGCCATAGACATATCATACGAGCTGAAGAAATTCCTCCACAAATGTAGATCCTTCAAAGTTGGAGCAATTCTTCAGCCGTCAGTAATCGTTGTCGACTTCTCTTTTGCTCTGATGAACGCTGTACTACACTCATTCAACAACATGTCATTGGTTGCGTATCTTCACTGCACCTTTGAAGTCCTAAACGGCTTGGCGAAAGAATTGGAGATAACATCGTTAACATTTCTAGCACTTTGTTGTGCCCATATGATGAAGGCTTTTTCGCGACGACTAGTCCGTTGCGAAAAAAGGAAACATATACGCCAAAGTGCCATGGTCATGTTTGCGCGACTTCAGAGGTGCAGTGGATTGCTGGACGCTGTGAGAGTGTACAGACAGATATACATACTGCTTAATTCAAAGAAATCGGATGCCTCCTTGACAGCTGCCAAGATGGACGTCTTACCAACAGACGGCAGTAAAATATACAACGATATGTCAGAAATCGAAGAAAGCTCGGTACAAGCATTGGACACTGATTTGGAAGAGATTGATAGATTTGAAGAGCCAGAAAGCTGCCATTCTACCGGTGCGTTATGCAATATAAAAGTTATAGCGTTATTTTAATCAGTTGCGATGGCAATTTTAATTGCTGTTTTGCTACTAATACAGTTACTGCATTATTCATTAATGTCAATAGAAGCATCAAAAGGAATTGTGAGGTATTACTGAGAAATCTTTTGCAACGTTAATAATGTGCTCTGCAATTTTTGACCACGATAAATTAAAATTTTGGACATAACTTCTTAATGGCTTTCGCATGTATACGAGTTCTTCTCATAAGTGCGTCCAAACGACCGGATCGCTTCTTTATCATAACTACTGATAATACACGAGAATTGAGGAACACATTATACTACAGCTATATGCTGGACTGCTAGGAAACAAGTTATCTTAACCGGATAGTACTAAATAACTTAATTTCTTATACAGAGGAGGAACTGGCAATGACGTCTTCAGGGAAATCTGGAAGAGCATCCAGCATTATCGACACTCGTGAGACTATTAAGAAGCAAACGCCATATGCTGGTTAGTTATTACAAGACATATATACTACTTTTATATAGCGCATTTCCGTATAAAAGGACGAGCCGGCCAACAAAGGTCACTACAATATTCTATGAACATGAGAAATAACGTGGAAATATTTACCTTTCTGGAACACGTAGACACAATTACAAGTTCATTGTCACAGTTATCTGAACAAAGTGCCTAAACGGTATCAACCTATGTTTCTTTCAGATTACTTTCGAAAAGCACTTGAAGACATAGAACTTCTTGACGAAAGTAACTGTTCTCCCAATGACCTATATTCCCCAGCAGCTTTTGAATGCATCGAGAGTCTGTTGTATCTATTTCCCTTATGGGCGTCACCTTTACACGGGAATCAAATTCGATTCGCAGATTCAAAGAGTGACGACTTTGTGCCAAAGTGTGCAAGCAACGCCATTGTGGAATCGCACTTTGGCGTTGTTAAAGGTAAAACGCTGAAGTACAAACGAGTACGCCCTGTTGAATTTGTCTTAAAACAGCTAACCCTGAACAGGGGAAAATTAAAGGAAATGTTGTTACCGGGTGGTATCGAAAATGCCAGAAAGAAAAGACCTGCGGCTACCGATCCAGAGGAGCGTTGGGGACGCCGTAAGAAAAGAAGATCCGGCGTCTATAGTGACTCTTCCATTGCCAGAAAGATTATCTTTGGCAAAACGGCCACTGGGAAAACGCATTCGACAGATTTGCAACTGTATACACAGGCAGAAATCAATAACTCCAAGATAGATACAACAGTGAAACCTACGAAGGATTCTTCATGCAATGCAGTGCAATTGCAGGATACAGTGGTATGTTCCGGAACTGTTCAACTACCATACGACGAACTGGCCGATGAGGAAATAGGTTTTGCACTAGAGAAATTGAGAAATCAATTTAACAGTACAACAGCAGGACTAGAACACCCAGGCTATGCCCAATGTGAGCATATGAAATCTTTGCCTCGTTTCAACAAAGCTGGTGGATTACCATTTGTACAAATTTGGAACGTTGGTGACCATTGGATATGTGCCACTAATGTCTTTGGGAAAACGCGTAGGGATGTCTATATATACGATAGCTTCTACGCACGTGTGGACAAGACCACAGTACTGCAGGTAATATTACCCTCTTACTATTTTTTCATGTATGTATGAATAATTGAAAGCAAATATGTTCATAAAAATATTATTACAGCTGCTATAAACAATTAACATTGGTCCCTCTGGGATCTGTTCTTGGGCCACTGCTATACATTATTCACACGGCAGGTAGTGGGGCCTTGTTGACTTCCTGTTGCGCTCTATTGAATGTTTAAAATGAATGACTAACATTTTACGCTATATGCATGAAATATAGGAATCATATGCGGGAATGTTGAAGCATTATGAATTAATTCTTCCTTAATTAAGATATAGGCCTACCAATATATAACATTTACACTAGGCCTATTACATGCCTACGTGTACTGTTTGTATGAATTTACAAACCTTCAGGTATCCTCCTTATTGCGTGATGACGAAAATGAAAGCACTCGAACAGATACAGATGAAATACAATTTCACGTTCGTAAATTCGACTCACAGTCGCGATCAACACGCCTGTGTGGATTTTACGCTGTGGCTGCGGCTGTGTCTTGCTGCTTTCGTAAGGATCCAACAGGATCACTTTACGATGAGACGCTGTTCCGTGGCATTTTCCAAACCTTCATGTTAAGCGATGATGAAGTGCACGAACCTTTTCCGTGCCTTTCTGTTTGCGATGACATAAAGACTGTGTTGCTTGTTTCGAAATCTATGCTTTACTGCATATGCCATGAGCCGTACAAAGGTGACCCAATGATACAATGCACTTTCTGCGGGTACTGGTTTCACGTGCAATGCATTCCGGTGTCAAGCTCACCACTGCAAGACGCAAACAAGGAATGGGCCTGCCCTTCCTGCAGTAGCAGCAGCAAGAAAGTTGTGAAGAATGTATCAACAACAGCAGTAAGTCTGAAAAAATGCACTAAGTCTGAGAAAATGCTATGCTGTTATTACGAAATAAGTGTTTAAAATAACGGTATCCTTCCTGTTCCACAAAGCCTTACAATTTTTTATTAAGATTTATTACAGTGCAGGGTAAAGGAATAAACTGCTATTTTCATTTCTCGGTTCAAAGGATATTTGACAGTCGTTATTTCCTTTGCAGGCTGCCACAGCTGTTTCTAAAAGAGATGTTGGACATAACGTTAGTGATGACTGTTTGAAGGGAACGGTATCAATTAGTTTAGAAGGTGATTAATGAAACACGTAAATTAACACACTATCGCCGTAAAATGCAGAAGGTCAAACATGTTTCTGTAAATAGCTTTCTACAAACAGGTACGTGTACAATTCAGAAATGATATTAATGAAACGGTAACGTGTTGTTATTTACAGTCAATAACAGACACAGGTCATGGAGGTGAAACGGAAGAAGAGACTGACGTTGTAGTTATTGAAGAGAAATCGACTCAAATGGATAGGTTAATATGGAATATATCTTTAGAAAAGGATTACGTTATTACATTAGTATTTTAATTGAAATAATAATGCTATTTGAAGATTTAATGTTGGCATGACTGAATGTGTACAAATATTAAGCAGTTAGCACTTACCCCATAAAGGCACAAATCTCCAACTTGAAACATGAACTATGGTGTCAAGTGCGGTATTTCTGAAACTGATGACGGCTGCATTGCCGCCAATTGTGATACGCTGGGGTGTGAGCCTGACCAAAGATTATGATGGTGACGGTAGTATATGTGACATTTGTAATTTACCAGGATCCGTGCAAGGAGTCTGATGGAAGAGGAACTGACAACTTTCTTAATGAATTCGTCACAAATTAAAGTATGTTATCTAGTACTAATACGACCAGTAGTATTTGTCGGAAAATAATATATTTCATTTCAATAATATACATCGGTAAATATACATACATACATATCGTCTGAGATAAGTGTTTGAAGATATGTATATAAAATAAATATATATATACAGCTGTAATTAACGTTGATATGTTTACTTGTGAAAACGAGTATGTGCGATACAACGCATTTTCCAAAACGCTGTAAGAATGTGTAAAATGAGACTAGAATACAGTGTTGAAATCGGGGATGAGTAATTTTACAAGGATTACTCCATCCAGCGCCTCTCTTTAAAACTGGTAATTTAGAGATTTCTATTACTGCAATAAATGACAAATGGCTAGAGTCAGTAATTTATTATAATGAGTATATATATATAATATACATATATACATATATAGTCTTGATTATATACTGATAAAACCTTATTCCGTTTTGTGCACTGTCCGCTTGTTAAATGACCTTATAATATTCGAACGAGATTTCTTCTATTTGTCTTGGTTATACAGGATCATATAAAAAATGTTATACTTAGCAACGAAACTTCACAAGAAACGTATTTGTCCAGAAAACAAAAAATGAGACGACATGAAAGAAAAGCACTAAATTGGAAAGATCTCGGACCAATTCAGTCGGATACTAGGGTGAGCAATTGACTGTAGGCCTACTTTAAGAAACTTCATACTTCATGTCATATGAAATGTGTAGTAAAGTAATAAATGCTTTGAAAAAAATCTCTTCTAAAAGTAATAGAGATGAAAGGATAATGAATGATGTCACAAAACTCCCCGCAATATAAATTAAACTGACTTCTTTCGAAATCAACCGCTAAGTCTGTTTCAATAGTTTAAAAATGGATACGATTTCACACGACGACTATGAGTCTTTCACGAACCGCAAACTTCGGATTTGAAAAGGTTATTGATTTTGAAAGGGGCAGTTCTCCATACACACATGTTAAATTGTATTCACTGCCCCATTGTTCACCATATTGATGGAAATATTATGTATGCAATGTTCTAAAGAAATTACACATTTCTGTTCTATTTCAGTGTTGGCGATTGTTCACCATGTTGAAGCGCATTATGACTGAAGTCACAGACACCGACCCAGCAGATTATAGACCACTGTACTCTTTGAGGAAACCTATTGATGCAGCTTACGTTGTTGATGTACTGATGTTTGAGGCAAGCATAAGCATAATGTAACGGATACCTGACATAGGGTAACAGACAGGATGACCAATAACTTTAAGTAACTGAATTACAATGCACTTAATATAGCGCCATAAATTACCTCACATAAGAACTGACTATAGGCTAATGTAAGGTTTCCTTGTCAAATTTACCTTACTACAGACGACTGAAAACTGTTCAAAAACTGTGTGGATAAGTGTACAAGTTAACCCTTGTCGGCTGAGCGCACAAATATGACTAAAGGAAACTCAATATGGCCAGATTTAATTAAAGATGGATATACGAATTGGCCATCGATTTAAACCTGATATAAGAAAGACGCTTTTCATCAACTTAGAAATGTATGTCGGTCTTATATTTGCAGAATTGTTATAAGCAGTAATCAGGCTGCTTTAGTAGTGCTATATTTGAGCAATTGTTGCGACATTTCTTATGATTATTTGCAGGCAATTGTACGTGGAATTGAACTACTGAGAGGGGTAGACAGGAAAGAAGCTGAAAGGATCTTCACGCAAGAGATATAATAACCTGTGAAAGAAACAGTGCTAAAACAAGACTGAAATTAAAGTCTTTATGTCTCCAGCTAATGTTTACGAGACTCTGCGTTTGGTAAAGAAAGTCAAGTCAGCGTTTAAAGAAGAAAACTCATTAAACATGTAATTGGCGTATTTCAAATTACGGTTTACAATGTGCCATGTAATTTGTGGAAAGCTTATTGGGTCCTAATAACTGGAAGGACCAAATTTTGTATTTACGACGCGGTTAAATTTGTGCCTAAATTTGATGAGTCGGGCGTAGACAATTATTTCTCGTTCTTTGAAAAGGTTATGAAATTACATGACTTTCCTAAAGACTCGTGCATAGTAAATTGACGGGAAAAGGCTCAAACAGTGTTTGCAGAGTTGTCTGTGGAGCAATGCCGTGACTATGGCGTTGTGAAGCAGGCTGTGCTTTCGGCTTATTACCGAGTGCCGGAATTTTACCCGCAACAGTTTCGCAATGCCGTTAAAGGAAATGTTGAAACTTATTCGGATTTTGCTTTTCGGTTAATTGTCCCTTTGAAGAATTGGTTGAAAGGTGAAAATGCTTTGCATGATTTAGATAAGGCATTACAAGTCTTTAAACTGGAGCAGTTTGTGAACTGTCTTCCTGTGGAATTGCACAGTTATGTCATTGAGCGTAAACCAAGTTCGCTTATGGAAGCTGCAAAATTGGCTGACGAGTACGCAATTTTGTATAAGCCTATCCGAGTTGAGTCTTTTGGGGGGTTAAAATACGAGTCGCGTGATTTTGAGAATGTTTCCGCACCCCGAAATTTCTCGAAGAAAAAGGCTATTTTTCCAAAGTCGTTTAAGTCGTTCTGCCGGCATTGTAATAAATCTGGTCATACTATCTCAAATTGTTTTGCGTTGCGAGATAGTCATTTTCCGCCAGTAAAGGAGTTTTCTCCGATGAGTCCTGCTCATGTGGAATTAGTAGGGGGCGTTTCTGCGTACACGCATTCGCCTTTGGTTTCAGCTCAGGTGCATAAACAGTATTTGCCGTTTTGTCATTCTGGTATGTTGTATGGGTGTGAAGGTTCACAGCGTCAGGTGGTCATGCTTCGTGATTCAGGCGCCTTGCAAAGCTTGGCTAGCATGGAAATGCTGGAAGGTTTCGAGTATAAAGATACGAACGAGGATACGTTAATACAAGGAGTCGTTGGTGACCCAGTTAAAATTCCTTTGGTCGACATTCAAATAGACTGTGATTTGGTCAGTGGGACAATTTTGTGTGGGTTAGTTGCTAAATTGCTGCCGGGAATTGATATTCTCATTG
The DNA here is from genome assembly GCA_963556255.1 of Allolobophora icterica. Taxonomy (NCBI): domain Eukaryota; kingdom Metazoa; phylum Annelida; class Clitellata; order Crassiclitellata; family Lumbricidae; genus Allolobophora; species Allolobophora icterica. The sequence goes on along the minus strand of OY744605.1, from coordinate 30,473,771 downwards.
GGAATGACTTAGTGCTGGCTGACGCACCGTTAAATCTATCTGTTGTTACGAGAGCGCAGGCCTCACAGATAAATGACATACACGAAGCGCCAGGTGATGCAGTTAACGCTCACACTCCTCTTGTTGAACTTGACGATGAGGATAGTTCCGTTAATTTAAATATGGGTGAATTTTTTAGTGAGTCTGATAAACTTGTAGATGTACAATCAGAGCTAGATAACATTGTTTTCGGTGATACCTTGATTCGTATGCGGAGCAAGGATAATTCTGTGTTGTCAGTATTTGATCTGGTTCAGAATGTTCAGGAGAGACCAGACAGGAGTGTCGAAGAACGTGGTACGGAGATTGTCGAACCACAGACTAGGGATATGTTCTTAGGGAATACCTCGTTTTCGTTTAGGTCTAAATCTGAGAAGGCTTTCGGTCGTCTATCTGAAGGTTTGAATAGCATTACTGATAATGAATTTGTGTTTGTGTGTAACGACCTGGTTAAAGAAAATCAGACTGTTAAATTAGAAATGGATGTGCTTGACTTGGTTAGTAAGTGCCATAAGTTTCGCATAGAAGTGATGACAGGAATAATCCGTTAGTTGTACATGTATGATCTGGGGTTTAAAGAGTTGTGTCTGCAGTTGATGAATAGTGTTGTTGTCCAGTTTAATCTGGACTGTACCTTTCATACTCTTGTACTTCCTGAGGCAGCAGATGAGTTTGTTTGGATGGCATTAGCCATTACATGTCGCAACAGCGGTTGTCCTGGTCTCACTGAGTATGTTTTGACTGAATGGATGTTGACTTCTATGCATGTTGTGCATGTTGAGATTATGGTTTCACATGATTCTCAGTTTCGTGTGAGCATCTCTTTGCAGGAATGCGAGGAGTAGGAGCTTCGATTGGAGCGTCATCGTCGTCAGCGTCGTCGTGCTTCGACAGCAGCAAAGGTGTTCGTGGTGATGGTGCTGGCTAATGTTCTCATGTCAGTGAGCGGTACTGCGGTTGGAGGTTGTTGGACCTCTCCGATTCTCTACATCACATCGCAAGGAGACAGGTGGCACTGCCACTTGTTCGAACGTTTGCGGGTGGTAACTTGCAACGTCTCATCGCGGCGTTTGTCACACGTTCCTGAATGTCTACGTTGGGGGGTTTCCTTGGACTATCGTCACAGCCGTGGACGATGTCATTTACTGCTGGAGTTTTATTGCTTCAATTTGTTCGGGAAGGATGTGTACCACAGTTTCGTTATGTAGAATACTGATGGATGTCATACGTTAGATGTTTGTACAGTTTCGCCAAGTCGAAGACTGATACGTTGTTTCGTCTTGTGGGCAAATTTTTAGTTTTGTCGGAAACTTGAAGTTTCCTCTTCTTTTTTATGGGGAGGTATGTTAGATATTCATACTTAAGGCTTACTGAACGAAGTAGAACATTGTACTCTGTAGGATGGTTGAGATGGAACATTCTCGTTTAGTTCTGCTTGACTAGTTTTCACTGAGTCTAACGCCATCTGGGGGTCATGTGAATTACATAAAAGCGACTGTCGTAGGATTGTCTATGAGCTTGGTATTAGGATCTGACGAGATCACTTGTGTGTTAGGGAACCAAGTCTCACTTGTTTAGTTAAGAGTAAGCCCCTTTGTGGGTTACTTCTTATAGGTTTTCTCTTTAATGCCTGCGACCATATTGTTAAGGTGCAGAGCAAGTGTTAGTATGTTTGTTTCTACCGAGTCGTTCTACTGTTGAAGACTATTGGTTTTCTTCGCTCTGGCTTCGAGCAGGTATAATTGTACATTATCTTGTAAATATTAAAATACTTATATCATACCCTAGTGAGCCTTTCTAGTTAAACTAGATACATTTGGGGGACCTTGTAGCAATATATAGAGGCATACTCGAATCTGTTGATGTAGGTCCGGCGAATATAGGCCTAGATATATATAGAGGCATAATCGAATCTGTTGCTGTATATAGGTCCGGCGAATATATATATAGAGGCCTACTTGATTCTGTTGCTGTAGGTCCGGCGAATATATGTATAGAGGCATAATCGAATCTGCTGCTGTAAGTCCGGCGAATATATATATATAGAGGTCTAATCGAATCTGCTGCTATAGGTCCGGCGAATATAGATACATATATATAGAGGCCTAATCGAATCTGCTGCTGTCGGTCCGGCGAATATAGATATATAGAGGCCTAATCGAATCTGCTGCTGTCGGTCCGGCGAATATATATATAGAGGCATAATCGAATCTGCTGCTGTAGGTCCGGCGAATATATGTATAGAGGTCTAATCGAATCTGCTGCTGTAGGTCCGGCGAATATATGTATAGAGGCATAATCGAATCTGCTGCTGTAGGTCCGGCGAATATAGATATATAGTGGCCTACTTGATTCTGTTGCTGTAGGTCCGGCGAATATATGTATAGAGGCATAATCGAATGTGCTGCTGTGGGTCCGGCGAATATAAGTAATTGAGGCCTAATCGAATCTGCTGCTGTTGGTCCGGCGAATATATATATAGAGGCATAATCGAATCTGCTGCTGTTGGTTCGGCGAATATATATATAGAGGCATAATCGATTCTGCTGCTGTAGGTCCGGCGAATATAGATATATAGAGGCCTACTTGATTCTGTTGCTGTAGGTCCGGCGAATATAGATATATAGAGGCATAATCGAATCTGCTGCTGTAGGTCCGGCGAATATATGTATAGAGGCATAATCGAATCTGCTGCTGTAGGTCCGGCGAATATGTATAGAGGCCTAATCGAATCTGCTGCTGTAGGTCCGGCGAATATATATATATAGAGGCATAATCGAATCTGCTGCTGTAGGTCCGGCGAATATATGTATAGAGGCATAATCGAATCTGCTGCTGTAGGTCCGGCGAATATATGTATAGAGGCATAATCGAATCTGCTGCTGTAGGTCCGGCGAATATATGTATAGAGGCATAATCGAATCTGCTGCTGTAAGTCCGGCGAATATATATATATAGAGGTCTAATCGAATCTGCTGCTATAGGTCCGGCGAATATAGATACATATATATAGAGGCCTAATCGAATCTGCTGCTGTCGGTCCGGCGAATATAGATATTATTATTAATGAGCTTTTATATAGCGCCCCTTCAAGGTTATCTACTCAGGAGCGCTCCTAGTCCAACCACGGCTAAAGAGAGTAGTTTTTAAGTTTGCAAGAAACAAGGTAGAGTGAGTCATAGGGACCAGGCGAAGTGCAACAGGAAGGCCATTCCAGGTTGCAGGTCCAGCGACCGAAAAAGAACGTCGCTGCATAATGGCTGTCCGCGTGCGGGGGACCAATAGCTCGGCCTGGTCAGCCGAGCGAAGAGCAGATCTCCGCAAGACCCCCGAGGTAGAGCGACACAACTCCCGCAGGTATGGGGGAGCAAGTCCCTCTAGACAACGCCTAACCAGTGCAGAGACCCTATAGGCGATCCGCAGCGGGAAAGGGAGCCAGTGCAGAACATCCCGCATATATATATATATATATAGATATATATATAGAGGCATAATCGAATCTGCTGCTGTACGTCCGGCGAATATATGTATAGAGGCCTAATCGAATCTGCTGCTGTAGGTCCGGCGAATATATGTATAGAGGCATAATCGAATCTGCTGCTGTAGGTCCGGGGAATATAGATATATAGAGGCATAATCGAATCTGTTTGCTGTATAGGTCCGGCGAATATATATATAGAGGCATAATCGAATGTGCTGCTGTGGGTCCGGCGAATATATATATAATATATATATGTATATATATATATATACACTGGTCAATATATATATATCCTATAGGCCTAGCCGAATCTGTTGCTGTTTGTTCGGCGACTATACATATATAGAGGCCGGTGGATATATATATATATATATATATATATATATATATATATATATATATATATATATATATAGTTAATGGGGCGTGGTGGCTCAGTGGTAAGTTCGGCGCCTTGTGACCGGAGGGTTGCAGGTTCGAATCCCACTCTAGCCGCTGCGTACGGACCTTGGGCAAGTCCTTCACTCGCAATTGCTCGTGGCGCTTCGGCGTGAAAATTCCGGCACAGTATCAAATGCTGTAGTCGGGAGCGCCTCTGAGTAGTAGTTGACTTCGAGAGGCGCTATAGAAATATCCGGAATAAATATCCTAACGCGAATCTATTGCTGTCGGTCCGTCGAATTATTAACTTAGTCAATCGCGAGATGGCAGATCTCAGAGATCTGCTGACGGACCAAACGAATCTGCGGCGGAACATACCGGACCTGCGGCTCGAATATGCCGCAGGGTTTCTGCGCGTCTATCCGCCCACATTCGAGGCTTTAAACTAGAACTGCTTCGCAACGACATATCGCCAGAAAAACTTCCAAGCGACTGATTTTAAAGACATTCTAAAGGAAAAACTTACATCATGCCATTTCTAGGACGAGTACAACGCGACAACAACAAATCGGAATAATTAAGAAACAACTTCCTCCCGGTCGCCTTCTCTCGCCTAATGACACTGTTATGTCCATCACACACATATACACCGACTGGCCTGCCACTCGCTAGGCGTTTCTCTGTCTCTGCCTCTCTCTCGGGCAGTGGAATAAGCGCCACACGGTGACTAAATCATCAGACACTTGAAAACACTATCGCTAGATCGCGCCATTGCCGTGTTCGACCATTGGCAGGTTCCATTCTAGGATTTATAAAGGAGAGCGATGCTACTCATGTTAAGTAAGTAACCAAGTGCATTCTTTAATTCAGGGTGAGAATTGTCGGGAGGTTGGGGGAGGGTTCACCCCCCAGTCTTTCTTAGGACCCCACAGTAGGCCTAAAGTCAAAGATCTTAGAGTCTACGGACGACTCTAAGATCTTTGGTAAAGTCTTCATTGCACACCCCAACTCCACATGGATCAAGTCTACCCCCTCCCAGTTTTTTTCTACAATTCTCCAGTCTTGTTGTCAAGACCTTAAACCTCAAGACCAAGACCAAGACTTTGAACCTCAAGACCAAGACCAAGACCAATTAAGCCTTTGAACCTCAAGACCAAGACCAAGACCAAGACTTTGAACCTCAAGACCAAGACCAAGACCAAGCCTTTGAACCTCAAGACCAAGACCAAGACCAAGACTTTGAACCTCAAGACCAAGACCAAGACCAAGACCTTGAACCTCAAGACCAAGACCAAGACCAAGACTTTGAAACTCAAGACCAAAACCGAGAACAAGACCCAAAAAATCACAACCATATCCAGACTTCTATTCCTTACTAAAAAAATTGTCAAGTCGGACTACTCGCAATTTTAATTAAAGCATGAGTCTTTTATTTTATTCAAACAAAACAACTCCAAATGCAGACTGCAGAGAATTCCGAATTCGTATTTAGGCCTCCAAAAGTCCTTCATCCGAAATGTTATTCCAAATGTCTGTTGCATTTTATTAAAATAAACAATTCGCTCAGAATTTTCTGACCAAGACGTGACCTGTGGGCCTCGTAGCAATTCTGCCATGTGAAAAATATACGTTCTAAAGGTGCTGAAATCACTGGCATACAGAGGAGCTTTTCAAGCACTTGATGTAAATGTACAAATCGTGAGCCTGTTTTGAAAAAATTCCATGGTAAATAACCTGAAATCAAAATTTGTCCAAAACAACAGTAAAGCCTCATTCACACCGTGTAAATACTAAAGCAATTGTATTAGTAATTAGTTTTAAATAATAATAATTATTTTTTTTTAATTCTTGCGTTTTGTTAAGTGACTGTTCATATTGTCAAAAGTCTTGGTCTTGGTCTTGCAAAACCAAGACCAAGACTTTGAACCTCAAGACCAAGTCCAAGACCAAGACCAAGACCTTGAACCTCAAGACCAAGACCAAGACCAAGACCTTGAACCTCAAGACCAAGACCAAGACCAAGACTTTTAAAAACGAACTCGAGTGCACTCGAGACCAAGACCTTGGTCTCGAGGACAACAAGACTGCAATTCTCATACTGCTTTAATTACAATGCAACAATTAAAGATTTATAACGCGCTTCAAGTCATACACGAGAGCGCGTTGCGCTGAATTCCTATAGTTCTAGTACAAGTACAACGTGAATAGAAGAGTTTTTAATTTTGATTTAATATCATTTAAATTGAGCAACAGATGTGCATTGACGGACTGTACCGAGAAGGTGCCTCTACCAAACTTCCGGTTGGTGCGAAGACGAAGTACGGTAGGCCTATAATCCCCTTGCGCGGCCGGATCGAGTCCTCTGGAATGTGTAGCAGAACATTGCAATTGGCCACTACACGACATCTATGGTCACCATAGATGTCGTGTAGGCCTAATGATACATGTACGAGGGAAAGGGTGAATATGGTACATGAGGAGGGAGATTTTGAAGGCCATACGGCACGGATTGGAAGCCAGTGTAGTTGTAGGGATGGTGTGATGTGAATGTGATCTCTAGGACCAAGACCCTTTTATTGTACTAGCGGCCGTGTGAGGAACAGATGATAGAGGTTGTATCAACGAGGGAAGACTGGATAGGACAGAGTTGCAGTAGTCGAGGCTAGAGATGACGAGGGCTTGAACAAGAGTAAACAGAGGAAAGTTTAATTTAAGCAGCGTTTCACTTGTCGAATTCGGTGGAAGGTAGCATGCTCTGGCAATGGAAGAAATGTGATGCTCGAGTCATGTAAATATTGCAGTCTAACACTAGGTCCTATAATTCTAGGCCTACACCGAGGTCGCGGACCACGTCGGACGGTGAAATAGGCCTAGAACACGTTTGAGTCGAGGTTAAGGGTGTTCGTTAGTTTATTGTCAATTGTCATCCGAATTGTTTCGACGGTCGAACCAGATGAGTTCTGTTTTCGTGGCATTTAGCTTCAGACGCATGGATGCACCGGCCAGGATTGAATAGCCTATCACGGACTCATGCCGCGATTTTAATTTTGATGTTACCAATATTCTACTTCTAATTAACGCTACCAAACGCAAAGTGCTTTCATACAATTTTACGCAGAGGGAAAGAAATTAGAATAATGAAGTAATAATAAAGTTAGATGAAAATTGAAATAATTGTACAACAGATGCATGCCTAACTGTACAGTATCCCATAGCCAGAAACCTCGTCGGGTAGCCTAAGAGAGTCAAATCTAGCCTAGGGAGAACCAGATTATGTGAACGCGGGCGCAAATCATACCCGGTCGAGATCTTTAGAACCTGGGATTAAGATTGCAATCTTAGTCCCAGTTAGAACGGATGATAGGTCATGGGGGAGGTGACTGGGTTTTTAAAATAATGCTACGTTACTCAGGCACGTAACTAGGATTTTTCGTTTGGGGGGGCTTAAACCTTGAACATGGCAACATTTATACAGTGTTCATACGAATTTTAGCCGTAAGCATACAACGGCTTGACTTGTTTGGGGGGCTTCAACTTCGTTTGGGGGGGCTTAAGCCCCCCCCAAGCCCAACACTAGTTACGTCCCTGACGTTACTAAAGAGATCGCGATCAGCTTTATTGCAAAGTTCCTAAAAAGTTAGAACGAATTCAGGAGGGAGTGAGCCAAGACAAACCAAGTTAAGAAGAATTATTCACTATCGCTGAATAGTAACTAACTGCAGCTGTTTGCAGAGATAGCTTCTGAATCGTTGCATCGATTTCCTTTCGACTGTTTACGAACTATGGCACTTAAATCTCTGCTATTATTATTATTATTATTATTATTATTATTATTATTATTATTATTATTATTATTATTATTATTATTATTATTATTATTATTATTATTATTATTATTATTATTATTATTATTATTATTATTATTACTAGCTGTAACCCGTGAAAAATCACGGTATATGAAGCAATTATTATTGCAATGATAACAATTAAGCTTACTTTATAGGCCTATAGCCGTCGTCAAGACAGCCGTCGCCAAGGCGGCAGTATAGTGCCGTCACAATATAGTGTTTGTTACGGGGCAGACAGACAGACAGACAGACAGACAGACAGACAGACAGACAGACAGACAGACAGACAGACAGACAGACAGACAGACAGACAGACAGACAGACAGACAGACAGACAGACAGACAGACAGACAGACAGACAGACAGACGTACATCGGTTATTATGTTGTTTAATCATAGCAGCGCCACACAACAACTAAGGGGTCGTCCACAAAGGACGTCCGCAAAATATGACCACTTTGGACCCCTCCCTTCCCCTTGTCCGCATCTGACCTTACCACGCCTTCCTCCCCTCTGTGGAGGTTCGCACACCTAAGCCAATTTTTAATGTCATCATAATTTTTACAATTATTCCACAATACCTGTGCACGTTTACATGTAGGCCTAAGTGACAGTTCGGGTTTCGTATCGCAGGATGTGCAATAGGCCTAATAAAAGCCTCTTTATAGTCGCTACCACTAGGAATAATATTGGATTGTGATTTCCAAGAATGCGCAGTGTTCATGATACCGCTAGGAATAATAGGCCTATTGCATTCTGATTTCATAGAGGACGTGTTGCTTTGTGATTTCGCACAATATTATGTTTCCGTAGCAACCTCTTGTAATAATTGCATTGTGATTTCATAGACAACTAATATTTCGAGAACATGTTGCCGCAGCAACGATTGTCTAATAATTGCATTGTGATTTCACAGATAACATTTCATAGGGGTCGTCCATTAACTATATATGTCAACAAAATGGGGAGGGAGGGTTTTTTAAAAAGTTTGACAATTCTTGACAAGAGATAGCCTCAAGACAAATTGACGTCAACAATTATTTAATCAAAACGCAACCATTGATTCGGAAAGTCTTTATGAGTGATCTAGGCCTATAACTTTTTTCTCTGTAATTTAATCAAACGCGATATTTTCTTCATTTTAAATTATCTTGTTCATTGTTCGAAGATTAGGCCTAATAAGGAAATGCGCTGCATTATTTCTTGAATGTGAATATCCTGGGTTCTTTTTGAAAATCTAATATTTCGAGTTTCTTTTTCGATGGAAACATAACTTTTTTTGTCCGGGGGGAGGGTAAAAAATTTAGACATGATATGAAATGTTCTCTATGAAATCACAAAGCAATTATTCTCTATGAATATGACATAGGCCTATAGAATAATTGCTTTGTCATTTCATAGAGGATATATTGCCTTGTAACAATTGCATTGTGATTTCTTACAATTGAGCTATATTTCTGTAGCAACATCTTGTAATAATTGCATTGTGATTTCACAGAGAATATGTTGCCGTAGCAACGATTGTCTAACCTCTGGGAATAATTGTACTGTGATTTATTTCATAGAGGATATATACTATATTGCCTTAGCAACCTCATGTAATTATTGCATTGTGATGTCATACAAGCTGTATTTCCGTAGCAACATCTTGTAATAATTGCATTGTGATTTCATAGAGGGCGTGTTGCCGTACATAGCAACCTCTTTTAATTTCTGGGAATAATTGCATTGTGACGAGTTTTGCAGTAACAGCCTCTTGTAATAATTGCATTGTGATTTCACAGATTGCCACCTCTTTTAGCAATAAAAAAATAATCACAACAATGAGAGTTGTCGTTGGTTGGGATTCAACTCCTCTGGCTCTTCTTCTAACCCCCACAGCTAAATAGGCCTAACTGAAAAGATGCAGGGAAGGTCAGGTCTTGACCCCAGTTCGTTTAAGGCATCAGTAGTACTAGTCTGTCTGTCTCTTATAGCATGGAATAGAGAAAAACATGTTATTTCATGGCTTAAAGCTGGCAGGCATGGTGCTTTGACAGTGACTGGACTACCAATGAAAGGAGTTACAAATCATATCATTTTTGTAAACTTAAGTGTAACAGTTCTGTAAATTACGTTTTCTGTTTTTTTTGCATACAGCTATTTAGATGTTTGTTTTAATTTTTGTTTGCTGTGTAAATAAATTTAAAGAGGAAACTAATATATCTCATGAGTCGTTAATCATTTCATGTGCAACATATCAACATTAAAATTTTGACCTGCATTTGTGTATTTTGGTAATCTGTAATATTGTTGACCCCAGGTCTTTTTTGACAACTAAAACACTGCTTGAAGCCCAACCAACAATTGGTGACTCGACTTTGCTTTGTTGAATACAAACATTATATTATAAAGAATATTTTCCAGACTTATTTCACGTACCGGTACTCAATTCCTACACAAACATTCAGCCTGAATTTGCTCAACTTCATACTAAATTCTTAAAGATGGCTTCCAAGGCCCTGCCCCTAACCCCGCTGAGGTCGACACCAGACAAAATCTAGTCAGAGACTACACACCTTTGGCACTCAATGTCGCAGACCCTGCAATTTCACCCATGTAGGCCCTACTGTTTCCCTGGCTTAAAAGGCTTCCCAAGCCACTAGAGCCTGCAGAGCTAGTGTGGACTTGTACAATTATGCAGTCTGGCTAAAGCTGACAAGGCAGAGTTGTCCTGCATGTAGCTTCAGTTTCGTTATGAAATCTGGAGTTAATCCTAAAATATATGTAAGAAAAAGGTTTTCTTGGTCAATAAAAGCTTGTCAGTGACTATTCTGCAGTCAAAAATAAAAACTTTAATATGTAATCTAGGGAAGGGGATAGAGTAATGGTAACACTCATGGTCAGGACAGCAGAGCAGCAGTACGCGGTTCGATTCCTGCAACCCCCCTTGGGCATGCGCCGTGCCGTGTGTCTAGTTAAGATATTGATAAGTGTACTGTCATGTCTCAATGTAATCTTACTGCATTTGTCGGTTTGAATTAATAAAGAAAAGATTATTATTATTGTATTATTATTTTACTATATTTATATAACATGCATCACTCACAAAAAGAGAAACTCACAATGCACAGAAGAGTCATTAGTGTGTTCACATTTTTTTTTATTCATACACATTGTAAACGACTGACAATCAACTGATTTTAGTTTTCTTGAGCAACTAAATTCTAGGTCACAGATGTCAAAGCACAACTGACAATTCTGATCTGAGGCAAAGGCAGACTACTGAAAAACTACTATAACACAGCACATCTTAAAATCAATTTAGGCTACAAGTTAAAGTTAGTGAAGATTGCAATGGTGCACTACAGAAAAAAAATTAAGGCACTAATTTGGAGTTGTCTAACATATTATTATTATTATTATTTTTTTAAATTTTTATTTTATTTTATTTTTTGCCCCAAGGTACATATGATCCCTTGGGGACTTAGATATTAATTTGTTGTTATGTTATTTCCAGGAAATCAGGCCTCGTCCTCCGTTGAGTCCCTGAATGTGCCACGGAATGCGATGGCATTATACCGTTGAATGCAGATGGAAAGGCGCTGGAAAAGAAAGGTGCCCTCTCTCGGCTCCCCTGAAGCGGCCGAAAGGCGCCGGCCGACCTCGCGAATGAAATCGGCCCCGGCAGCGTTGATTGGCCCCAACGTTTCGAAGGCAATGGGCAGAAATAGGAGGGACGGTGGTAGCCCTGAATATTTCTCGGCTTTACGAATGGCAGCCTGTTCCGCCGCGGCCCCCGCTGCATTTGCTGTGTGAGCAATGTAGGATGCCGCACAGGTGTATCACCGTGGCGTCCCAGGCCAAGTATCTACCCGCCGCCCATGGAACCATTGTGGCCCCGTCCGGTCTCTTGCCATCCGTGCGGAACAAGCCAGACGGCTCCTTCGTACTCGGGACCTCAGCCTTCCGAAAGGCTCGCCAGACTATGTCGTTGATGTCATAATGGCGAAGAGATCGCCCGAAAGCCAACCGACAGACGAGGCCATGTTGGCCGTCAGGACCAACCAATTCTCCGCAGCCACACCGATGGGAGCCACAGAGATCGAGGCCCAAGCGCAGGCCAACCGCCACACGCACCGCCTCGTTACTCAGGCACAGGCCGCATGAGGGAATTGGTAAAACAGACAGCCAGTCACCGGAATGTGGAAATGCGACCGCCAGCAAGCGTGCCCAGTCCGAAGGTTTTTCGGCACCCGCCCAAACCGCCGATCTGTTGGCCTCAACCACCGGTCTATCCCAGACAGCCTGCTTGGTTGGCATAGGGTCGACACAAGGTGGGAGTGTCTCCCTACGAACTGTCATTAACTCCCCCAGATGGGGGTCATCCACCACCAAGCATCGGTCGAGAATGGCGGACTGGAGTACGAGGGTTGTCGCAGCTGAAGCCATATAGGCGGAAGAAGCCAGCGACCCAACCCTTCTCATACCAAGACCGCCAAATCTGATGGGCAGTGTAGCCTGTAACCATTTGATGTTATCTAGTTTGATATTAACGATAGATTCCAGGCCTCCTCGCATGATGTTATTATTATTATTATTATTATTATTATTATTATTATTATTATTATTATTATCATTGTTATTAATATTGTTATTAAACATTTATTAAGTGCCACTATCTAATGACTAAGCATCAATCAATGGCACTGAGAAATTTTTACTGAAGGACTTGCTCAAGGTCCCTATACAGTAACTGATTCAAGGAAGGCTTGAACCAGTGATTTCTGAATTACAATGCAAGAGCTCTAACCAATCCTCCATCATGTCACACACCAAACTGAACCAAAATAACTGGTTCACTTAGTACCATCATAATGCAGATATATTTAGTGCACTTATTATTTATTTAAACAACTTATTTAGCATACAAAGTCAGTAAATCCGCATCTCAGTCTTAGCACGACCGCTACAACAGCCTAAACAAAAATACTTATTACTGGATCATTACCAGAGAGTGGCACAGTAGTTTAAACAGTTGTCTAAAGCAGCACATTCCTTGTATCTATAGGCTGCATATGCAGACTTGCCTCTTGTTGTCAAGGCAGTCAGTGAGTAACCCATGTTGATGTTTATATGGACAGACAAGGAATGCATTTCATGTATGAACTCTCGCAAGGCCAAGTCCAAACTGCCAAGAGGTTAGTTTACAGGATGAATGGCCATGACACCCAAACATATCGTGTGCATAAGGATGCCAGTTCACATACTGATTGTGGATTACTGAAGAGATTTGAGTCTTGGGCTAGCACAGTCTGTACATATATATATATATATATATATATATATATATATATATATATATATATATATATATATATATATATATATATATTCATTTAATATCAATTCGAACTGAAAAACCGCAGATGATTACACGTAGGAAGAAATGTTATAATAATATAATGAAAACAATATTAATGAGTCTGAGCATGGGTGATTTAGGGTTTCTTAAGCAGGCTTCTATAAAGCACTCTAGGAATGTAGTTAAAGTCGTCTTTTGCTGGAAACACATAATCATGGGTTCTAGGGCGAAGATTATAACTCCGCTTGATGGTTGGCGGCTTAAATGGGGTGGAACTCATTCAAATGAGCATCAGTGGTGACAGATCTCACCCAATCAAGGTCCCTTGCATTCACTGCAAAATGAGCAAGGTCATGGCAATACAGTCACTATATAAAAACATTTACATTGTTATATTGATTGAAAGTGTCTTCCTAGCAACGAATTGGTCCCAAGTACCCATACCGCTACATTTTACTCAAATCTTAAGACTGTTCTTTTCAGCCGGGGCTGGGTCGGGAGTGCTTCTGAGTAGATAACCTTGAAGGGGCGCTATGTGAATGAATGAATGAATGAATTAAACGTAGGCTTATCAAACAATCGATGAACCAAAGGAATCTGAATTTCCACCTGAAAATTACATTAGTTCACTGGCTGAACCATGCAGTTTAAATAGCAACAAAAAGTATAATGATGACAGCTTGACCAAACTCATAATGTGTTTGCCAGTGAGCTCAGTAGCAAAGTTAAACTGCACGTTCAGCCAATGGAATAAACTGCCAATCTTCGCCATGCAGTTATCCAAGATAACTGCATGCCCAGAGACCACCACGCGGAGGTGATTGACAACGGTCTCCGTAGTTCGTTCATCGCTTGCGTTGAGGCAAATAATTTCAGCATAATTTCCACGAGCAAGCACCCGAAATTCCCAATTTCATGAAATTCTAATTTTGAATTTTTCTGCTATTGCAAAAGACAAACAGCGAAAGTGGCAGAAGTTATGACATAGAACACCAGGACACAGAAAAGAAGACTAGGCTCTGGACAGAGATAAATGGAAATGTTGGATACCTTGACCAGCAACAAGGCAAGAGTCGAAAAGTCGAAAGAAGAAGAATATCCAAGCAGCTACAAAGACATATAATGAGACAGAGAGAAAGAAACCAATATGGGAAGAAAGAAGAAACTGTGGGAGAGAAATGAAGAGATGGCCCAAGCAGACAACTGGACAAAAGGCCCCTGGATACAGAACAAGTAAAACAAGGATGCAGATGTGGAGAAACAAGCCAGTAACAGAAAAAGGTAAAGCTCAGTTAGCACAAAGCACATGGACAGTTTGAAAGAACATAGCAGACCAACCCCCTTGAAAACTAAATCAATTTAAAATAAATGAAACGGCCTCAAGCTGCGACAAAGGAACCACCCAAATGCAACTAGATATACAAGGAGAAAGAGTGATGCATTTGGTCATCCCCTTTCTCAAAAAACATTTAACAAGCATAAACAGATAGATTCAACATCTCAAGTGAGTCTGGAGTCAATATCTCAAATTAATCTATAACTATATTCAACATCTCAAGTGAGTCTGGAGTCAATATCTCTAATTAGCCTATAACTATATTCAACATCTCAAGTGAGTCTGGAGTCAATATCTCAAATTAGTCTATAACTATATTCAACATCTAAAAAGCAGTAAACGCAAAATACTTACTAAGAAAACTCACTGTTTAAAACAGTCCACAAATCAGCAACTCACATCACCACACTCTCAACCAAACTCCTACAAACCTGACCAACTCACTGTACTCACTTGAAAACCTGGACCAGGATGAAAGCAGCCAAACAGCCAAGAGGTAACACAAGTCAACAGCAAACCACACTAACGCAGGTTCAAATCCAAGTGGTAACACCGCTGTTACTTGGTGACCTTGGGGAGGATGAGAACCTGCAGGAGACAATAGAATGAGACTGCTACAGGTATGACAAGGCGAAGGCGAATGGAAAGATAAAAGTAAGCAAAAACCACCACATAAGTCAGTGGCAGTATAAAAGTTACTGAAACTATATAAGTCCTTAAATCAACCAATCATCTAAGCATTTATATTTACATTAATATAACCACTGATACTATACAAGTCATAGATACCATACATGCATGCATACATACATACATACATACATACATGCATACATACATACTTGCAGACATACATACATACATACATGCATGCATACATATAAACATACATACATACATGCATACATACATACGTACATACATACGTACTTACATACATCCATCCATCCATACATACATACATACATGCAGCACACACGGATTAAAAGGCTGTCACAGCGAAAGAGTTAACTGATATAACTGTTATGACAACAGCACAATAGAAGTTACAGGATTACCAAAACACTATCAGCTAAAGTGAATCTAAGCAGAGATTGTGCAAAACGGGTTCTCAGCAACA
Organism: Allolobophora icterica; assembly: GCA_963556255.1. Classification (NCBI taxonomy): domain Eukaryota; kingdom Metazoa; phylum Annelida; class Clitellata; order Crassiclitellata; family Lumbricidae; genus Allolobophora; species Allolobophora icterica. The sequence goes on along the minus strand of OY744605.1, from coordinate 30,458,222 downwards.
TAGAATTCTAACCCAGTGTTGAAAAGCACTGCTAACTGAAATACCACAGAAGAGGAACAGAGGGTGAAATAAAATCAGCATGGCAATGAGGTCATAACCAAAAATGCCAAAGAAAAATAATCTCATGCATAAAGTAAACCACATCTCAAACCAAAAATGCCAAAGAAAAAATAATGCCCTATATAAAGTAAACCACATCTGAAACCAAAAATGCCAAAGAAAAAAATAATCTCATACATAAAGTAAACCACATCTGAAACCAAAAATGCCAAAGAAAAAATAATGCCCTACATAAAGTAAACCACATCTCAAACCAAAAATGTCAAAGAAATAATAATGCCCTACATAATGTCAACCACATCTCAAACCAAACATGCCAAAGAAAAAATAATCTCATACATAAAGTAAACCACATCTCAAACCAAAAATGCCAAAGAAAAAATAATGCCCTACCTAAAGTAAACCACATCTCAAACCAAAAATGCCAAAGAAACAATAATGCCCTACCTAAAGTAAACCACATCTCAAACCAAAAATGCCAAAGAAACAATAATGCCCTACATAATGTAAACCACATCTCAAACCAAAAATGCCAAAGAAAAAAAGCCCTACATAAAGTAAACCACATCTCAAACCAAAAATGTCAAAGAAAAAAGCCCTACATAAAGTAAACCACATCTCAAACCAAAAATGCCAAAGAAAAAACAATCCCCTATGTAAAGAAAACTACATCTCAAACCAAAAATGCCAAAGAAATATAATCCCCTACATAAAGCAATCGAACATCCCACAGATCCCAGTAATCGGTGCATTTGCATCAAATGATCAAGCCTCTCAACTTCTGCACACAGTTGTTCTCTCTTCGTCTTCTTTCCCTTTCACAGAACCCAAATCTTTCACATGATGTTTCATCTCTTCTTCCCTTTCCATCCAGTCTCCATTCCATCTTCTTTCCCTTTCACAGAACCCAAATCTTTCACATGATGTTTCATCTCTTCTTCCCTTTCCATCCAGTCTCCTTTCCATCTTCTTTCCCTTTCACAGAACCCAAATCTTTCACATGATGTTTCATCTCTTCTTCCTTTTCCATCCAATCTCCTTTCCACATTCTTTCCATTTCACACAATCCATCCGTGTGAAAGAGAAAGAAAATGGAGAGGAGATTGGTCAGAAGAGGATTGTGTGAAAGAGAATGAAGATGGGAGGGAATGGGTTTGGAAATGGAAGAACAGATAAGAAATCATGCTAACCCCTTCGCTGCGACGGCCTTGTAATCCCGTGTGCGTCATGTATGTATGTTTGTATGTATGTAATCAGGTATGGATGGATGTATGGATGGATGGATGTATGTACATATGTATGTATGTATGTATATATGTGTTTATGTATGTATGTATGTATGTATGTATACATGTATATATGTATGTATGTATATATGTATACATGTATGTAACTATGTATGTATTATGTTTGTGTGTGTATATATGTATGTATGTATGTATGACATTGTATGTCTATATATGCATGTATATATGTATGTGTACGTATATATGTATATTATGCATGTATGTATATGTTTATTTGTATGTATACCGGGTATATGTATATTATGCATGTATGTATATTTGTATGTGTTTATATATGTATGTACGTATATTAGGGTGGTCCTTAGCTCCATGTAAAAAATTTGTTGGGGGAATTTTAAACGAGGCACCCTCCAAACTGTTAGTTTTAGGTAAAAAAATAATAATACTGAAAAGTTTGTGGAGATTTTTTGAATTTTAGAGGTTGCTACCGGACATAACATAATTATATCAAATATATTGTAAAAACGCACACAATACATAGAATATTGTATAGGCCTACTATTCTTATGCACAAATTCAAAGCAAATTCTGGTGGGCAGTGGTGGACGGTAGTATTTACTATTTGGGTCAAGACACACAAGTGAACATTAAAATGTTTAGTTCCAGTTACTACTTAATGTATTAATGAATCAGTGTCTTTGTTCCTGTCTGGATATCTGTGACGATATTCCAGAAACTGCTTATGATCCTCATTATTTGTTTGAAGCTTGTTATACTCGTCCATGAGCTCATTACCTCATAAACTTACCTCATAAATTGAGTCTAAGGAAATGCAAGTCAATGGAACTGCATACCCAATTACCCATCGCCACCTCTATGGAAAATATTTTCTTCCAGTTCTCCACGCTCTGCTATGTATTGCACATCTCTTACTGAGGTGGCAGCTGTGGCCTTGGCTAACTTGTAGTTCTCATCGTTTGGCCAAGTATCAACATCTTGTTGGATGAAACTTGCTGGAATGCATGTAATGCTGAAGAATCTTCTAGTGTTTTCCGTGATAAAATTTTCCAGTTGCTTCCAGCTGATCAGAGGTTACCTGGTATTCTCTTTAGTGGACGTTCGATGCCAGTTTTGTCCAGAGGAGCAGCCATATGGCGCTTGATAAATCAATGGAGACCCCATCATCAAAGAACGCAAAAGTCTCCAATTCCTCCGACAGATACCAGAAGTGACCCGGAAATGTCTTCATTGCAACCTCTGCATCTGCACAATTTTTCTCCTTGTTTATCAATCTGTCAATGTCCTTCAAGAGCTCCAGGTCTATTCGAGGAGCCAATGGTGCATATGATGCTTGAAACCAGACTGACATACGGCATTACTTTGAACAAGCAGATGTCAGCTATCCCCTTTTCTTCTCTTCTTGTCAACTTGAACTGTCTCTTGAACATCCAAATCTTAAGACTATAAATACTCTTGGCCATCCACTTTGTTCTATGCAGCCCAGCTGGTGCTCTGAATGATGTACCCCTGGAATAAACGCCGCCGAAGAAAGTGATGGTCAGCTCCAAAAGTTTGTGACAGGAAATTGCTTCTTGTAAAAACTCTTCGGATGTCACTGTGTTCTATTTTGATCGGTCTATAAGTCGCCAGTTTCTCTGGAATCTCTGATAATCATTATGTCTGGACCTTGGGATGAGCCAAGAGAAAGCATGACCACTGCCTCCAACATTATTTTTAGTATGTGATGGCGACATGCACGCCACAACATATCCTTGTCCAGCCTATGCTCCAACACAATGATATAACTATAATTTGATTAATAAATACTTACTGCTTGCTTACTTATTGACATCTTTTCCATAGTGCATTTGGCAACCATTTTGTTTCATATTGGGTTTCTTAAAAAGTATACTGCATACTTTGTTAGTCAAAGAAAAACACTAAAGACCACTGAGTTTGAAAAAATAAATAATTTATTTATACGTTTGTTTATCAAATAAATAAATAAACATGAGTACTATTGGGGTATACTAATTGCTAGAAGTCATTTATAGTGTTCAATAATGAATTACACACACAACTGTATTGCACTTTGCAATTTTTTCACCTGCTAACATCAGTTCAATTAAGAAAATTGCAATGGCTAGTCTAAATGAATTCCTCGTGGCATAGGCTTAAACTTTAGCATCTGGTAGCAACCTCTAAATATTGTCAGATCCTCTTCAAATTTTTCTGAATTTTTTCTTCATCAATAGAAACAAAAGCACAGGGTGCCTCATTGTGAAATCAGACTTTCAAAAATAAGGACCACCCTAATATGTATGTATGTTTGCGTGTATGTATGTATGTATGTATGTATGTACGTATGTATGTATGTATGTATGTATGTGTGTATGTATGTATGTATTTATTTATGTGTGGTATAAAACCAGGGCATCAAATGGATACCTATAATTCCTATGACGAGACATACTCGTCCTTCGCGTATGGCAATAGCATTTCGATGATGAGACATACTCGTCATCCGCAGCGAAGAGGTTAAAATGAAAGAAGTGGGTTGCATGAAAGGGAAATAATGTGGAGAGGAAACTGGATTTGTCCCTTTCCAAATCCAGTATCCTCTCCACATTATTTTCCTTTCACACAATCCACTTTTTTCACCTTCACATGATTTCTCACCTGTTCTCCCTTTCCAACCAATCTCCTCTCCACCTACTTTCCCTTTCACACAACCCAAATCTTTCACATGATCTTTCATCGCTTCTTCCCTTTCCATCCAGTCTCCTTTCCATCTTCTTTCCCTTTCAAACAACCCAAATCTTTCACTTTCAGATGACTTATCTCTTCTTCCCTCTCCATCCAATCTCCTCTCCACATTCTTTCCATTTCACACAATCCATCCGTGTGAAAGAGAAAGAAAATGGAGAGGAGATTGGTCAGAAGAGGATTGTGTGAAAGAGAATGAAGATGGGAGGGAACGGGTTTGGAAATGGAAGAACAGATAAGAAATCATGTGAAAATGAAAGAAGTAGGTTGCATGAAAGGAAATAATGTGGAGAGGAAACTGGATTTGTCCCTTTCCAAATCCAGTATCCTCTCCACATTGTTTCCCTTTCACACAATCCACTTCATTCACCTTCACATGACTTCTCACCTGTTCTCCCTTTCCAACCAGTCTCCTCTCCATCTACTTTCCCTTTCACACAACCCAAATCTTCCTTCACTTTCACACGATCTGCTCCTATCTGTTCTTTAACACACCCTCTTTATCTTCCATCCATTTCACATATTCATACATTCCTTAGAGTCTTCTAATCATAGCACTTAAAAATTTGACACAAATGCACTGCAGGTCTCCAAGTCTCTGTGGAATGCACCGTTCACTGATTGATGTTAATCTTTTTGATCCTCGCAGAACTTGCAGTTGTACAGAGTTGCAAGGAGTCAGACGATCAACGAACCGGCAACAGAAATAAACAACAGACAGAAATTAAGGAGAAGCCTCACTGTAACCCTTGAATTCTCTTAATAAAACCTAGTACATGGAAAGAATGTAGATATGAGACTGGATGGAAGAGTCCTAGTACATACAGAAACCTAGTATATGGAAAGAATGCAGAGAGGAGACTGGATGGAAAGAGTCCTAGTACGTACAGAAACCTAGTATATGGAAAGAATGCAGAGAGGAGACTGGATGGAAAGAGTCCTAGTACATACAGAAACCTAGTATATGGAAAGAATGCAGAGAGGAGACTGGATAGAAAGAGTCCTAGTACATACTGAGCACTGGTACCTAATACATACAGTACTTAGTACAGAAACCTATTTCCAAACTGTTATCTATGAAACATAGTGCCCATTTGTCTCAGGTTCAAATCACAGTGCACAAGAGGACAATTAAACAGGCTTACAATGAAAGACAAGTGAGCAGTTTTAATGGATGCACTTTCTCTGTATAAGCTGCTGTCATGCATGAACTAACTCTAACTGCAGTAAATTAAAAAATGTGGGAGCAAAAGGAGCATCACAAATGTTTGGTAATCCCAACTTACTTTAGCATTACAGAAGCCAGTAGGTTATTGAAACTAACTGGCCTTGGTGGGTGTCAGGACCCGCGGTTGATACCCAGAATACGTTACAAACAGGATAATAATCACAAGCACACAAAATATATTACAAACAGGATCTACCTAAATGTACACATGAGCTAAAGCATTCAGTTTAACAGCACCACAAATCTTAACCTGTGCCCGATGGCATGGCAGCCCTTGGCAAGCTGCAAACGTATCGGGTGCCGATGAAGCAAAGTGGTCTGGAGCGCCACTGACTGAAACATTTGCTCTTACACATTGACAAACAAAACCTACGTTACGAGATAATCACAATCACTAAATGTAATGTAAGGAAAGTGTCAGAGCACTTAACTGACTCTGCAGGAACGAAGGAAAGAGGTAGAAAGATTGTAGCAGGTTCTCAGCTCCACGAAAAGACGGCGACACCACTTTCCATGGAACCACGTCTGCAGGAACGAAGGAAAGAGGTAGAAAGATCGTTGCAGGTTCTCAGCTCCACGAAAAGACGGCGACACCACTTTCCATGGAACCAGGTCTGTAGGAATGAAGGAAAGAGGTAGGATCGTAGCAGGTTCTCAGCTCCCAGACAAGACGGTGTCACCACTTCACACGAAACCACGTCTGATGTTCATCGGAAAGTAGAACGCGGAATGTCCTCCAGTAGCAAAAACCAACACTCATCGATCGATGTTTCAGGTGTATGGCTCTTGCAACGAATGGCTGATGGTCCACATGCCAGGTTCTCCGAGCACAGTGTAGTTGGCTTTCTCTAACAGCAGACACCACCAACAGCACTTCATAAGTCCCAAATCGGTAACAGTTCAATAGTCCAAGTCTTGGCCCTTTGATGTTGAAGGCACAAGAGTACGAGGGAAGACACAGAAACGATGTAGTTGGCTTTCTCTAACAGCAGACACCACCAACAGCACTTCATAAGTCCCAAATCGGTAACAGTTCAATAGTCCAAGTCTTGGCCCTTTGATGTTGAAGGCACAAAACTACGAGGGAAGACATAGAAACGACTTCTTTCCATCATCGGTTCAACCAGACGTCTGTCAAACTCTGCCACAGCTTGATGAAAACGGGCGCTGGATGCTCGGAATTTCTCACGAGCGGCAGCGAACTTGGCTTCCCGATCACAGACATCTGGCTCAATAGACACATTCGAGGTAGTAATGCAATGGATGGGGTGAATCTTCTCAAGAGGCTCGGAGGGCAGGAACTCCTCTGGATCCAGCTGCTCGTAGCACACATGCAGATCCTGGTTCGGCTGCTCCTCGGCCTCAGACGATGTGGCCCCTTGAAGACTGCAGACTGTTGTCCACTGCTCCTTTCCGATCCAAAAAGCATCATCCAGCGGCTTCAGTGGCTGGCGTCTTTGGACCCTCTGACTGGTAGCATCGGCATTAGGTTCAGTCAAGACTTCTGTAGAGATCACGCGTGTGACCACCTTCCGTTGAGCAGGGATATAGGATATAGATCTGCTTGTGTAAGAGTGGCTCCATCAGACGCCGGAATATCTGGAATTTCTCGTTGTTCTCATCAACCTCTGCATCCCAGTCGATAACGAATGGCTCGGTACGAAGAGCAGGACAGCACACTTGGTCGATCACCTCCAGAGACTCTGTCGGCAAGGACACATCGGCATGCAGCTGTTCCTGGTCCACCACCTTCAAGGCCTCAGTCGACTCAGCTTTCCGACTGCAGACACTCTGTTCTCCAGACCGACGCTTCTGCACACTGCAATGATAAACAATCACGCAATGCCAATTATGTACAAATTAACACCTACATTTCCAGCATTTCTCACTGCTTCTACAACAGGCAGCTAGCAATTTCATAGCACAATCTAATTTTATAAGAAATGTGTGGTAACATATGGACATAGAGCTACAAAAACACAAAGAATACCAACTCATAATCATAAAGCAGACCTCTGCATAATACACTGAGGTTGAGGAATGGCAGAGTCCCATACTTTTGCTCCAGTTCCAATCTATAACGCTGAGGAATCAAAGTGATGTGACACGCATCTCTAATGGACGGACTCTGACTTTGACAACTGTTTCACTTAAAGTAATCATCGATTGATGAATTGTGCATAATAACGGTGCTTTAGAAGTCATTAGATTACGTTCTCAATTTGAGAATGTCCACTCAGACTTCCTACTCCATTGATCCAAATACTTCAAAGGGACATGGGTTTGCTGGATGGGGATCATACTTCATTAAGTCAAAAGCCCACTTTGTGTTCGGAGTTCAAGCACCGAGATCACTGGCTAGGATGACTTAAAAATTTTTTCACCTATGTGTGACAGTGTGAAGATTATTTTATGAAAACTTCAAATATATGGGTCTGTTGACCATAGGTAAAAATTTAGGTTAGGCAACTGGGATTGTCTTCTCGCTTGCCCTCCCATTCCTTATTTCCAGTGTTGAACGACTTCTTATGGTTACCAGGGTCGATAACGTCTACCTTCCGTCACCTTCATTAACAGATTGTAAGTAAGTAGACTAGATAAATTCATTTCCTAAGTATCACCTACCTACAGCATACTGAATTCTTTCAAATAAAAGTGTGCACTTGACTCCATTCAATAACGAATGGCTGTATACATGTTCCCATCATCACTCAAACGATTCTGCCCGATCTACAATTTTTCTCTTCCAAATACCCGTTAGTTAATCCCCCTAAAGATTTCTGAAACAATCAACAGTAGAACGAAAATGAATGGCGTCTTCATGTCTTTGGCGCGCAAGAACTGTACAAATCACGTTTATCAGCAATTAAAATAAGAACAATCGCAATTACGACTGTTTTCGATGAATATAGAACCTTATACCAAAATGGTTTGCACAAATTCCCTTTTTACTCTTACCCTGTACAAAATAAACACAACTTTGCAAAACATAGACTACATATTTGGCCACATGTTCCACGATTCTAATGTATCACACACAGTAAACCAAGGACCTCTTATTCTAGATTTCTTCAGAGTGAACATTAACAGCGCGCCATCGTGCGAATACGTGATCCTCTTGATGATCCTCGTCATATGTGAAATCATCTCTCCACTTCTTATTTCAGTCAGTTTGCTAAACTAAATTAAGAACACAAAGTGCATGACCAGTTGACCACTTACTTTCCATTGCAAAGGTCCTCGTCCAGTTGAGCGGACCTCGCGACCTTCTCCCGATGCTTCTTCAAACAGCCGAAAGTCGACTTCGAACCGGAACGATCATCTCCTTCATCCACTCTTCCAACTGTCTTTCGTCTCTGACCGAAACGACCTCGGCGCTCTCCCTACACAAATGCAGCCACACAGATTAATTACCCTTTTAGCCTATCTCTGCAGCTGTCATTAACCAAATAGACACGCAGGAAAGTTCACTTTTAAATAATTCATTTGAATAAAGTCGACTTTATCAAGTTTCGAATAGAACTTTGTGTTGATCACTTACAAGGCGACGTTCGTTATTTGCAACGAGAACGATGGAGGTTGGTTATTTCGATATAAAAATGTACATGACTGATGAATATTTCAACTCACATGATTGTCCACAGCGCGGAGAGGGTCCGGCTGCGAACGGGTCCCAAGACACGAGAGCAAAGACCGAAGCATTTCGACAATTAACTGAGTGCATACGTTCTCTTCCAAGACACCAAGGTACTGCCACAACCATTGCCTCTGATAAACCAGTAACCTGCGTCTCTCCGACATCCAAAATGTAGAGGTTGACCATGTCGTGTGAGTACGTTCTCTTCCAAGACACCAAGGTACTGCCACTACCATTGCCTCTGATAAACCAGTAACCTGCGTCTCTCCGACATCCAAAATGTAGAGGTTGACCATGTCGTGTGAGTACGTTCTCTTCCAAAACACCAAGGTACTGCCACTACCATTGCCTCTGATAAACCAGTAACCTGAGTCTCTCCGACATCCAAAATGTAGAGGTTGACCATGTCGTGTGAGTACGTTCTCTTCCAAGACACCAAGGTACTGCCACTACCATTGCCTCTGATAAACCAGTAACCTGCGTCTCTCCGACATCAAAAATGTAGAGGTTGACCATGTCGTGTGAGTACGTTCTCTTCCAAGACACCAAGGTACTGCCACTACCATTGCCTCTGATAAACCAGTAACCTGAGTCTCTCCGACATCCAAAATGTAGAGGTTGACCATGTTGTGTGAGTACGTTCTCTTCCAAGACACCAAGGTACTGCCACTACCATTGCCTCTGATAAACCAGTAACCTGCGTCTCTCCGACATCCAAAATGTAGAGGTTGACCATGTTCTGCGCGTACTTTCGGAGCTAAGAATAATAATAACATTCGTGTTTATTGACAAGCTCACTGACAAATCACACTACTGGGTAAGTTTCATTGAAACAATTCAAACATGGTGGCACAATTATCGAGATCTCAATTAACACACGTCTTTGCAAGGATTACCATGCGTCTGTCTAAACCCTGTGCTTCTATTTGTATCGTATGAAGGACCTGGGAATGACAAAAATAAGTGAAAAGTGAAAACAGAATAACAACTGAACTTCTCCACTGGTGAAAAACACTGGCAGGTAATAGTATTTCAGCTGACTGCTGCTGCAAGAAGAAGTGCTCAGTTGGCTGAAGATTCAACTTTAATCCATTAAAGTTGATCATAGGGTTATGTGAGGTTCCATATGGTGCTATATAAATAGTATAATTAATGCTCTGTGCTTTTCTTTCCAGTCTCAGCATCATTGATTCATGCTTGGTCATTAATGAAAGCGTAAAATAAGTGAGTTAGACACGTATCCAATACATGATGATCTACCTCTTGACAGTGGACAGTTCAAGGTCAGCTGGCTGAAACCAAGACTGATGTTTACAGGTGAATGTAGAGGCTTCTGCCTCTCTCAATCTGAGTCTAGATGAAGGGGTCATTTATAAATGACCTGTGATCTACTTTGAAAATGACCTACTTTGCCCTCTCCCCCACTGTCACTCTTTCTGTCCTTCCCAGTGAAGTTTAGAAAGTCAGTGTAAGGGGGATCAAGAGGTGGCACTCTGGCATGCCTCCCTGCATCTGAGTAATGGAGGCCAATGCATAGAACAACAAAGTAGGTATGTAAGGGTGGATCAAGGGACCTGGCATGCCTTCCTGCATCTGAGTATAGGAAGCCAATTTTCTTAGCCTTGGCATATAAGGGTGGGTGGCCAGTCCTCTCCTTTGATGCTGGATCCTCCCACCAACAGGGTCGGTTTTCCCATTACAGCTTAGTTGACTACATGCACATATGAAGCAGAAATCTCAAAACAGATCACTATACTCGTGGGGATTTAAACCCTTGACCTTTCGGTTAACAGTCCAGCATGCCAACAAACTTATGCAGCCCTGTAAAACACACAACTGAATTGTCTGCAATATCTACAGAACTGAAGTCATGCAACTGATCAATAATGGCTACAAAAGCACACAGAGAATAATAAGTTTTCAATCCAGTTTCTTGTGAAATCATAATTATTTATACAGCACTGCTATCTAGTAACCAAGTATCAATCAATGGTGCTGCTGAGCAACTGTCAGTGAAGGACTTGCTCAAAGTCCCCACACAGTAATGATCTCAAGACAGGAGGCTCGAACCTGTACCCCCTGTGTCACAATGTGAGTGCTCTAACGAATCGGCTACTGTGGCCTACATGACATACATTGTGAGTAAATAGTTCAGCATTTGAAATTCCATTACATAAAGCTTATCAGGTTGATTACTGGTACCACTTAACTATGCCACTGCTGGTCTTTGATGGCACCAGTCCCACGACTAAATAAAGCACGATGGCGAAATCACGCACCTTCACTACGACACAGCATTGTTAAACAGAAACAGCCTACCTAAACGTGCCATGTTTGCACTAGAAGGTAAACTACTTTCATGGTCCGCATTTAATGATAAACTGCAACTGAGTAACTTAGAGTAACTTAAAATATTTTCCTACCTTTACAGCACCAGATATGTTCTTGCAGTGTATCCTCCACCTGCTTCTCGACAGGTTCTTAACCTAAATAATGGATCCAGGTACATTAAGACGATGTGTACGCTGCACTCAGTTCTCAATATGCTGTGTATCACAATTGTGATCTGATGACGCGAGTACTGTTCTCGGTTCTTAATAGACAGTGAATCACAATTGGTAAGATATGATGAAGTGTGTACTGTTCTCGGTTCTTAATAGACAGTGAATCACAATTGGTAAGATATGACGAAGTGTGTACTGTTCTCGGTTCTTAATAGACAGCACATCAACGGTTCTACGTTGTTTTCAGTCTCTCGGCTCTATCACATCAAATTATTTAAATGAGAAGCCACAGCAACAGAGGCAGCGCTCCAGAAGGGTACGTTTTGGTTTCTGAGTTTGTGGCAGAGGTTCCAGTGCTTGTTCCAGTGGTTTTTCCAGTGGTTTTTCCAGAGGTTTTTCCAGAGGTTTTTCCAGAGGTTTTTCCAAAGATTGGGTGTCTTCTGGGCTTTCTCTAGGTTCAATATATAGTATGTGGTCCTCCTGTGCCCAAGATAGCCGAGTACCAGCTCTTGGTATGGGATCTTGGCTTAAATTGTCGTGATCAATTGAGCCAGGGAGTGAGAATGCACAAATCTCCTCTTCAGGTGCACGGGTCATGTTACCCAGAGATGAAAGGTCCAACACAGCGTCGCATCTTCTCAGGCTGTAATTGGTCAGATGCGTCTTTCTCACCCTCTCCTTTGACGTCTCAGCAGCTGGTTCTCCCCAACGTGACATGTTCTGAACAGTTCCCGTTCTGTTCAACGATGGGAAGAGACTCAACCTCTCCTTTCTCCAGATCTCCATGGCATCCTCACGAGGCAACATTAGAATTGCACTGGACTTGCTCAGGAATTCTCCCCAGTCATACTTGGGACGTGCTGTTACCGTATTTTCACCAGGAATTGGACCAGAATCTCGGTTCTCCACATCCATCGCCTCCTCGGGTACAACAACTTCATCAGAAACTGCGACAGCTTCGTCGGTTGCGGTAACTTCCTTCGCAACAGTGGAAAGAACGAGGATCTGCCTGTCTGCCTCTCTCTTCTCCACTTCAATCGATTCCTCAGGTGCTACTTCATTAGACACTGGAAAACCTTCGTCAGTTGCGTTAGCATCAGTGGACAGAAGTAACATTTCTGGTGTCAAATTCCTACGGAGTTCTGGAGCCCTGGTTGGATCAAGAACCAGAAGATCCGTGACGGCTGGGCTTGTCCTTAGAGAAATTTTGAGAATCGATGATGGCTTTGAATCGCTCTCAGGCTGAACATCAAGAGACTGGGAACTTGACGCAACGTCGTTCGTCGGTTCGACTCTGCGGACACGCCGCCAAAAGCAGCAGCCAGAGGTGCCGTCTGTGGCATCTTGGGCCTTATGCTGTACCCGTTTCTTAACAGAGTCCGAAGACGCCCGATGTTTCGGTCTTCGCATGAATTTCCGGAACATACTTACGATGCGTAGTCACAAACTAGCACGACGAAACTACTAATTGTAACTTAAATCACTTAGAATTTATCTCTTCACAAGCAGAAATCGCTGATATCCATCCAAATCGAACACAAGAATCGCAAGGAAGAAGTTTTCAATGCCCCAAATCGCTGCTATGGTAACATTATGATTACGTAATCAACAATATAGTCAATGGCACCAGGAAATGACGTTTAAAGTACTGTAAACATTTGCTATAAACCTTTTACAATTTCAATCAATTGAAATTGGTGTAGTTATTGTAATAATATTTACCTTCTGATGTTGGTGATGACAACGATGCTGGCCTTGAGAGAAATATCATTACGGGATAAATTTGTGGGCCTCGAAACGAATTGCGGAATTTGGCCTTGCTAAGAGCACAACGACAAGATTGATATTAATAAGCGGCATTATAAGCCTTTAACAATAGCAGCAGTATTACTAATATTATTGCTATTAAAAATTACAGTAATAGTAGTAGTAATAATAGTAGTAGTAGTATGCCTAGTAGCGGCGGTAGTAGTAGGAGCAGCTGTATAGTGAACATCGCCTTAATCCAGACTCCGAATTTCCATTGGGTCAACATTCTTCAAAAAGTTCTAGCACCCCCCCCCCCACCAGCAAACGTTCTACCGCTCCTCTGACTGAAGATTTTTCTTTTTGCGCCTAGTAAATGCTTTATTTAAATAAATAAAGAAACAAATAATGAAATTTAAAAAGTTATGACTGAACGAGCGATGTCTTATTAGGAGATCTGTTGTATCACCAGCCCCAGCGGCGTTACATAGTTCAGAATATAGGCGCTACAGAATTAATAATGAAATAATGAAGCATTTCTCGAATTTGCAATCAATAATATAAGTTTTGATAGGCATTTATGCAGGGCTCAGATAAATCTTTGGCTATTACTATATTCATTATTTCACATAGCCTATAATTGAATTCAAATTACAAACTACTTGTTCGAACGTTGTCTCCTTTCCACAAGACCACTAGCCTATGGCCTACGTTTCTGAAAACTCAACACAGTAGCTAATAAGGCGCTATACAAATGTTCTGAACGAACGAACGAACGAACGAACGAACGAACGAACGAACGAGCAAATGGAAAAGAAAGAAGAAATAAAACCAAGATGAATGAATGAACAAACGAAAGAGAAAGCGAACGTGTGAAAATAAGAACGAACCAATTAACGAACGATCGAGAAAAGAAAGAATTAATAAATTTGTGAATAACTTAATGTATTCACGAATCAACATGAGAAAGAAAAAATGGAATATTTAGTTGCACCTCGTCTGTCTGCCTGTCTGTCTGCCTCTATGTCTGCCTGTCTGTTTGTCTAATCTGCCTTCATGTCTGTCTGTCTGCTTGTCTGTCTGTCTGTTTGTCTTTCTGCCTGTCTCTCTGCCAGCCTGTCTGCCTGCCTGCCTGCCTGTCTGCCTGTCTGTCTGTCTGCCTGTCTGTCTCACTGTCTGCCTGTCTGCCTGACTGTCTGCCTGCCTGCCTGCCTGCCTGCCTGTCTGTCTGTCTGTCTGTCTGTCTGTCTGTCTGTCTGTCTGTCTGTCTGTCTGTCTGTCTGTCTGTCTGTCTGTCTGTCTGTCTGTCTGTCTGTCTGTCTGTCTGTCTGGCATATATATCTCTTCTCTCTCTGGCCGCCTAATATACAATTTCGGAAGGGACGGCGAGGGTGAGGGGGACATTGGAAGGACAGCATTGGGGACACAATTAAGAAAGAGAGGGGGACTTTAATTATGAGGGATCTGGAAACTGTGTACCCGCCTGCGGTCTTCAAAGAGATGCCGCCACGGCGGGGGCATGGGGACATCGGAGGAAATAAGGAGAACAGAAGGAAGAGCGGGAAAACTTGAGGAGACTGAGAAACCATATGGCCACCGGCGGTCTTCATAGAGATGCCGCCACGGGAAGCATCAGAGGTAGGAAATGCAAACCCGAGGGTAAAATTAATACAAACTTTACATGATATTATACCATTACTGCACTATGTCTTGTGATCATAACAACGTCGTCGTATGCAGCAACAAAGTCCAAAGTTCTGCAGACGACAAGGGTCATCAACTCCTTGTGTTTGGGCAGGTTTATCTCATGTTTCGACGGGAGATGAATAGGTCTATGCATGCATCAGTAATACGAGTTGAACCGCTGACAATTTTCAACTTAGATTTACATTACTGGGACTGAGCCGACTGTCCCAGAGAATCACGAACGATAAATTGTTCCCAAACACCGCTATTTCAATTTGCTGATTTAACATTGCTTTTTAAGTCACTAAATTAAATCAGAATGGTTTACCGATAATATACGAACTATATCGTAAATCGTAATCTCGAAATTTATACAGCTCCCACAAAGCGAAGTCGTGGGAACCAGCTTATTCACAGGCGCTCAATCAAATCACAGTAGGTAGACGGGGTGGGTGAAATCTGTTCCACTCAAGATTCAAAAGGGTCAATCAGGCAGACAGTCAGACCGCTAAGGAGGGTGGTGTTGAAACGGCGAGGGAGGTAAGAGGAAGAGGATGAATCAGGATAGGATTTGTGAAAGAGCAGTGTTTTCAGTTCTGAATGGAGATATAGCAAGAGGTGAGGTTTTGGAATTCGTAGGATGGGTCTAATATTTCTCGTAGTACTGATGGTAGTTTGTTCCAAAGAGGTGGGACGACTATGGCTATGGAACGATTCGCAAACTTTAGTGATGAGGTGATGGAAGGGCGGAGAAGTGTTAGGGCAGACCCGGGTTTCAACCGCGGTTTACGATGACATTCCGGGTATCTATAGACAGGTTTGACAGGTGTCCATCCCTCGCTTTGGCTGTGGGGGTCCCATACTTGCGTTCGATGCAGAGGACAAGACTGCACGTGCGGGGCCAACCTGTCACGAAGGCAGGGCTGTAGTCGAGGGTATACGCGGGTATGCAGCGTATACTCACCTCTAGAGAACGCGTATACTCACCTCACAAAAATTTATATTAATTTATATTAAAATACTGTAGCGTATACTCACCTCTAATTTGTTTCGGAAAACTAGCCGGTAGCGTATACTCACCTCAAATTTTACCACTACAGCCCTGCACGAAGGGGACATGGCCTCCGTCCAGTCTCAAGAGCGGAAGCTGTCTTTGTCTAGGGTGGAAGCTGTTGTGGCTTAGGTGGTGCTCAAAGTTTGTATTACGCTCTTTTTAACGTAATTGTTTAACCTGTAGGCCTCCGTTGTTGTTGCTCATCTTTCGAGTTTGGATGGGTTTGTAGTATATTAATCATACTGATAGGCCCTATGCATCCGAAATAGGCAACATTTATGTGTGTATAGTAAAATATTTATTCGAGTTAGGCCTAGGCTGCATTTTAATATAATAAAATAGTAATGAAAATTTAATGTCTTTTTCAAACCGGGATTTCAATCGCGGTTAAACCCGGGTTTTCGGATTCCGAAAAATCCGGGTAACCCGGGTACCCGGGTAAACGTAAACCCGGGTTTGCATTCCCTAATCAGAGGCACATCAGACGAGACAGAAGGAAGACTCTGGAAGAGAGGGAAAACAGTCTGAAAGTAAGTTTCGCCACATAACCGTTATAAACATCATTCTAAAATTGGTGAAAATTCTACCGCAGCGATTCCTGCAGCTAGGAGTGTAGGGCTGTAGGCCTACGTCAAGTGATCATCTATGATCGTCGTTGCTTTAACACTATGATTCCATTAAAGCTTGACCACCATTTTTTACTGGAACGCGTTTTAACTCTAATGTTCGCTGTATTTTTTGCATCTTGCAATCCTCTGGACATAGAAGAGGCCAAAAGTAAGGTTGTTGACAAGACAGTGCAAAATCCATGTCGACATCTTGCTTTAATGAATCTGTTTCTGTAACAAAGGCAAACACTGATAGTAGCGTCGACTCAATGCATGCAAAATCACACGTAGGGCCTACGCGTCTTTGTAAGAATCACGTGACTGCTATATCGTGCGCCGATTGGTCGTTGGCATCTATACCGTAAAATTACGGAGATGGGCGACTGTGACCTAGTTTCTAAAGCAATATTTTAAATCTGAGCACAGGGCAAAAGCTCATTGGCAACGCTGCGTCAAGTGATACAGGTTTATCAAAGTTGCTGGGATATCGTTTAGATTGTCTGTGGAAGCAAGAACTATAGGCCTAGGTTATAATATTACCATTCCTTAAACGCACGATTGATAAAGGAAAAAGTTAACATAATAATAATTATAGGCCTACACTAGAGAATAGGCTATGTTTAGGCCTAGACCCACTAGGCCTATAGTAGACCCTACGGGTTCAAAAACAAACGATCGACAGAGAAGTAAGAAATTAACATACACGTGAGAATAGTTTTATAATTGACTGGCAAACATCATGAGACAAGTAGAATTCGTGTTCTGCTGAGCTTAGCGACGATTCTTTCCAGGAGCAATTTATCTACAGCCACAGTGAAGTCATTTCAAAGGGTTAGGCCTACTGCTCCAAATGGAACCAAGATGTGCGCCTCGGATCCACCAACGGTAATCTACAAAGTCGATGAGTTGGACTTACCTTGGCGATCGATCTCTCAAACCTGTCCTCCGATCACCCTGTGTTCCTGGAAGTGCTTCCTGGAGCGCAACTGTACCTCATTCAACTGGAAATCCTTGACAAGACAGTGCGAACTGTATTTCTACGTGCCTGTGACGTGCAAAGCGAGACCGTACTGCGAGCACTACGGGGTAACATTTTCGTCTTTTTCTTTACCCGTATTGCAAAATTAACTACCGGTACTATTAACCTAGGTAAATTCAGTGTTGTAATTCAGTGGTTAAAAGTGGCGGCTCTCGGTTTCCTCTTAGAGGAGAGGACACGGTGGGGTCGAGGTATCAGAATTAAGGGGGCCAACTGTAAGTTTACGCACTGAGTCACTGCATGGTTAGTATAGGGAATATTCTGTTAATTCAGATCCTCTGGTAAAAAGTTTAGGTATAACATTTCCGAAACTCATCAAGAACCAGATCTAGCTGTAGTCCCCGATGAATGAATCGCTTAATTTAGTACGGACTGCAGTAACCACCAAGACGATATTGTTATGTAAGCCAATGAACGTATGCTGATGTAATCATAATCTCGAAATTTCTACAGCGCCCATGCACAAAAGCGAAGTCGCGGGAACCATGCAGTTTAATCACTGGTTAGATAACTTTTGCGGCAAACCTAGGGATACAGCTGGCCCCTATTCTTATAGCTAATCCCTACCCCGCACCCTTTAAAGCTTTGCCGTCCTATTATATGGAATGATCCTGCCCTTATAGGGTCATCAAGGTCATGACCTCTGTGTTACAGTCTTGTTGTCAAGACCTTAAACCTCAAGACCAAGACCAAGACCAAGACCTTGAGCCTCAAGACCAAGACCAAGAACCTCAAGACCAAGACCAAGACCTTGAACCTCAAGACCAAGACCAAAACCTTGAACCTCAAGACCAAGACCAAGACCCAAAAAACAGTCGTATCCAGACTTCTATTCCTTACTAAAAAAATTGCCCAGTCGGACTACTCGTTATTTTAATGAAAACATAAGTTTTTTCTTTTATTCAAGCAAAACAACTGTTAATGGGGACTGCAGAGAATTCAGAATTCGTATTTACAAAAGTCCTTCATGCGAAATGTTATTCCAAATCGTCTATGGAATAACAGAAGGGCGTAAGTGACAGAATTCTAAAAAATCGATATTCTATGTTTATCGTGTTCTTCCGATATGATATTATCTATGGAATAACAAACGGGCGCAAGTAACGTGCACATAGCTGTAATAAATGCAGTAATAGGAGGGCGTAAGTGCACAGTTGACATTTCTTGAAGACACAGAAGGGCGTAAGTGTTATAGCTACAGTGATACGGGCGTAAGTGGCAGAAGCTAACATAGAAAAATGGCTGACAGAACGAGTCGTCGGCGATATTCAGCGACAACTGCTGCTCATCTTATCGCTGAGTGGATTGCTGGCGATAAACGCATTGCAAAAAGTAAGATACTACAGATATTATATATTAACTTTGTATTAATTTTGTTACAGAGTGCAGTCTATTGGGTTGAATATGTTGGAAAAATAATCCTAATGAAATTGACAAGAAACTGATACTTCCAGATAGGGCATTCCTCTCCCCTTGAGCTCGTGCACCGGGAGCGCCTGTTAAGAATCGCTTTATAAATTCTGCAAATAGCCTACAATACAATGCAATGCGAGTCTAGTCAACTCAGTTTAAAAAGTTCTAAACTTCCGTGTGTGTGTGTATCTATCGTCGCACTGTTGCTTTGTTTATATAATTCTGGTATATTGGCCAAGGTATTATTATCGTAGTGTCGCATTTATTTCTAGTTCATTTATTTCGCCACTTGATCCTGAACTTGTATTTAATTTAATTTTTTTTCCTTCCATCACTATTCTGTCTCGTTGAAGTTTTCTCATAGTCATGGAATGTTAAACAAACTGCTTTGCGCTGTAATGGTATAATAGTGTGAAATTTTCATTTCGTTTACATTAATATTAGTGTCATTAACTTTGTAATACAGGGTGCTTTATGCTGTATTCCTATTGTAGCTGTAAATTCGTTATGTCTATTCTCTAATTTTAGGAAAGAAAGGTGAGCAGGTCAACACTGCGCTTATCACCGAACCGTCACAGCTCGAATCTGCAGCGTCGCAGATTACTGAGCAGGTCAACACTGTGCTTATCACCGAACCGTCACAGCTCGAATCTGCAGCGTTGCAGATTACTGAGCAGGTCAACACTGCGCTTATCAATCACCATGCCTACCACGACAGCCTCATTATTTTCGAAACCACTGGCGATATCCGAAGCGAAGTATCGCGATCTGCAGTCTCTGTGCAATGAAAGAGCAATTCCGCAAGATTACCATGCATTCTACAGTTCGCTATATAACAACACACAACTAGAAACTCGTTGCCAGAGCCCGATATGGAAGAAAGTGATGAAGACTAGCAGCTGCTGTGAAAGCAAAAATGACATAATAGGATATTGCTCAATGGATTGTTTTTGATCTGTGTCAGATATTCAGTCTGCATGTTTTTCTCTGTTATTGACTGGTGTTGGTAGCATAGTGGTAATTTACTGTTACTGTTAGTCTGTTACCGAATTAAACAGTGTTATGCTTCTTATATAATGGGCGTAAGTGTCTATCCATACTGACGTGCTATACAAACAAAAGGGCGTAAGTAACTTCTATCCATACTGACGTGCTATACAAACAAAAGGGCGTAAGTAACTTCTCTTCCAGTTAAACAGTGTTTTATTAAGATCAAAGTTGTATTCTTAAAAGAGCATGTTTTTATAGTCCATTCACCACCAAAATGATTATTATATATAATAATGGGGATTTGATACAGAGTGTCAAACTTCTTTTTCATTTATCTCCAAATCGAAGTCGGTCCACTTACGCCCTTCTGTTATTCCATGGACGAAATGCCTGTTGAATTTTATAAAAACCAATTTGCTCTGACCAAGACGTGACCTGTGGGGCCTCATAAAAATTCTGCCATGTGAAAAAACACGGTCTACAAGTGCTGAAATCGCTAGCACACAAAGTAGCTTTTCAAGAACCGGATGCAAATGCACAAAATTAATCATGAGTCTGTTTTGAAATAATTCCATGGTAAATAACCGGAAGTCAAAATAATTGTCCAAAACAACAGTGAAGCCTCATTCACACCGTGTAAATACTAAAGCAATAACTGTATGAGTTATTGGATGAATTTTAAAAATTCTTGCCGTTTCTTAAAATTAATGACTGTTCATATTGACAAAAGTCTTGGTCTTGGTCTTGCAAAACCAAGACCAAGACTTTGAACCTCAAGACCAAGACCAAGACCAAGACCTTGAACCTCAAGACCAAGACCAAGACCTTTAGTCTCAAGACCAAGACCAAGACTTTTAAAAACGAACTCGAGTGCACTCGAGACCAAGACCTTGGTCTCGAGGACAACAAGACTGGTGTGTCATGACCCCTATAGGGCCCTAGACCAGCAGTTCTTAAAGTAGTGGTCCGCGGACCGGCGCCGGTCCGCGGAGCTCTGGTCACCGGTCCGTGAAACAGTCCTTAAAAATGCATTACTTTTCAACTTATTCGCGAAAATGTATAATAAACGGTTTAAATTGGCAACAGCAGCAACAATATAGTTGCTATAAACAGTGACAATGTTAGGCCTATATGAAATCTAATTTTTAATATAACAATGTCATGTCAAATAAGCTGATGTTGAAAAGCATCGGACCGCGAAATGGCTGGTAAAGCAATTACCGGTCCGCAGCATCCGAAAGTTTAAGAAGCACTGCCCTAGACCATGGCGTCGTTTGTTTCTATAGATTCTCCACTGATAGGCCTAGCTTCCTTAATTCAAAGCTCACGAAGGCGCTAATTCTTTCTATTCACTGGGTCTTTCGCACTGGGAGCGCCTCTGATTAGCGAATACTGTGAGAGGCGCTTTATAAATGTTTAGATACAATACAATACAATACAATATGATGGCCAGAAGTGAGGGTTA
Organism: Allolobophora icterica; assembly: GCA_963556255.1. NCBI lineage: Eukaryota > Metazoa > Annelida > Clitellata > Crassiclitellata > Lumbricidae > Allolobophora > Allolobophora icterica. Next base: position 30,436,779 of record OY744605.1, on the reverse strand, counting down.
CCATGCATGATGCTGATGTATACAATAACTTAATTTACAGTTCTGAGTGACTTCTGAGCCTCTACTACATGTATACAAGTAGGCCAGAGTGGGGGGGGTTTGTTCTCTAATTCCAGGTGAGGGCGGGTTAGACGCAACTGGTCTAGAAGCACCTTAGGCCTATAGGGTATTGGCATTGTTGCTGCTGTTGTTATTGCTATTATCATTATTGCTATTATAATTGCTATTGTTATTATTATGTTTATTGTTAGTAATAGGGTGCCTATTGCTGTTGTTGATATTATTGTCATTATTATTATTATTTAACACGTGTCTCCGCCCATTTATATGGATGGAAATGGGCGGAGGGGCAGTCCGCAGCCCTAACAAAGTGGACAGACGAATCAAAGATTGGTGTAAACAAGATCTGCACAGCTTAGCAATATCAGCACAAGACCGGGGACTATAGAAAAAAGCAGTCTTGTTCTCAAGACCTTAAACCTCAAGACCAAGACTTTGAACCTCAAGACCAAGACTTTGAACCTCAAGACCAAGACTTTGAACCTCAAGAACAAGACTTTGAACCTCAAGACCAAGACCCAAAAATCACAATCAGATCAAGACTTCTATTCCTTACTAAATAAACTGTCAAGTCGGAATACGCGCTAGTTTAATGAAAACGGGAGTCTTCTAGACTATTTAATTCAAGCAAATTAACTCTAATGCAGACTGCAGAGAATTCCGAACTCGTATTTACAAAAGTCCTTCATGCAAAATGTTATTCCACATGCCTTTTGTATTTAAAAAACCCCAGTCTTGTTGTCCTTAGGGAAGTGATCATAAACATATGTAGTTGCACCACTATGGCAGCCTCTAATTTTAATTTGCACAATTCAACGTTGATCCATGTAGTTAATGCCAGACTTGTTGTCCTCGAGACCAAGGTCTTGGTCTCAAGTGCACTCGAGTTCGTTTTAAAAAGTCTTGGTCTTGAGGTTCAAAGTCTTGGTCTTGGTCTTGAGGTTCAGTCTTGGTCTTGGTCTCACAAGAAAGACCAAGACCGGCTGTCAACATGAACAGTCATTTAACAAAACTCAAGAATTTAAAAATTTATCAAGCCTGTTTGCATCATAGCCTACGACAAAATTTAATACCTACGGACGGATGCAAGTCTTGTTGGTCAGGAAAACCCATCGGCAGCAGCAACTAAGTTATGCTGTGTCTGGAAGCCCTGCCGAGACTTTATCTGATAAACCATGGGAGGATTGCAAAAAGGCTCACGCTTTGTATATTTTACATCCAGTGCTTGAAAAGCTACTGTGTGTGCAAGCGACTTCAGCACCTATGGAAAGTATTTTTTCACATGGCGGAATTTTTATGAGGCCCCACAAGACACGTCTTGGTCAGAAAATTCTGAGTGAATTGGTTTTTATAAAATACAAAAGGCACTTTGTCGCGGTCGACTCCTTCGATCGCAACGACGAACCAACGAAGGAACTATTAAAAGATCTTTATTTAAAAATAAAGTCGATTAAGTGTAGAGTAAGTCAACTCGTCTATCAAATATCACAATCGTAGACAGCACACAGGTTGGCTGGTCTCGATTGAACGTTATACGATCAATGTTTCAACGTTTACAAATCTTCGTCAAAAGGCCCTTAATGTACAGCAGGTCTATCTTATATAGAGTTCTCCCGGATTCCAGAACGTTCTGTGACGTCACTGTACTTTTCCCTGGAAAGTCCTACTGAACACGTATATCCTTGTTGCATGCACCGAATTAATGTTGACAGCTTGTTGCAGAATTTTCCGTGCGTTGTAAACAAGCTTGTTGACGCGTCGGTTTTCTTCCCTTGATGCATGCACCCGCGTAGACCACGACATTCCCTCCGCCCTCAGATGATGACACGTCTTCAGCACCATCCCGAACGGGTCATCACGATCAAGCCGGGCCTCCAGACTCCATCTCGACACAGCATATACAAACAAAACAAAACACACCAGTTAGTCAATTTATTTATACAATTTGCGGGCTCGATCCTTGTGTGTCGGGCCATTCCCCCCCTTCACCATCTGAGTCACAACCGAGAGAGGAAATCAGCCACCGTGTTCTGACGTCCAGGACGATATCGAAAGTCCACGTTAAACTCTTGCAATGCTAACGCCCAACGAGTCAGTTTCGCACTCTTAGGGCTTGCATCTGTGAGATAAGACAAAGGATTATGATCTGAATAAATGATTATCCTTGATAAAAATATCCATGACTTGAATCGTTTAAGTGCCCAAATTACTGCGAAAGCCTCTCTCTCAATTGTAGACCAATGCATCTGTGTATCTGTAAGTTTAAGGCTAGCAAAAGCAATTGGTTTTTCTTGACCTTCTTCGGTCCACTGAAACAAGCAACACCCGACCGCGGTGGCACTTGCGTCAACACTTAAACCAAATTCCTTAGTGAAATCAATGGTATGCAACTGTGTAGCTTTACTGAGATCATCCTTTAACTTATCTAGTGCTTCTTGATGCTTTTGCTCCCAAGGCACCTTCGTAGGTATGTTATCTCGTGTCAAATCAGTTATTATCCGTGCTTTTTCAGCTAAAGCAGGTATAAAATTTCGAAAGTAACTGAAAAAACCCATAACCTTTCTAACTTCTTTCTTTGTTGTTGGAGGATGGATATCATTGATCGTAGCGATCTTACCTGGATCAGGTTCAATACAACCTGACCCTACTATATGGCCAACAAACTTTATTTTGTTTTGTGCAAAATTACATTTTCTTAAATTCAAAGTGAGTCCTGCTTCCTCAATAGTTTGCAAGAATTTCTCTAGATGTTCTAAATGGTCATTCCAATTCATTGAAACCACTGCCATATCATCGACGAATGGTTCGGTAAAACTTCGCACTGGATGTAAAACTTGGGTCATAGCACGAATAAAGGTATTGCTAGCGGACTTGAGTCCAAACGGCATCCTTGTGAACTCAAAAAGTCCTGCATCACATACGAATGCCGTAAGCCATCGATGTTCTTTCCGAACTGGAATTTGCCAATACCCCGATTTCGCGTCGAAAACACTAATAAACTTTGCCCGTCCCACCTTTTGTAAGACGTCAGCAATGTCTGGGGTCGGGTAACAATCACCTAGAGAATATTTGTTAACATGGCGATAATCAATTGCCAATCGAACGCCATTTTGACCTTTGGGTCCCTTTAAAACGCAAACTACCGGACTGGCCATTTCACTTTTCGATGGTCGAATGATGTCTAATGCCAACATTTCTTCTATCTGGCGTTGTACTTCAGGTTTAAGTAGCTCAGGTACTTTATATGCCCTTAAACGCTTAGGAGTGAAATCATGAGTTATCTTAATTTCATGTTCTAATACTGGACAATACCCAGGTTTATCCACAAATACTGCCGTGTGCCGATCCAAAACTTCAAAAAGTTGCTTCTGTTCCTCTTGCGAAAGATGCGCTATAATCAGAGGATCAATTCGCTTACTCGGGCTTATTTGTTCACGTTCTTCCTGATCTACAACCTCTACTATACCAAATTCTTCATCTTGATCAACAATTACTGAACAGCTATTGATCATCGCTTGTTCGAGTCGTTCATGGTATCGCTTGATCTTATTTGCGTGTAAATGTCTTTGTTTTCCCTCTATTTCTACTAGGGCCTATATAAGAATATGGGGATTTAACCTTGACTACGGTAGCAGGTCCTTGCCATCGACTATAAAATTTAGAACTACCAAAATCTGGTGCTAATACTGCTACTTTATCTCCAACTTCGTATTTTCTGTCAGTACTACGCAAGTTATAATAATCTGCATACCGCTTTGTTTCTATATCACTATAGTAATCTGCATAAACTTTCGCGAATTCGAGGTTTTCCTTCAGTGATTGGAGATACTCTTCGGGTGATTTACCTAAGTTAAGAGGTACTTTTCGTTCGCCAGCCCACGATTCCTTCAACACACTAAGTGGACCCCGAGGAAGAGTTCCATAAACCATAGTGAATGGCGAAATATGAGTCGTGCCTGAAGGTTTTTCTCTAAGGCTCCACAGAACAAACGGTAACAATTGGTGCCATCCACGAGGATCAGATTGAGCAAGCTTAAAGATCATGGTTTTCAAGCTTTGGTTGCATCTTTCAACCAATCCAGCTGCCTCAGGATGTCCAGGGGTATTAAATCTGGGACTACAACCCATTCGCCGCAAGAATTCTTTCGTCAAACGACTGGTAAAGTTGGTACCACAATCAGAACTGATGATCCTTGGAATAGAAAAAGTTGTAAAAACTTGCAACAGAGCTTCACAAACTCCCTTTGCATTCAGCGATCTAAGAGGATACGCCATCGGCCAACGAGAAAATTTATCCACCAGAACCAGAGCATAATTGTACTGGGGTTTCGATTTGTTGGATTCTCCAGTCACTACCATAGGGCCAATACAATCCATATTTAGATGGTTAAAACAGAGTTCATCCGCCCTCGGAATAGGAGTGATCGGGACTCGATCTGCCACTTTAACTGGAGTTCTTAGTTGACAAATTTGACAAGACGCACAATATTCGCGAATCCTCTCATCCATTCTTGGAAACCAAAAGTTTAATTTGATCCTGGCTCTCGTTGCCTTAAAAGCCATGTGCCCAGCACATGGGGCATCGTGTGCTACTCGCAAGACAACCTCGATTCTATCTTCCGGTAAACATAATTGATTAACCTTATGTCCCATAATTTCCCCTTTGTGGTACAGGAGGTTATTATCTATAAAGAAATTATTTTTATTCTGTCTGGCTTGTTGCCAGCAAGATATAAGATTGTGACAATTCTGTTGCTCACGCAATAAAGTATCATTATTCGCTACTCCCTCATCAGACTTGAACTCTGTTGACTCAACATCAAGAAAATTATCTGAATCATCAACTAGTTGCTCCTGAGAATATTCATTCACTTCTGACGGCAAGGATTCGTTGCTGTTACTTTTCTCGATATTAACTTCTAAGTTATCTTCTTCTGCCCCTTTATTTATTTGAACACATCGATCTACGCCAGCTACCATCACTACATATTGCGAACTATCCCTTAATAGGTCCACAACATGGGGTGTCAAAATAACCCGTTCATTTAGTTCAGGGACTACAGCGAACATGACGCACAAAGATGGCGCAATGTTCGTCGTTCCTTCCATTGAATTAGCTAATTTCATGTGTAGGTATACTACATCTGCCTTACATCCTTCTCCCTGAAAACCAATTATATTAATCCGTTTAATCACGGGTAAGTTTAGTGACTCAATTAATTTCTTATCAATACAACAAATTTCTGCTCCTGAATCAGATAATGCTGGCTGAGAAGGGAGATCTTCAATCTGTACATTGATATACGACCTCTCTTGTAATCCATCAATACTATTCTCGTATACCCTTACAGCAGTTTCCAACCCTATTGGTTTAGAATTATCCAATAAATTCCCTTGCTTTACTTGTTCAGGTATCTCATGCAACACGTTGACCTTCTCAACACATGAGTCGATCACTTCTTCAGTTGGGTTCCCAAATATACAAGTACTCACCTTTTTAGAACTTGGTTTGGTCTGGCACTCCCTTGCCATATGACCCTTCTGATGACATAGGAAACAGAGACCCTTTACCTTGGCCTCCTCCTGAGACACCCTCGCACCTATCTTGGCTTCACCCCTTATTTCCGGTTTGGGAGACTTGGGTTGAGCTGTCTGGTTATTGACTTGAACATGTGGTTGACCTCTCATCCAATTGTTATACTTCGGTGTCGGATGACTACGGCATACTAAGTCATTCCCACCATCATGCGACGCTACATAAATGTCAGCAGCATTAGCTATGTCTTCACAGCTCAACCACTCCTCTTTTTCTTGGGCCAAGATATAATCTAAACAAGCCTTCGACAAGGACTCCTTAAGCCGATCCGCAACCAATAAACTTACAAGTTTATCAAACTCATCAGTTATCTTTCTACTTTTCAAATAATACATAAGAGCCACACGCAATTTGGATGAATAGATCGTAAATGATTCGTCCGATGCTTTGTGCAACGACCAAAATCGGGCTCTAAGATTTGAAGGGCTTATCTTAAACTCCCTTAGCAAAAACTCCTTCAGGAATTTGTAGTCATGGAGCTGTGCCTCAGTAAGGCGCATGGTTAATGCCTTAGCTCTTTCACTTAAAATGGCTAGCAATAATTTTGCTCTAACATCTTCATCCACCTCATACACATTAAACAAACCATCCAAGTGATCAAAGAAACCTGGAATTTCTATAGGGTCGGAAGGAAATTTCCAAAGAATATTCTTAAGGGCATCACTATAACGCTTAGTACGACTTGCTAAAGAATCTCTAACATTTCGTTCTTCCTGCTTTTCCTTCCTCTCCCTTTCTTCTTTCTCTTTCCGTTCCTTCTTTTCTCTTTCTTCTTTCTCTTTCCGTTCCTTCTTTTCTTCCTCTCTCCTCTTTTCCTCCCTTTCTTCCTTCTCCTTCCGTTCCTCCCTTTCTCTTTCTTCCTTCTCCTTCCGTTCCTCCCTTTCTCTTTCTTCCTTCTCCCTTTGTTCTTTCTTTTCTTCCTCTCTCCTCTTTTCCTCCCTTTCTTCCTTCTCCTTCCGTTCCTCCCTTTCTCTTTCTTCCTTCTCCTTCCGTTCCTCCCTTTCTCTTTCTTCCTTCTCCTTCCGTTCCTCCCTTTGTTCTTCATATTTACGGATTTCGAACTCCAGACGGCGCTTCTGCAGCTCGTAATCCACTCCTGTTGGAGATATTGGACTACCCTTAAATTCCTCTTCCTCTTTTCCAATCTCCATGGCCCATTCTTCCATTAATTGATTTCGATCCCATGACATAACATCATCATCGTCCCTTCCTGCCTTCATAAGATACACCCTAAGGCGCTCAGACGACATTTTGCGAATATTCGCTTGCATCTCTGTTGTCAACGCTTCCATTTTTACAAACAGTCAGTCAACAACAATCAACAAAAAAAAACAGACACCACGCGGCAAACCCGACACACAAAAGGAAAATTCCACAACCCAAAGTGCAACTATTCAGTATCCAAAGAAGTACACTCGCCAAGTACGCAAAAACTATACAAGCTCACGCAAGTCTGGCCTCGATCACAACAATGGATCAAATTTCAAAGAAATAATCAGCAGATATTGAAAGAGAAATAATGGCTGCCTCCCACTCGGCTGCAACTCCACTCTCTTTTCTCCTTCTCAGCCACGACAACACCTAGGATCTTACCCGTATGTTGACTGCTGTCTTCTGCTGTCTCAGCCGAACGACGCACTTCGTTCGTCCGACTGTCGTATGCCGATTCACCCGTCTCCCACGGTAGAAAGGCGTCTCGATCCGCTCGCTGTCTGAAACAGACCGTCTCTTGATCCTCCGGGTTGACTCCTTCCTCCGTCGGCTCGCGTCTTCTTCACCGGATCCAACACCGATGATCCCACTTCTGACACCAATAATGTCGCGGTCGACTCCTTCGATCGCAACGACGAACCAACGAAGGAACTATTAAAAGATCTTTATTTAAAAATAAAGTCGATTAAGTGTAGAGTAAGTCAACTCGTCTATCAAATATCACAATCGTAGACAGCACACAGGTTGGCTGGTCTCGATTGAACGTTATACGATCAATGTTTCAACGTTTACAAATCTTCGTCAAAAGGCCCTTAATGTACAGCAGGTCTATCTTATATAGAGTTCTCCCGGATTCCAGAACGTTCTGTGACGTCACTGTACTTTTCCCTGGAAAGTCCTACTGAACACGTATATCCTTGTTGCATGCACCGAATTAATGTTGACAGCTTGTTGCAGAATTTTCCGTGCGTTGTAAACAAGCTTGTTGACGCGTCGGTTTTCTTCCCTTGATGCATGCACCCGCGTAGACCACGACACACTTGGAATAACATTTTGCATGAAGGACTTTTGTAAATACGAATTCGGAATTCTCTGCAGTCTGCATTTAAAGTTAATTTGCCTGAATAAAATAAGACTCATGTATTCATTAAAATAGCGAGTGGTCCAACTTGACAATTTTTTGCAAGGAAAAGAAGTCTTGGGCTGAATGTGAGTTTTTGGTTCAAAGTCTTGGTCTCGAGGTTCAAAGTCTTGGTCTTGAGGTTCAAGGTCTTGGTCTTGACAACAAGACTGGCTAATGCAAACATAAAAATTTGTAAAGTGCAGTTGTAACATTGATAGATATTACAGCAAAGGTACAGATAGACTTGGGAAAGAGTCTTGGAATGTAGGATTATTGTGAAGAGCAGAACAAATCAGGCATATAGTATTATATGCAATTTCTTGAGGCCTCTTCAGCAGCGAATGCATTTAACAACTGGGGTTATATGACATGCCCACAGAAGTCCAACTAAATAAAGAGCCTGTAAGGTGGATCATTTATCTGATGACTTTCATTTACAAGTCAAGTTGTTACTTAACCTGCCATCACAAAATACTACTTTTAAAATCCAAACATAGAATAGAAAAATAAAGATGCGTATTACAACTGTTGCTCTAGTTAAAAGATCAATAGCATTTAATTACGTAACATATTAAGAAAAGAATCAGAATTTTTATGATTATTCTATAGTCATTTCACACTGCAACTTGGAAACCTATCTTTTATAAACACACGCCAAACCTGTGACCAAAGTTCTGATTAAATATGCTTCTAAAAGCTACCGGTATGCAGTCTTGTTGTCCTCGAGACCAAGGTCTTGGTCTCGAGTGCACTCGAGTTCGTTTTTAAAAGTCTTGGTCTTGGTCTTGAGGTTCAAGGTCTTGGTCTTGGTCTTGAGGTTCAAGGTCTTGGTCTTGGTCTTGAGGTTCAAAGTCTTGATCTCGCAAGACCAAGACCAAGACCGGCTGTTAATATGAACAGTCATTTAACAGAACTCAAGAATTCTGTATCAAGCCTGCTTGCGTCATACGACCAATATCTATGGATGGATACAAGTCATGTTGGTCAGGAAAACCCATTGGCAATAGCAACAGTTATTCTGTATCAGACCGTATGATAAACCATGGGAAGATTTCAAAAGGACTCACTATCTGTACATTTACATCCAGTGCTTGAAAAGCTACTCTGTGTGTGTCAGCGACTTCAGCACCTGTAGAACGTATTTTTTCACATGGCGGAATTTTTATGAGGCCCACCAGGCACGTCTTGGTCGGTAAATTCTGAGCGAATTGGTTTTTATAAAATACAAAAGGCATTTGGTATAAGAGTTTGCATGAAAGACTTTTGAATACAAATTCGGATTTCTCTGCAGTTTGCATTTAAAGTTAATTTGCTTGAATAAAATAAAAGACTCATGTTTTCATTAAAATAGCGAATATTCCGACTTTACAATTTTTAGAAGTCTTGACCTGATTTCGATTTTTTGGGTCTTGGTCTTGGTCTTGAGGTTCAAGGTCTTGGTCTTGGTCTTGGTCTCGAGGTCAAAGTCTTGGTCTTGGTCTCGAGGTTCAAGGTCTTGGTCTTGAGGTTCAAGGTCTTGAGGTTCAAGGTCTTGAGGTTTAAGGTCTCGACAACAAGACTGCCGGTATGTCAACAAGATATGTAATATTTAAATCAGGCTGACATAAGAGCATAATTATAAGGAACTTAAATCAGATATACCAGACACTAATTATAATGCTGTTTTGGGAGTCCTATTAACGACCACCTTTTAACGATACCCTGCTATAATGAGGTCAATTTTGCTACAGTGGAATTAAATTTGGTATCCATCTCTCAACTGTGTTATTTCAGAATTAACATTATAACGAAGCAGGTTATAACATGTCTCTGCTCTGTTAGCACTTGAATGACAAGTGTGTACTAAAATGTATGAAAAACTAATTCCTCTCATCGTGGTTAAAGGTTTAAACAGGGTATATTTTTAAAGACTGCTCAATATATGTGCTCGTGGTTCTTTTTGGATAGTTTTTATTAGCAGCTGCGAAAATTTTGTCTACAGAAGGGTTACATCATCTAAGATTAATGACAACTACTTCTAGATATGTTTCTGTAATCCATACATTTACAGTTCTTAGAATGGAAACCATATTATGATAGCACTTGCCCATCAATGCAAATTGTTCTGGTTCAAACCTCCAGTGAAACAGTCACTGTCTGGGTCTTCCTGTATTTACTGTTGCCAAGGACCTTGCACCAGTAACTGATGCTTCTCATTGCACAACTGTATCAAATATACGATAAAAATTAAATTGTGTTTTTCTGATCAAGACCATTTTGGCTGATGCATATTCATCTTCCTATGTTGTTTGTTTCTTGATGACTCCTCCTAGCATATATAAAACAAACTGCAAACTGTTCTACAATGCTACTATGCATGAACAATCTTTATTGCAAAGATTCTGTTATGCTCTAACTCTCAACATTAGCATTACATTATAATTTCTAGACTTGATATAACTGGAGTAGACTGTGCACCAATTTCAGAACTAACCTACACCTAGGCACAATATTTTAACCTCTTCAAATGGTGACAAATTTTATGCCTGCAGTTTCTACAGCTCTGGAGTTTAATTACCAACCATAGTAAATGGTAAACAATAATTTATTCCACCTCAAAAAGCTCATCCAAAACAGATAAAAGAATTTAAAAGCCCAATTAAAACAATGAACTAGCTAGCAAGCAATACTTCTGTGAGGGAAGGAAGATCTAAACAAACATAGTTATTAAATCCTAAAATATAAATGATAACGACAGCTTTCAGTTGGAACTACACACAGGGCTCAGTGGTTTTCGTCATTAAGATTTCCAAATTGTTACATGATTCAGGGTGGTAAAGTGGAAATGCATTACACTGGCACTAGTATACAACTGGCATTTTATGATTGTGCCACTCGAAAAGTCTAGCAACTGAGAAGGTGTCAAGCTTGTTTGAAGTTGTATCTGCTCTTGATCCAAACGAGCCCCAATGCTCGAGATCAGCAGTACATCCAATAACCCTAACAAGCACGTTCATTGGGTCCACCGTGGGATAGGCTCATAGCTCGCTACCAGTTTTCACGGGATAATGAGTGTGGCCATTATGAGGAAGTAATTTGAGAACTTATACACCTCATCTTTTAAGAGCCTCTCCATAGCATCAATATCCTCTCAAAATATGTAATTACCAATTAATTAACATGCCAGAAATTAATCACCAAGTAATTAGCTTAAATACCTCAATCAGTAACCCAGCAATACCTGAATTTCACACATAACAGAACAATGGACACAACGCACAAGCAATCATTTAATGTTTGGACAAACATGATTGAATATCATTCAAATACTCGACTGGTCACGTAAAATGTACCGAATATAATGCAGTACTCCCACGAATACCACACCTCTAATTGGTTTTAAAAGTTTCCCAAGTCACACAAAGATGCACAAGAAACTAGAGCAGTTGTTTTGCATTTCACAAAAACATCTGAGAAATTTAACTGTCATAAAGACTTTTCTGAGTACGGGTTGACCTTTTCCTGAACTCGTTCGTGCTTACGGTAGTCTAATTTGTATGACAGAAAATCTAAATTAAAATCGATCAAAAGCTTGCAACAGATAAGTTACATCTCATAATCATTAGACGTCATCCTGTGCCTCGGACGGCTCAGGTTCGTTTGCAAGAAATCGTTGAATTTGTTCCTCCACATCACCATGTCCCTGGAAACATTTGCCATACAATAAAATTCTTAAAGGCATACACAGTTGAGTGACACAAAAGCCATTGACACTTTCAAGCCATTATAACTTTTGTGTAAACCTATAATCAACCTTAACCACGAATTTGTTATATTTTCTCTAAAATAAACTTTCAAATTTTTTCAGAAAATGAATTATAAACACTGTGGGAATAAATTGTGATCTTAATCACTATGGCTAGCTGTATCCCAGAACTCCAGTAACTAAAACCAAATATTAATCAAGTATCAACTGACAAAAACTGCTGAAGGAGGATATAGCGCATTGGATAACATCTGGCGTAGAGTGCGAGAGGTACAGAGATCGAGTCCCATAGGCGGACATACTTTGTAGGCTGAAATTTGCGCCGTGTATTGCAGGCTGTCTGTTCTGTTAGTAGTTAAGGTTTATCGCATAACATGTACAGCACAGTGCGTTTGCAGGCGCTTAATTAAAGAATAAATATTATTATTATTATAATTAGTTTAAACAAAGTGTAAATCTTGTTGAAAAAAGGCTTCCAATTCAGAATTGAAAAGGGTGTTTTCTTACTGAAGTATTTTTCCTGTCAACTTCTTCATCTGAAAACATGTTTAGTTCAGATGTATCCAACCATTCTGATGAACGGGACACGGTCTTTTCAGAAATTTTACAGCAACTGGCATCAGCCTCAACAGCTGTTGAAACTTGGACTGCAGAAGCACTAGTGTCCTCAAACGTTTCACCAACAGGAACTTTTCCACATGGAAGCAACTCTGGTTCGATGGAAGGCTTTTCAGATAACGCTGGGAGACTGGCTTCCTCAAATCTGTCACAAACAGGATCCTCTCCACAGGAAAGAGACTCGGGCACAACAGAAGGCTTTTCGGATGAAGTAGTTGGGAACACAGTTGCACTGAAATCCAACTGAAGAACTGACTGTGAATGCGACCGTTTTACTGGTGAGGCAAACGGAGAACTGCTTTCAACAAATTCATTCTCTGGAACAATCTCCGATGGTCCGTCTGCTCGTCGGAGTACTTCCACGGACTGCTCTGCAACTGAGGACTCACAAATTTGGTTCATTTGGTTGATGGAACCACACTGTGAAGCACTTGCATCCGAAGCCTCAACACTCTGCCCCTCTTCACCTGCAAAAACATCAAGCCTCAACTGTAATTTTTGTTATTACACGTCACAAAATGAAGCCTTTGGCTTGACTTAACTTGATGAACGGCTTGGCCAGATTCTCTCAGGATCTACCTTTGTATTAACCTTACATGACTTCACTACTTAATGAGCAAGGTATGACAGAGTAGAATAGGTGCTATAGACATGCATGAGGCAGCAGAGCAGCAGAAGCAGTTATAAACGCAGTTATGAGGGATGGATTTCAGTTGGATGAGTGAAGGAGGAAGGTACACTGCAGAGGCCAATGCATTGAGAAACATTTTTGGATCAGTCTGAGAATCAGATACAATTTGATCAGGTACAAGTAGCATAGGTCAGAGGCATTGCACACTCAGCCTGCACCATACTGAGATAGCAGAGGAATAAAAATACTTGCATTGGTGGAATAGCAACTACAGACTCCTACAACAAAGGACGTGGCCGTATGACTACCTGAGCTGATTGCGACTGACAAAAATAGGATAGATCTAGAAGGAAGGTACAGCCAAAACAGCAGTCCAAGGGACGCTAGGAAACCAGACAGGACCTGAGAGGGAACAGGAGGAAGGGGAGTGCTTTGCACCCTGGGAGTATAAAGAGAGGAGTCTGGATGGTTCAGTAGTTGGAGGAAGGCAATCGAAGAGGGAAGATCGGGGCAGACAGACAAGACAGAACAACTGCAGGATGGAAGAGAAAGAGAAGAAACTGTTGGACTAAAAACCCTTGAGTTGAGTAATCTAAATTATTACATTATTATTATTATTAATATTATTATATTATTACTATGTATCGTAATAATATTGTTCCCCATAATCAATAACATTTTGTAATAAAATCCTCTTTAAAACTGATTTAAACTTAGTTATACAATATACAGGCCCCAGAACAAAGTGCCAGAACTGCAACAAACACAATGTGGCACCAGTTGGTCTTGCAATCCAACCGTTGAATAAACCATGGGCCCCAGTGTTGATCTGAGTGCGAAACATAAAACAAAAGAAAATCCATTGGAACGCACTTGGTTGTTCATTTTCCGTAGAAGTTTCACTCTTACTGACTTCTTGTGGCCGAGATCTGTGAAAAGTACTTAGGAATTCCAGTCGCTCAGTCTCTTGAACTCCATCTGACTTAAAAGGTGCCATTTCACTAGCAAAAACCTACAAGAATGTAACACAACAGAAAACTACATAATAGCTTTCAAGAGCCACAGCAACAATGCAATAACAAGCAATTACAAATAGAATATCTGAAAAAATTAACAGCAAGAATCAATTGATGACCTATAGGAAACATTCTCACCTCAGCTGATAAAGCAATCGTCAAAGCAGCAGGACAGAAAGCATAACCTGAGAGCAGTATGACAGGAAATGTAAAATGCCCGATCAGGTTATGCAATTAATATGAACAGTCCCTTAAGGAAAATTAACTAAAAACCAAAAAAAGCATGTGCCACTGTTGAGAAGTCCACAAAAGTTTAGCTCATGGAGCAGCTACTGAAATACACTGAATTAGCTGCAGCATTGAAATAGCTGCAGCACTGATAATTGGGAAACCACAGCTGTGTTCTAAGACTCACATCTCAGGAATTATGACAGGAAACGTAAAATGCCCTAATAATAATAAGTCTCACATTTCAGGTATAAAGGCTCGAAACTTTGCATACATTCATAATTGCAATTAATTGTAATTAGTAACTTCTATTGTGCCGGTGTCTAATGCAAAAGGCACCAACCGACGGTGCGCCAAAACCAAGCCATAATCAGGTCAATATCCAGAAGATATTGACTCAGCCTTTCACTCCATAGTGGCAGGCTGAGTTGACCTATAGGGTATCAAACCGCATTTTCAAGATCTAATGTTCTTTGAGCAAGGGTGTTACCATTCATCTATCCCTCCCCATCTTAAGAAGACTGATCGATTCTTGGGAATCGATCAGTGTTTTTGTGGAGCAAAAATGTAGGGACCTGTGAAGCTTCGATATTCGATTCGAAAACGAATCGGACAGAGGTATTCGATTGGATTCGAAAATGATATCATGATTCGAAATATTTCGAATCTTTTTTCGGAAAACTGATTAGCCCTTGACGCACTTTGTTGTAAACTAATTATTTTAATCTGGGACTAAGTTTACTAAGTAGTAATCTTAGTCCCAGTTTTAATTGTTTATTGCGCGTGGATTGATTGCTAAATTTCTGCGCGCGGCAACAGCAAACCCTCTGGCAAGAAAAGGGTTTTATTGCGCGGTCGACCTGTACAGAACTTTTGTGTGTGGCGTATTTTGTGTATCGCATTCGTATAGCTGCATATAATTAGTGACTTTACGAATGATGTCACGCGGCGTGAGTTGTCGAACGTGTTGTTATGGCCAATCATATTGCACGAAATTCCAGTTCCGCATTCACCACTGCCGCAAAGTAGGCCCTACGTAAAATAAAGTAATGTAAATTAGGTAAATAAAATAATGGTCTGTCTCCAGTTCCGTCTATCGTCTACCTTGGAGTCTAACTTAAACTCATCGAGCGATGACCGACGGTGCGACGCCTTCGGCTAGGCGAGCGATTAACCGCTCGCCCGTACCTTTGCAAGACGATCGCGGTACCTTTGCAAGACGAGCGACCAAGGTGAGCAATTGATCGCTCGCCTCAAATGAGAAGCTTTGGTTATACTCCGCTTATAGGTGTATTTACACCAAAGTGCGGTTATGCAATTGATACAATATAGAATATACTTACTTATTTACTTCATGCCATGTCATGTCGCCGTCGTCGCCTTGCGATGGTAGGCTACATGAATGGATCAACATTGTCCAGCATTTCCTATCTCATATTGCAGCCATTAATCTGGTTCCAGATAGTCCAATCCATTTTATAATGTTGTCAATCCAGGATATTCTTGGTCTGCGGCGATTGCGAATCCCTTCTACAAGACCCGTCATTAGGCTGCCTTCGCATGATGGGTCCAAAGTACCTTAGCTTATTTACCTTATTTACTTACTTAACTCAAAAATTATTTGTGTTATTTTTAATTCTGTTAATTAGCTTAATATTTAGCTTTTTTGATTTTAAACTGCAGACAACTTATTGATATATTGATACTGTGGTACGCCTGTGCAATCAGGCTTCATGAATATCAAACTGATACCCGCTGATTCGATTCGAGATTCGATTCGAATTCGAACCTTTACCCCCGATTCGAGATTCGATTGAAAATGTGCGATTCGCAGGTTCCTACAAAAATGTGTATGTTGGGTTCATTAAAAGGTCTGCCAGAAGGTTGCAACTAGAGTTAATGCCTCTAGCATTCTAGCATTATCAGATATAATGTTACCAAGATTATCTGAAGTTCCAACAGCTATCACCAATGTTGGAATGCAAAATCCAGTTGCTCAGTTCAGCACCTTCCAGCCAACTGGAGTCATCATAGAATTGATTACAGTGACTACATAGCACGAGACATAGAAGTTCAGAAACAACCGCATGCAGAAGTTTAATCACAGAAATAACACTTAGCATAGAAGAAATAGAGATTTAAAAACTAAACCTTTACCTTGGCAAAATTACAAGCATCATCCCCCACTAGAAAAAGTCCTTTAAACTTGTTGTACAAGAATTCTGCTTTCAACCGCACTGTCTCACACCCAACAAACCTGCGACACTGAAATATAAAAAAGAGCAGTAATGTTAAGTTTTACGATGTTACAGGACACCAACGTTCCAACATACACATCACACACGCAAACACAGGCTGAAATGATAACAGGCTAACAAAAGTTGCCATGGAGACACCTTCTAATCATCCATGTTCCAGCACTTTGGAGTGAAACTCCAAAGGCACTAGATGAATATTCAGACACATATCTCAGAAAATCATTTTCTTTCTTTAAAAAATCAGCTATAGAAACTTTTATGTTTCTAGAAACGCTAATTTCAAAGTTTTTATGCAGCAGAGTATTAGAAACTGACATTAAAAACAGTTTGCTGCTAGTGTTCACTGTTCATCTGAAAAGATAAACTACCAAGTTAGACTTAAATAAAGCTTTTAACAAAATATAACACTTTAATGACACTAAACGCAACTGGGAAACCAATGCAGCTCATCGTTAAAATGTTAATTAAGAATGTTCTATATAAACTTACTTACTTAGACTTAGTTCCTCCTGTTCCGATCGGAGCATTGGTCGACAAGTAAAAAGTGCAAAATTAGAAACTGTACTACAGTGGGAGAACATTTAATTCATTTAATTACTTCTGTAAGACAATGTGAATAGGCCAATATGTTATGACATTCAGAGTAGGTAGGCTGAATGGTCATCAGTACCTTAATTCCATAGAAACTGTTTCACTATAAGCATGGAAAAAAATCCTCTATCAAGAGCATGTGACATCATTACTCCAATTGCCAGTTGGATAAAAATAATCTAAATGGAACGGTCCACTTTACCTTTTTGATCGTCAAAATAATGTCGGGATTTTTCTTCAGCAAGAAAGAATTCAGTGGCAATCCCTCCAGCTCCGTCATAACACCAACACATTTTTTAAAATCCTAAAAAACCAGCATTAAACTTCAACTATTACTATTTGTATTAGAAAAGCAACCTGCTTCAAGCATGTTAAAAACATCTAGAATTTATAAAGAAGTTGGTGTCAAATATCTTACATGCTTCAATTATTAAAATATGTTATTGAATATTTATTGAAAAATATTATGATTATCATTAAACTGTGGATTGTGTTTAAACTGCAGCAACTGGAGTGTAAACAAACATAGCCATTGGTTGGCACATCTACATCTTCAAGAGCCATGTTCATTGTGTTTCTGAGAGTTTCTTAAAAGGCATTGCACAAATGTTCAGACACATAAATTATTTTTTGATTAATTAAGGCCCCTTAATTTACTAACAGTTGATTGTAAGCAACACAATTGGTTCTAAAAACATGCAAGCTTAACTTTACTTATTGAAATCTCTGAACAAAAGAAATGCCGTAAAAGACTAACTAAATAATGTGCAAAATCTATCACATGCTGGACTCGTTACTAAAGTAGTCACATGTGTTGTAGGTTAAGCCATGCTACATGCAGTCTTGTTGTCAAGACCTTAAACCTCAAGACCAAGACTTTGAACCTCAAGACCAAGACCAAGACTTTGAACCTCAAGATCAAGACTTTTGGTCTCAAGACCAAGACTTTTAAAAACGAACTCGAGTGCAAGACCTTGGTCTCGAGGACAAGACTGGCTAAAGGTAATAAAGTACTTAGTTTGAGAGAAACATGTAGATTGCTGTTGTCATTAGCATGTTAGATGAATCACTGTTAAAATTTAAACCTGTGTATTTGAAAACCAGGGCTGATAACTGCACCAGTAAGTGCTAGTACCTAAGTACTGCCTCAAGAGCTCGAAATAACATACAACCCATAAATTCTACCATAGCAATTCTTCATCACAATAATAAACTAACACAATAACTTCCTAGCAATAATTACAAACTGCTGTTTAAAGCCATGAACTGCAACAGTGGCTCAACAAATCAAATAGTACTCAAATGAAACCATCACAAGTGAAATGAGGAAGTCCAAGAGTAAATAAAGCAAAATATTCCAATTAGTGTTTCAAAGAGTGTAGAGGTGTTTTGGCCAACAGACCTCAGTAGAAGCGGAAAGTCGAAGTGAAGTCTTTATGTCAAATTCCATCTGTGTCAGCTTCAACTCAACCTGATGCACTGCGAGAAAGTCAAACCATATTTATTGCACGATAAAGGAATAATTATGCGTTCGTAATAATTATAACTATATTAGAACCTTCTAGAAAATTTATAAAGCACCTCTCAAGAGTAAGTACAAGTTCAACTTAAGATTTATGCATCAGCCATACATATGCAATGTATTATCTTGTAAAAGCTCTAATATAATGTCCAGATACGTAAACACCTGCACACATAAGACTGAAAGCAGGTCTCAGAAATAGTGGACATTTTAACGCATTGCACAGTGAGAGGAACAGTGGCAATTTTGAGGGAAGACATTTAGAACTTTAGATCAACTAACTTGGCAACTTTTAAGGACAACTGGAAATTAGTTCAACTATTTAAGCCTACTCAACCCTTTGGTGGTGAAGCGGTATGTTCTGCGCCTTGTAACCCGAGGGTAGCAGGTTTGAATCTACTTTAAGCCATGCGTAGTGACCTTGAACAAGTTGCTTACCCACAATGTCTGTGAGGAAGGCAACAGAAAACCACCTCACTCATCTCATCCCCGGGTAGCATAAAGCCAATGGACCTGCCTTCGGGCACAGAACTCATCATCATCATTAACATATTGTATGAGATGATTTTTTTGCATAACTGCCACGACTTTCATATTCCTATTTTTGTTGAAAATCCAGACCATAGCTGTTATTGTTGAAGTTCTGTTTTTTTTGGTTCATTTTGAAGTTCAAGGACTTTCTGGAGGAGGGAGACTGTCTCCTTTACTTCAGCATAGACAACAAGTTTCAATGACTCGCATGGTTTAAAAGACAATATTATACACTGTAGCATAAGGGCTCGTGTAAAAGATACATTGCTGTCCCCTATATTCTTAGCAGATAAATCATTAATCCAATATACCAGGGCATGCAAATATTTCAGCATAATGGCCACAACTTGCACAGCTGAGATCGGACTGGAGTAAAATTATAAATCACTTTCCTTGGCATTGGTATGGTTTACAATGGTGTGACTGGCAGTGGTAAATTAGGCTTTATTATGGTCCTTTACTATAAAAAAAGGGGTTAATGAAGTCCAGAACAGTTCAAGAATTACTCAAAAACAAGTAATTGATGATAATTACATATGTGTCTCTTCAAGTAATGATTTAGAAACTTACAGTACTTCTCAGTCTTTCTTTGCACCAGTTCTTCAGATCCATCACCACTACAAAAAATCAACATAACTAATCCCTGTAACAACCATACATCAAATATTACAAAATTATCTTAATAAAGAACACAGACCTAATAGATAGTAGCACAAATTGGCTATAAAGCCATGCAGTTGGAAAGATGGCCAAGTAGACTACCGTATATACTCGAGAATAAGTCGGCTTCGAGTATAAGTCGCCCCCTAAATTTTGGGCTGGGAAAGTGAGAAAATGTATTGACCCTAATATAAGTCGCGGCCGTAAATCATGCGTCATCTCACAAGTGTTTGATCGCACTATACTAGCGCTGTTGCGAGGTCATGCTGGGCGCTGTGAATGATATTTCAAACTATCTAATAAGCACCTTCTATACTTCTTAAAGTATTGCTAAATGAATTAAATAGTTTTGCACAATTCTAAAAATTAAATAATTTATTTTAAATTTATTTTGATATTTGTGGAGTTTGTGCTTTTTGCAGTTGAAGAAATTTGTGAAATTGCCTATTATCGCCACCATTGGTGGAAACAATTATAGAGCATGGAGTGTATAATGTAGCATAGAGTCATCAGTTTCTTGTAGCACTATATTTCAACTTCCTGCCTGTCTGGTTTATAAGGTTTGCTCTACCCGGTTTCAATGTACACTTTTAAAATGCTGTAAAGCAGACATCAAAATTTCAGACTTACATTATACTGCGTATCCTGCACTCTAAAATTGAAGTGCTATAATTTTGAGTGGAAAGACTTTACCTTGTGAAGATGCCGGTAAAGAAGTAGGAACAAGTTTCGCGGGGATTAAAATATTATTGAACATAGAAAACCAATCAAATGCTCGATTTTTGCAAGAACCTTCAATTTCTTTACAAAAGCAATTTTATGAAATAGATTATTTTAATGTAAGCATAATAGAAACAGTATAATATAATAATAAAATTATTTAACCAGCAAGAAATTATTGGCAAGGCTATGCGGTACAGTAACATTCGTTAGCGGACTCATCCGTCTATTACCTTGTTGGTGAACACATGCGATTTTGCCTTCACCCGAATATAAGTCGTACTCCCAACTTCAGATTTGAAAAATTGTCCAAAATTTTGCGACTTATTCTCGAGTATATACGGTAATAGGTACATTAGATAGTCTGTCTTTCTACCCACACGAAGGCTTACATAAATCACACACTACTGTCGTTCAACAGTCCTGTTAGTAAACGGTCTGTAAACATGTGGTTGTGGCTGTTTGACTCCCAGCCACCGCCACAATACTGCCACACGTTAATGAGTCGGCACTGTAACTGATATATATGCCAGCAAGTGCATTGCACAGCAAGTGCATTGCATGTGTTGTGAATAGCTATGCCTGTCTGGCAAATGTAAAATCTGGAGCTAAATGAAATCTGTGACTGGGAAAATAATAGAATTTGTTGCATAGTAGCAATCCAGAAGCAGCTGTCTATAAATTCTCCAAACACGAGTGTTCGTGATCTCTGAATGCAGAGAAGAAACTTTATGAAAATGAATTTTCCTTCAAAGTATGCAGTTCCACTATACATGTAACCATTAGAGCACACCTTTTGTGACCAGACAGAAAATGCTAGGTCTTCTGCTCTATCCCTATTTGTTTGAGAACTATATTGTATAAATTTGTCACCTGTTAACCTAGAGTAAAACACACCATGTTGACTCAGAATGTAAAATTGTTAGCAGTGAATGGGCTTTCACGGGTTGACCTCATTCAAGTCAGCTACAACCTGCAAGTCTCCATCAAATGTGAGCACCATTAACTGCAGACTGCTTTTCCTTAAACTGGATAAATAATAATAATAATATTAATATTCTTTACTATTTCAAACTGACAGATGCAGTAAGATTACACTGAAACATGAAAGTACAATCAAGATCTTAATTAAATACACGGTTTGGCAGCCATGCAAGGCATCGCCCTATAGGGGGTTACGGGAATCGATCCGCGTACCTTATGCTCTCCTGGCCATGAGTGTTACCATTACTCTATCCCCCCTCCCCATCTCTAACATGTTTTAGGATAGTCAGAAGTGTCATTGCAACGTTCTTAAAAGGTCCTATAGAAACGTTCAAAGAAATGAATAAATAAATTACATGGCCTTTCTTCGTCTTGTCGTTGGGCTTGAACCAACATCCTACAGAAGCAAAACACATAAGACAATTAGTAACACAAAACAATTTAACCCCAGCAACATAAAACAAAAGACTTCCATTACATCCCATTACATGACACGTAAATAAGCACATCAACATTCTTGTCAGCAGTTGGTATTACGTCAGTCAAAGACTATCAAACGTTCATTTCCAATGGAGACAACAGTTTCTCATTAACTCTCAGTAACAGTTTCTGACTACCGTAGAATGTTCTCCTGGTTGAAAGTCAATGTGCAGAGTTTCTAGTTCTGTTCACGGGTCTTTGGAAGGTTTTCATTTTATAAATTATGCGGCAGTTGACACATGCCTGATTTGCAAGGCTCTGTGAACACTCTGGATATTGCTTAGCTATTGAACTTCATAAAGTGTCTTCTTTACATTAAACTGGAACTGGTAACGTATATACTGTCTATGGGAATCCCACAAGTGCTTTCTGTGGCAAGAAGTTTTGACTGAATGATTCAACGGATTAAGATTTGGAAGAACAATTTCACTTTGAAAATAACCATCAGTTTGAAGCCATGTGTAATCTGATATCAAAACAATGCTCTGGTTACATTAGACCAGCTTTGCTTTACAAGAATCAATTTACTGAACATGTATAAATAGGTTCTTACTGCATTATCTGCTTCCTCCACTTCACAAATATCAAGGACATTTTGATTTTTCAGTTTCCTTGGTATTCTGTTAGAAGAGTCATTATTCCTGCTGAAATGACAAGCACACAGGTTTCACTTACAATTTTACTCACTTGCATCGTTATACAGCAAGAGTAATTGTACATAAAACAGAAAACTCAGTAGCAATATTAACTCAGTGGAACTATGAAATCAACAATGGTCTATATCTGTCATTAGGCACTGTCTCAGTGTGATCTCTTCTCAAAATCAAATGATCAAACTGATTTAGTTTCTTGCAAATTTTAACTAATAGATAGAAAAGAAAATTAAAACGTAAAATATTGGCTAACCCAAAAGATCTTTTCATCTTTCCTGGTGTATGGTTCATATCTTTAGAAAATAAATTTCAACAAAGTATAGATAAATTTACACAACACGAATTTCTAACCAAACACAATTTGTATGAAATATAGATCTGTAACAAAAAGGTCTCACACAAAACGGGATAGACAAAAGACCTAGCATTTTCTATCCGGTGGTAAAAGGGGGCACGGTAATAGTTCCATGTATGCTGGAACTACATACAATGCTGGAAAATTAATTTTCAAAGAGTTTCTTCTTTACACATAAATTGCATTTACGAAACAGCTGTCTCACTGCCATGCTGCTGTCCAAATGTCTTAAAAGTTCACCCTGCAAGATGGACCAGACACTTTCAATGGAGCACCAACTGTGTACAGGACATTGTTTGCCTGTTTCCACAGGTTTGTAAGAGCCTATCAGTGAGGAATTTATTTAAACAAAGTTAGCATGATACGACTATCAACCAACTTGTCACCTTTTTGCATAGTATTATCCTTACACACTTTAATGATGAGAGTGTACTAAAAGTGACTGAGAAACCAGTGCAGCTCATACTATAGCTTATATCAATCAAAAGGCATAATTTTCAATGAAAAAGTTGAAAGGAAATGTGATACCCAGTTTTCTCCGTCGTTTTTTCTGCGACATCAAGTTAAGGTCAGAATTCTACAAAAAAAGAGTACAACTTCTTCTGTTGTAAAATCCTTAGACATAAAGTATTTAGCAAGTGAGTTTGAGCAACAAGATAGAATTTTTTTGACAAAGACATTTTGTCAGTGGCCTAACAAATAAGGCAATAACCAATTGAACTTCAAATTAAACCCACAAAGAACTTCAAAATAAAACTCCAAGAAAGCCAAAATAAAAATCTCTGATCACAGACTTCTCTCAATCTCACAAATCTGTACATGTACATGTAGGGCCTATCTAATCTAATTTAATAACTTCCATAATGGCACTATCATGATGCCAAAATAGCAAGTTTTGATAACATGTGTACAGTGGGCTAAACTGCTGTTGACTCTCATTGACACTGTTCTTTTTTCTATTTTGTATCTCTTTTGACTGTTGTTTCAGCATCTTTGGCATAATAAAGGTGTTCTTTGTTTTTAAAAAACAGTTAAAACTTTTCTTGCTAGGCAAAACCACCGAGCATTAACCTTTGCGCTGACAGTAGACAGTGTGTGTGCATTTGTGTGAAGCATCCTAGAAGTAGCTTGCTACCAACGATGCTATACAAATTGTCGTAATTACAATTACAATTACATAATGCCAAGGCATCAGTGAGGGTTGCTTCAAGTGCAATTGTGATAAAAACAATAATACGTCGGAGAAGTTAGAGAAATTTTCTCTGCTGCAGCCAGAATAAACTGGGCCCTAAAACATATAAAATTTCAAGCAGCAGATGGCCTTTGCCATACATCTTGCCTTGTGCATCTGGAGCCAAAAGTTGGCACCAAGCTTCGTTATTCGACCTCCATGAAAGACTAGATCAGTTCGAAGTGCTAACGATATCTGTTTGTTATTCCTATCTATGGCCAATTCAGTGTATCACAGGTTGAATTGAACGAGCCCCATTCAGTAAATCAACACTCCTAGCACTCATTCTCAGCTATCCAAACCATAGCACTTTTGAGACTGCACGAAAGGCAATTCATAGATACGTCTGGCAATCCTCCAAACAACTGATCTTGCAACAATCATTGTTGCTTCACATGTGGATGATAACGTTAAGCACATGGTCGGGAACCGATAGCATCCTTCAACCGTACCAAGACTCCAAGACAACTGGATGACATGACACTTTTGATTATGACAGTTCTCCGTAATTTTCTCTTGGTTCTTCCTTCTCGAGTGCATCAGTTCATCATTTATTCACATAGTGCCGACATGCTACTGATGTTTTCGGTCAAAAATTTACACAAAATCCACATATGCAACCACATCGCTGCATATGGGTTTCTTTACAATTGTAATGAAGCTGTAGTTGCAAGTGGATTGAGCAGTGGAACTGGAAAGTGGCTTGAAGCCTCTTAATGTTTAACAATTGAAGAGGAGTGTAAACCAGACTGATTAAAAAAAATGAAAGAAAAATTTTCCAAATTTTTATAAACTTGCATATCAGGCCATGTCACGTCATATCGCCGTCCTCACTTTGCGATGGTACGCTGCAGGAATAGATCAACATTGCCCAGCATTTTCTATCCTATACTGCTGGTTCCTGATAGCCCAATCCATCACATAATGTTGTCGATCCAGGATATTCTTGGTCTTCTGCAGTTGTGAACCCCTTCTAAAAGGTCCTATCATCGGGCTGCCTTCGATGTTGTCCCTCGGCTGCCTCATGATGTGTCCAAAGTAACGTAGAGCTCTTGCGAGTTCGAACATGGTTCAGCAATTCACTCTTGGTCCTTGCCAGTGTGTATACTTGTTCGGTGGTCATCCTTTTTGCATATCATAGTGACCCATAAACATGCTTCATTAAACCCAATTTTAGACCTGCACAACTCTTTGAGGCAGTGGAACAAAACCAAGGTTGTGCAGAGCAATTTAAAACTAATTTTTCTATTAAAGTAGACCACTCTAACATATGTGCATCTTGCATTCTTGCTATTGATATAGCACTATTTAGAAACCTCACAAAGGTACTAAATATTTGCACAGGGTATCAGAGCACTCCAACATCAGATCAAAAGCACTGCTGACTATATCATAGTACAGATTATATTAAATTCTTCTGTTGGCAAACTTAGCTAAGAGTAGCCATGTACAGAATAGATTGTAAGAAAACCTCTGTCTGTTCTTGATATGACTGTTTGTTATGATCAACCAGAGATAACTTCTTTCGTTTCTGTGAAGAGAAACAAAATTAGCTATACACATAATAAAAGCCCAAATAGTAATTAAATTAAAGATGTTTATTACACATATAAATTCATTCAGTTTGGTAGTAAGCGTAGTAAGTACATTTATAATTAGTTACTAAAATATAACAGTATCAACTGTCACAGAATGTGGCCAATTTATACAAAAACTTCCTCTGCTTACAATTTTGCTCGATAGTGTAGTGGTTAGCATGCTGAACTGTCAGTCAAGAAGTTGAGGTTCAAATCCCTGCCAGGGCAGAAATTTGGTTCAAGATTTTTGCTCTGCGTGTGCCCCTAGCATACTCAGCTATACTGAGTATACTGACCACACATTGTCAGTGGGAAGATGAGACAGTGAGAGGGAGGATTGGTTACCCGCCCTCACATGCCAAGGCCAAGAAAATGAAGTTGCTAACACTTCAGCCATTACAAATGATCTTGAAACAAAAGCTTCAAAAGCTAAACTTGAAAAGCAGCACCACTTACTAGCGGTACTGCTGTTGAAGTTGTCTAAAGCATACCTTAGAGGCACACAAAAACTGGAAATGCACATAACGAGTTCATTCACATTAAAATGACTGAACTGATTTAACACTTATTTCTGGTCACAGTTAATGTCAGTTGATAAGACTGCTGATCATAAAAGATCACTTGGCTACCAAAGCCACTTAAACAACAACTCTACCTTAACTTCAGGACTTGCTTCCATTGACCTGTCCTTGCTACCTGACCCTCTTTGCCTACCCGTCGCATATGTTATATCGGAATCATCCTCCTACAAGAAAATGAAAAATACACATACAGATTTCAAAGCATAGTGGTTATGATGTAATATATGCACAAGTGGTGTGGCCATGATGACCGAATGTTTCTCTAGCACGTCATTTTAATCAAGTAGTTGGTTAATTTAGAGTCATTTTAATCAAGTAGTTGGTCGCTCCTTGATCGGCCGCTCATCTTGTCATCATGTTTTTTTCCTTTCCAGTTCCAGCAGGTTTGCTGTTTCGTGAGTTCCTTATCAGGATTTTGACTTACAGTTCGGTTCAGTCTGATCTTTTTCTTTTTTTCAAATTTCTATGCTTGTCCAATTTATTGGTTGAACTGTAAACTATAGCTACTCTCTCTTATCTGAAGCTGGCTATGCTCTAATAGAACGCAGTATAGCCCATGTGGTATAAACATCGAAGAAAAAACTATGCATACGGTATAAAGTCGGTAATTTGAATCAATCAATCTAATTGGTCATGATTAGATTCAGTATTAAATGGATAATTACAGCTTTTCACCATTTATTGACGATGCTCTGATTTTTAACCTATCTTCGAGAAATGGATGTTTAATTTAGAGTCATTCGGGTACATTACATACATTCTGTGATTGCTACACACTAGGGCGAACTTTGTACATCGTTATTATAATTAAGATTGTTACTCGTCATGCATTGATTCATGGATATAATGTGTACGAACCGCTCTGACCTGATGCGATTTTGGTCATCGTTAGACCGTCAAGGTTGTTATGGAGGTAACGCGAGCACTTGTTCAGTCTGGACTATTAGGATGCGAGGTGTCTCTCGATTGCACTGGCATAATTTCTTCCTTCTGTTTTTGCACCTTTCGGCTTTTATTCTCTATTTCTTAGTTAATTCAAATTTGTTCAGATTTCTATTAATTTGTTCAGATTTTTGTTTATTATCCGACTTTAGTTGAGTAACTAGGTAGAAGTGACCTGTTTAGGCTACTAGATCCAGATTTTGAATGCGGGTGTTGATGTGATTGGGCTCGAGCGATCTGTTGGGTGTTCCTGATCTGTTTTATTTTTTCTTCTCTTCTTTCTTTCTTTTTAGGATATACTAGCATTTGCTCATCCTCTCGCTGAACTCTACATGACTTACTTCCTTACTTTGCCAACTATCTATCTTCAGTTATGGGAGCGGCTGCGCGCCTCTAAGTGCTGAATTAGTCATTGACTTAATCCTATCTGGCCCACGATGCGGCGTGTGCTCCACGACCACGTTTACAACCGTTCAACAATTTATGTGTTCTGTCTGTAATGAGGTGTTTCATCTACACTGTAGCCCAAATTTGAAACAATCGTTAAAGGAAAGGGTATCATGGGTTTGTCCCAATTGTGTTACTAAATCTAGCTCCGAGTCGGATGATGAGCGGGAGGGAGTCTGTCAGGAGGGTATCTCAGTCCCTGTGGATGATGTAGTACGAGGAATTTTTAATGTACCAGAACTAGAGGTTTTCACGCAAGTGTCCGAATCTAACTCCATTTTAGATAATTTAAATGCTGACCCGGACGAAAATTATTTCAAAAACCCCACGTGGTCTAGTAGCTATGCTGACCCTGCGTCTCTGGCTGAGCACTTAAATTCTGGAGGACCTCTGAGTAATCAGGGTCTTACGTTACTACACATTAATTGTAGAAGCATGGTCCATAAACTGCCCGAAATTTCAGATCTGGCGTTAACGCTGCAGACCTCGATAACGGCTCTAACAGAAACGTGGTTGGAATCTGACCTAGAAGACTCCATTCATGTTAAAGGGTACAACTTTATAGGTAAAGCGAGAAGTGGAGGAGGAGGAGGGGTGGGCCTGCTGATAAATGAAAATTTAAAATATCAGCCATATACACCCAAGGGTAGCTATATGAATCATAAAACGTATGAAAGTCTCTTTATTCGTGTTAATTTGAAAAAGGGCGCCCCTGTCGTGGGTGTAATCTACAGGCCGCCTGGAGAAAAGCTCAAGGAGTTTAATGAGGAAGTGGAGGAATTGTTAATGGGAATAAAAAGCAATGAAAAAGAGGTAATCCTGCTAGGAGACTTCAATATTGACCTCCTAAAAATAAATGAGCATAAGGACTCCAATTCATTTTATAATTGTCTAGCGTCTCATCATTACCTACCGACCATAACTAAACCTACAAGGATCACTTCGTCCACACGCACGTTGATAGATAATATTTACACTACTGCCTGGGCAAAGTTGCAAAAGGCTCATATTATCATTTCAGACATCTCGGACCATCTACCCATCTGGTCTCGGTTCACGTTAGAGATTAATAAAAGCAAGGATAAGCAGTATAAGGAAACTACAATAGTCAATGAAACAGGCCTAAATCTGTTTAAAGTCCAACTTGAACAAGTTAATTGGGACCCAATCTCGAGGGCATGTGACCAAGACTGTCCAAATGAGGCGTACGATTTATTTATCGATAAATACACCCAGATCTATAATGAGGTCTTCCCGGTGAAAATGGAATCAAAAAATTCTAAGGTAAAATTCAAAAAGCCCTGGATGACCTCTGGGATCTTAAAGTCATGTAAGAGAAAAAATCTACTTTATGTAAGATTTTTAAAAACACCGAACCAACTAAATAAGAGGAAATTTATTGAATACAGAAACAAATTTAAAGGAATCAGAAGGAATGCTGAGCGTAATTATTATACGTCTGAGTTCTTTAAACATCAAAATGACCTAAAAGCAACCTGGAAGCTAATCAGATCCGCCTTGCAAACTGATGACAGGACAACAAAGGTAGTCACCCTGAAAATAAATGGAGTCTTAGTAGAAGATCCAGCAACGATTGCCAACAACTTTAACAGCTATTTCACTAGTATAGCCAGTGAGCTTGCATCTAAAATTCTTGAGTCCCCTACTTCCTTTGAAGAATACCTACCGCCATCTCAGTTGAAATCAATGGGGCTGACTTTAACCTCGCCGGAAGAACTTCTAAAAATAAGTAGTATCTTGAAAAAAACCCATACTAAAGGTATAGATAATATAGATCCCTACATTGCCACCCCAACTCTAGCATGGATAGTTAAACCGTTAACGACTATTATTAACTGCTCACTAATTAATGGAATTGTTCCCAATAAGATCAAAATAGCTAAAGTAGTGCCAATATTTAAAAAAGGTGAAAAAGATAATCTAACTAAGTACAGACCAATATCGGTACTTCCCTACTTTGCCAAATATTTTGAAAAAATCGTTTACGATAGGCTTAGTAGTTATATAAACACTAATGATTTAATCCATCACGCTCAACACGGTTTTCAAACAGGACACTCTACTTATATGGCCCTATTAGACATGGAGGACCGTATCTCGAAAGCAATTGATGAAAATGAATTTTCCGTTGGTATATTCATCGATCTAGCCAAGGCCTTCGATACGGTCGACCACTCCATTCTTCTAAAAAAATTAGAGCACTATGGTATTAGAGGCCCAATATTAAAATGGTTTATTAGTTATTTTCATAATAGAACTCAACAGGTAATGTGTAATGGAGTATTATCAGAGAGTCGCCGTATCATGTATGGGGTCCCTCAGGGCTCCAACCTTGGCCCCTTACTATTTTTACTATATATAAACGACCTGGCAAAAATATCTAATACACTTTACTTCATTTTATTTGCTGACGACACCAACATTTTTGTGGCGAACAAGTCCTGGCAGGCACTCATGGAAATTATTAACAGCGAGTTAAAACTCGTCAACAACTGGTTTACAGTAAAAAAGCTAACTCTCAACATAGATAAGACGAACTTTATACTATTCAAATCCCACAGAAAAATTACAGCAACGGATCTGTCTCTGGAAATTGCAGGAGTCCCCATAGCACAAGTTGAATCTACAAAATTTCTGGGGGTAATTGTAGACAGACACCTGACTTGGAAAGAGCACATTAACTACGTAGCTAAAAAGACCGCGAAAAATATAGGAATAATTAACAGGATTTCGTATCTACTTCCCGAACCCATCAAGCTAAATCTATATTATGCATTAGTTTTCCCGTACCTTAACTATTGTAATATGGTTTGGGCCTCTAACTACGACTCCAGACTAACCAAATTGATTACCCTACAAAAGAAGGCGTTAAGAGTGATAGCAGGAGTACCGTTTGGCTCCCACACCAACCCAATCTTTAAAAGACTCAATATATTAGACATTAAACAAATCCGGACGGCCCAAATAGGTGAATTCCTCTTTCGATTTGAGCATAATCTTTTACCAGCAACATTTAAAGACTACTTCATAGCGGGGACGCAGATTCATACACATCGTACAAGGAATGCTGCTGCACTTCGACCCATTAAAGCACGCACAAATACCCGGGTATATAGCATAAAATTCTTTGGACCGAACCTTTGGAATGGGATACCTCCCATTGTGCGTCATTCTGCTAACGTCCATTTATTCAAAGCCCGACTGAGAGAGTTTTTGTTGAAGGATGATTGAACCACCCCATTCATTAGGACTACGACGGGTCTGGGGGGCACACGTCCGCATCTGGGCCCTAACTTAACCTACTTACTTTTTGTTTGTGAGTGGGATAGTTAAGTTTAGTTAAGCTTTTTCATATGCCTTATTTTTTTATTAATAACTCGCCTCCCTCCTAGGCTTCTCCTGCTATTGGAATACGGGGATGTTACCTGTAACCTAGGAGGAAGCAACTCTAACCTCGACAGTCTCTTGGACATCGTAACGGAACCAAGTAGGTGTCCCCACTCAGCGGGATTTTCCTTCCCTTGGGGGTCACCTTTTGCGACCAGAGACGTGAATTCTTTGTGCTGTACCATTGCTTGTTGTTTGTACAAACGTTATTTGGAAGCAATAAAAATCTTTGAATTGAATTGAATTGAATACGTGGATTTTACTCTATAATTTTTGTTAGTTTGGGCTTCTCATATGACCTAGTACGCATTTTGGAGTTCTTTCCATCTGTCATTATTTTTCCCAGTTATCTGGATGGTGTTTGGAAGAATGTTATGGACTTGTCCATACCCATGGGGTTTAAGGATTCTTATAATGTCAAGCTCCATTTAGAAAGTCCTTGGATTGGCACGGACTATTCTACTGCAGTGATGCTCTATCAACAATGGCTGGCTCAAAGAACATTGTCTGGCACAGACCCTGTGGCTGAGGGAGTGAGGGATGTCTGGATGATGTGTCTCCTATCATCTGCGAGGGACTTTTTTTTTGCTTAGGGGTTCACGTTGCAAGCCTAATCGCCAGCCATTGCTCGTCTTCTTTGTTGCTGCATTGTCCAAGACCTCTGAGCATAGTCTGCTATTAGCCCTGATTGGGAATCCGTTATTTGGCTACGTGTGTGTGTCTGATCACTGTTCTTTTTTTGTGCTGTCGGCTCTAGGAGCCCTAGCGATCGTCATGCTACACAGTCTCCGTTGCCGTCTTGCTACTTGTCAAAGACAAAGATCACTGTTCACCTAACTAATAATCTGTTTGTTCTTAATGACTTTAAAATCATATAACTAGCGAGAAACTTAAACGGCACTATAATCAGTGCCTAGATACACCTCATATTAATGAGTCCACACTGTACATAAGGAAAGTAATAAATGAGATAACTGAAAATCTGACGTTAATACAGGTATCCCATATTATCAAATGAGGTTCTTCCACTCTGTTGCAGAACCACAAGTATAACAGCATAAGGCAGGACATTTGGCAGCAAGAATACCTCAATATCCTATGGATTTAAGGATTTTTCTAAGAAATTGTAATAGAAGACAACATATACCATATTTTCCGGACTATAAGTCACAGTTTTACATGAGAGTCGCGAGTAGCGACTTATATAAAGGTGCTGAAATGATTAATGTGCTTAATATCTACCTGCAGCTCTTTCAGCTAAATCATGGATAGAATCAAGTCCTTATCATTGTAAAATCACAACATACAGCAACTTTAGGTTTTAATCTTGACTATCTGTGTATGGGTGCCCCATTTCTGCCTGCCAGTGCAACCTATGTATTGCTTTTACAAAAATTTTGCCATTTTTCATCACCGTGCCTTATACAAGGAGAGATCTATAGTCCAGAAAAATACGGTAACACCCTTTATAACCAGGCCCTTAGCCAACCACCCATCTACCTGTCCAAAGGATAGATGAAAATTATTTTGGACAGGCATAAATTGTGCATGATTCTCCTCCAGCACATCCATTTTCTTCTCTAAAGCCACTGCGAGCGTTCAGATGACAGTTCTGTAAGGAGCAGGGGTTGATATTAGGCTCTGTAGCATAGGGGCACTGCGGTCAGACTTGTAGGGCAGCGGGACTTCGGAGGTCACTATTTCGCACGCTCACAGTGTCGGGCGGTCATGACTTAAAATGCTTTTGGAGGGCAACTCTGTATTTCTGGCTAAGGGCCTGTTTATAACATATGCAGAAGCAGTGCGAGCTAACAGATGCAACAATGAAAGTGTTTTCGTACAAGAAGTGGTGAAACCAGAGCCTTCAAGCAAAACAATGCAACTTGCAGCCCTGAGGTTTCAAGGTATAGTGTTAGTATTAGAGGTCTTGATAAATGAGTATATAGTATATGGCCGTATATAGTATAAACAGGAGAGGGCCAAGAACTGAACCTTGTGGAACACCGCATGTTACTAGCCTAGGTGTCGTCTCCTCCCCTGCCAAATGAACGGATTGTGTACGTCCTCTAATATATGATTCAAGCCAACTGAGCGCTCTATCCTTGATTCCAAAGGAGCACGAGAGTCGCTGAAGTAAGATGTTGTGGTCAACTGTGTCGAATGCAGCTGACATATCAAGTAGTGACAGAAGCGCCAGTTGGCCTGAATCTATGGCACTGACTAGGTCCGAGAACACCTTAAGGAGCGCAGTCTCGGTGGAATGACCACGCCTGTAGGCAGACTGAAACCGAGGAAGAAGGCGAGATTCAGACAGGTACTCGGTCAGCTGGTGGTTGGCAATACGCTCCAGTACTTTTGATACGAACGTTAGATTTGAGACCGGTCTGAAGTTCGCAGGTGACGATTCATCGGCTCCAGCTTTCTTAAGGAGTGGCTTGACCGTTGCGTGTTTCCATTTGGACGGGAAACGGCCGATGGCAAAAGAATGATTGAATATCCGAGCTATGAAAGGCGCCAGCAGTGGAGCGGCCTCCTTCATCAACCACGTCGGAATTATGTCAAGAGAGCACTGTTTCGCTGGTGATGATACAATAACTTTCATGACATCTTCCGTGGTGACTGGGAGAAACTCGCACATGCCTGGAGTTGAGCAATTAGTGAAAATCGCCTCATTTGCGTCAGATGTCGATGCTCGGATGTCCGCGATCTTTGTATCCATGTGGTCATGATATGTAGCAGCAGAGAAAGATCCAGTCGTGGTAGTGTTTTTGCCCTCGCCAAGCAGCTGGTTCACTGACTGCCACACATGACGCTGATTTGAACCCGCCGACTTGATTTTCGACTTCCAGTAATCAGAAGCCTTCTGATGGGACAATTTCCTAGCCGTACGGAGGGCTTTGCGCCAGGCTTGCGTATCCTCTGCGCCAGCCGCGTCGACCTGACAACGCCGGGCCAGACGTCTAGCCGTCCGCCTAGCCTCACGGCATTCGTTGTCAAACCAGGGTTGATGATGACGCTCCCGAACAGTGAACTCTGAAACGGGGGCATGCTTGTCAAGAAGGCCGCTGATTACCGAGTCGAAGGTATCTGCGAGATCGTCTGCAGAGGTATCGATCGTCGGATCAGTAACAGCACAGAGTTCAGACTCAGAGAGTTCGGCAAGGAAGGCAGCAGTGTCGAAATGCTGCCACTTGCGCTTGGTGATCGTAAGAAAACTTGGAGTTGGTGGTGTCATACAGATGGACCATGACACCAGCATATGGTCCGACAGCCCGACATCAGTAACCAAGACGTCTGGTGGCGACACGCTCTCGGACGTGATGACGTGGTCCAACAGACCTCCGAGCCGATGTGTTGGTGACTTGACGTGCTGTCGGAAGCCATATGTTGACAGGATGGCGTTGTATTTATTTGCTTCTTGATCCGCTCGCTCAAGGTGGATGTTAATGTCTCCTGTGATCGTAACTGGGATAGACATACTGGCAAGAGCCGCCAGAAATGATGAGAACTCAGCAAAAAACTGTGGCGTAATTACTTGTGACCCAGGCCGGTATAGGACGACGAGGACATGACTGCTACCTCCAGAGGTCGTCCGACAGCACAGGTACTCGAACGTTGTTGCCTTCTGCTTAAGATCGATCTTAGATAAAGCGACGCCGTGGGTGGCGACGATGGCAGTGCCACCATGGTTAACAAATTTAACCTTTCCCTGGCGTCGCTTATCCTCGATCGGTCTGGCAGCTTCTAACACGTTCAGTCCCAGCCCGCGGAGACGCTTGATGGTCGTGCAGTCAGAGTCCTCGTGCCATGTTTCGGTCAGGGCAAGCACTTGGAGCTGCTCCTCCTGCATAATCACTCTGACGTCATCAACTTTGTTGTTAACAGAGCGTATATTCAGGCAACCGAAGCGGGTCAGACTGCTACGTTGTACCGCGTGTCTCGCGATACGGGGACGAATCAAAACCGGCTCCCTGTGTTGTGCAGGGGCAGCACTGATGTTAGCTGCCTGGGTCTGATTCTGCAGCTGTCTGACTGGACGGTTGCCTGAGATGATAACGACGCCCGATGAGCCAGATTCGGTGTACACAGGGACCGGTCTTCGGTGTTGCCCGCCTCTGCACCCACGAACTGTCCGTCTGATGGTAATTAGCGAGTCGACGTGTGTACGAACGCACGGATTTAAATGGAGTCCGTGTGTACGCAGGCTGAGCAACTGGTCACGTGTGTACGTCGTACATTTAAATTCTTCGTTTACAGGCATTTTAACGCCATTAAAACAACGCAAAAGGTAAACGAAAAATTACAATAACAAATCCAAAAGGACACAGTTCGCGACACGGCGACAAGACGAATCGCTAGTGAAAAATATAGACAAAACAAAACTGTGTAGCATGCAAAAACTGATATAAATCACGAGCTCAAAATATGCGACTGTCTGCAGCCAGAGGTCGGCGCAATATACGGCCGATCTGGAGAGAATCATAGAAGCACATGGCCTCCTCCACCACTGCTATGCAGATGATACACAGCTTTACTTCTTCTGTGAACCATCACAAACCGCTGAGCTGAAGCAGAGAGTGCTGCTGTGTATCGAACGCATCTCAGAGTGGATGGCGTCTAACCGTCTCAAACTCAATCCATCGAAGACCGAGTTCTTATGGTGTACCACCTTCCGGCGTCGCCATCTACTTACCGGCAGTACCTTCACCCTTGGTGATGCAGAAATTCAACCAGCTGACACCATTCGCAACCTTGGAGTCCACTTTGACAGCTGTATGACCATGACGGACCATGTGAGTCAACTCGTTCGAGGCTGCTTCTACCAACTGCGGCGTATTAAAACCATACGCAGATTCCTTCCAACCTCAACGGCCGTCATCTTGGTCAACAGCTTCATAGTCTCCAGGGTTGACTACTGCAATAGCCTACTGGCGGGCCTGCCGACTTGTCAACTAGATCGAATACAGTCGGTGCTTAACTGTGCTGCACGACTCATATATGGCCGGACACCATCTGATCATATCACTGACCTGCTGCGCGACAACCTTCACTGGCTGCGCGTTCCTCAGCGGATAACGTACAAACTGTGCCTGATCACGTATAAAGCACTGCATCACCTCATGCCAAATTACATCTCGGATTTTTGCGTTCGTGTGGCAGACAACCAGAACAGATGTCGGCTACGATCGTCAACAAAAAATCAATTACAAGTACCGCGGTCTTCTACGAGACTTGGCGACTCTTCCTTCGCTGTCACGGGACCCACTGCGTGGAACAATCTTCCTGACCACGTTAGGAATGCACCATCGCTGGAGTCATTTAAATCACAGCTGAAGACATATCTTTTTAAACTTTCATACGACTGCCAACTTTTGTAACTTATGTACAGCGCCCTTTTCTTCGGCCTCGGCTGTTATACGGCGCTATATAAATCGTCTTATTATTATTATTATTATTAAATGGAATGAGAATTTCATCCTGATCAGAGAAAAAAATAAAGGACATCACAAACACAAACTAAGAAGTCTGGCAAATAATGCCGAATTCTGGTCATCTGTTTGGTTTAACTGTGCTTGGGTTTAAATGCAAGTTGGTTTAAGTGAACTTTTCTCTCGACCACAGAGAGATATTACTAACAGTGGTAAGCACTCCAAATTATTTTAATTACTCATTTTATTCTATTAAACAGTTCATAGGTCAATTTAACAACCTGAGTCTCTGGAGGGAAATGGGATGTTTCTGAAACTGGATTTCTGTTGTGACCAACAAATTAACCCGGATCTGGACAGTACTTTTGAGCAAACAAGCAATGATTAGTAGCTGATATTAAACAATTTCTGAATAATGCCTGTATATTTACATGTGTCACTATGTACTTGTTTGCATAAAAAGATCAGACGTAATACGTACATATCCAATCATCTTGACGAAAGGACTGTGCTCTATTTCAAACAGGCCTTCGTTAAACCCTCGTCTTTTCTGTGGCTTGCCATACTGTTCCTTATGTTTCTCATATGGATAAATATCTTTAGGAGGCAAACAATACCTAGAACAAATTAGACAAAACCATCCTCATTCCAACATAAAGTGCTTCATAATCCTCATTCACAAACATCTACATCTAAAGCACATCTTAAGCAAATGCCAAGAAAAACCCATACGCCCATACTGAACTAAGAGAATCGCACATATTAGATAAAACTATCAACATCCTAACATAAACTGGTCAGCATATTGGGGGCTTTACAAGATCTGGTACATACTAAGAACATCCTTCTTCATTGAGCCAACCTCCACCTTTGCCTTCCGACCAGTATACATTCCAACTTCCACATATAACCTGTCCTCGTGTCTAACAAACAAAGCTCCTGCCATCAAGACCTTTGTCACTTATTTGGTTTATACACACTCACATTTGTGCAGCCTTTGAACGCAACCATTCCTACTCACTTCACAATTTTGGTGGTATGTAGTTTTCCAAGTGACACTGAGGTGTATGAGGAGATGTCGAACTCTGTACAGATGGTCTGAATGGCTGAGGACAAAATAGACTGGAAGTCAATAGGAAAACAATTGGCACTGCAACTCAGATGAAAATGCTGCAGAATTAACTGAAACTTGTTGAGCATCGTCAAAGCCCAGCAGGCCAGCACAGTCGATGCAGCACTACCACCCTGAATTTCATCATTGCATTTACTGGCAAAGTCTGTAAGACTGGTAGTAATGAACACTACTATACCGTGCTAAAATTTTCATTCATGCGTAACACTGTCTTCACTTGCCATGGCAAGTAATCAATAACTAGCAAGTAACCTTCAGCAAATAGCCTACTCCTGGGTCTTGACAATCGTCCTAATTGTAGCTCATTTATCGCTCTAATTAACGGTACACTTATTTACAAAAGAAGATCACATATTTCTAATGTCAGATGCTTTAGTAAACACGCCAATAATGTTGCAAATTTTCAAATATGGCCTGCACAGAAAATTTTCCGATGTCACAGTCTAGCGTTGTTGCATGCACATGGTTAAGGAAGTTTTATCAGTGATATGTAACCATGACTACAATTCTAAAATTCAACTTCACTTAACCGTACTTTTCTACTTACGTTTCGTGTGTGCCAAAGAAGAAAATTGGAAATTTTCCTTTTGGAATAGTGGTACCCTCTGGCAATCGGTTGATCTGCAAACATTGAATGTTTACCATGTAGCATACAGTCACAAATCTTAAAAAAAAAATTAAACTAACTAAGAAGCAATAAAAAATTAATACTTGGATGCATAGGCGTAGACTCTGGGGGGTCAGCCGGGGCACGTGCCCCCCAATAATTGAGGAGCCGGGGCAATGCCCTCCCAATAATCGAGAGGAGTATTTCTTCAAATATTAAAATATTATGTTTCAATATAGACAAATTTCTTCAGAAACAGAAAAACAGAGACAAAGAACTGATATACTATCAGAAATTCATAATGAAAACAAAGATTTATTTTTTTCTTCAATATCTTCAATTTAGAAAAATTTACATGTACACAAAAAGCACTAATTTCATATGCATTACGTAACACCGGAAGCCTCTGAGGCTCGCTGATTGTCCAGACCAAAGGTGAAAAGAGCTGTTTCGGTTTTTGGTTTAAGAAACACAAGACAGGAAAACCACAAAACATTTTTTTGTTTAAATTTTGTTTTCTTATTCTTATAGAAGTTAGTTTAATAACATTGATTTAATGATTTTTAATTTTCGAAAATCGCAACTGAATTAAACTGAGTTAGAGCTCTCGTTCATACCAATTTCATGATTTTTGTGATCCAAAACTGAAAATTTTAAAAACAAATGAGCAAAACAAAAAAACCATAAAAACAAAAGAAAACGAAAAAAAACAAAAAAACCAAACAATTTTTCATCTTGAAAAACTTGGTTTTTTGCACCTATGGTCCAGACCCCATACCCCACCAATATTTTGGACAAGTTTACGCCAGTGCTTGGATGTATTAACAAAAGATATGAAATATAAGTAATATAAGCCAACTGAATTAAGCCAATAGATGAGCAACACAATTCTCTTGAACTAATCTACGTTAAGCTACCCTTTTGTTGTTAATGAACTTTAACATTATTAAAACTAGCATACAGAGTGTGTCTTATTAGCTACTCTAAAACAGCATTGTACAAATTTTTAGATTACAATACCAATTATGATGAGGCGCAAATGAAATGCATTCAGGATATGAAAGACAAAGTTCTGAAAGTAGAAATTCACTGTAAAGTAACAAAAATTAGTTTTCTACATTTGCAATTCTGCTATGTAGATCACTTCATCCAACAGCTAGCCTATTATATTTGCTGCCAGATGGAAACAACTTAAATAATTCAGTATTCATCTCAGCAGTTTCAAATTGTTTTACCTTACGGATGGTGTGCCATTTAAGCACTTACACTGATTTCAAACTGGATACTTACACGAGCTGGCCAGTGAGGATATCCTTTCACTTTAGCAAAGATTAAATCCCCAGGTTTGTAATCGGTATTCATTTTGCTGAAATTACAAGCAAAACACCCAGTACAAGTTGTAGATACTGAAAACTGCCTATTCAAGAAATATTAGTATCTCAGATGGCATAAATGAACACTATGAATTGGCTTTGGACTATCTAATTTCACGTCTTTTGATTATCACCCAAGCAAGCACACTTAGCACAGTAAATAAAAATAATTTTTACTTGAAGTAAATAAGGTTTATTATCACAATAAAAACACAAACTCCAATTTAATGTATTATAAGAAATTATTACAATACATATACATTAGTAAATACATCTGATTCCTGCTATAA
Organism: Allolobophora icterica; assembly: GCA_963556255.1. NCBI lineage: Eukaryota > Metazoa > Annelida > Clitellata > Crassiclitellata > Lumbricidae > Allolobophora > Allolobophora icterica. The sequence goes on along the minus strand of OY744605.1, from coordinate 30,396,779 downwards.
CATGTTAATGTAATGCGAATTCAGGTTTAACATGGTTGCAGCCATAGCTCCCAAGTTTAGCTATGCACAAGTATAATCTATATATAGGAAAGACACAAACTGTTCACATAATGTTGTTGTGCTGATCTCTTTTGTTTGCAGTGCTCATAGCTGTGTAGTATACAGAGTTAGCTGCTATATAACATCGATGTCATATTTCTAAACAACTTTCACTAGCAGATAACACTTCAACACAGGATAAAGACTTTTACTCTACCATAACCATCGTTTGCCTAGCTGTTTCATCATTATTTAATCATCTAGGACGAGACTGCAAGACCTAAGCCGCTAGACAATGTAATTAAAATACGATGAAGAAGTGATTTACATTCCAACATCAAATGCGGCTTAGAAACTGCTGAGATCATTTGAAACACACAATATCTTGGCTATGCAAATTGTGCATCTATATCGTCAGTTTCATACACTAAGTGGAAGAATTACAACAGCAAGAAACAAATGCAACTCACTCAAACTACATATTGTAAGCTTAGGGAAGCTCAATGACTAGAGCCAAGTGACTTACACGTTATCTTTACCATCTGACTGCCAACGATTGATCGCTGTACAAACAATACGGACATTGGACTCAGATAGAAAAGAGTGATGTGACCTCTCACAGTGGAAGTCACTAAAGTGAGTAAGTAATGAGCCACGAACCAATTATTTATGAAGGTGAAAATTTAATTAGGTGTTCAGTGTTCCCTGCATAGTGCCAACAAACTGTTCCACATATAGCACCAGAAAAACACAGCAACAGTTAAATTACACACACATTACACAAGGTACACACATAAAACATGAACATGTGGATACATGCGAAGAGGAAACGAAAGCACTTGTAATTCAGCACAAGTCACTTTTTGTTTCACAAGTATATTCAACAGTTCATCTGGCAAGCTGCATTTCATTACAGTGCAAAGATTTATTTCAAACATTCTTATCTTTATTCAGATACATTCACCACTTAACAAATTCATGACCAAACAAAACTTGTTTTCAACTTTGTAAATATTGAATTTGTGACTCATTATAATGTAAGTGAAGCAGACTGTATTGTGCACACGTTCGTGCTGAGCCACCTCGACTACTGCTCCTCTATTTTTTTGGCATCCCGCAGATCCGGATGGAGCGGCTGGCATGGGTCCACCAGGCAGCAGCTTGACTCTGCAGTTTTACCTGAACTGATCGGATATACCAATACATGCAGGAGGTACAGCATTGGCTTCCCTTCCTGCAACACATCTCTTTCAGGATCGCGTCTCTGGTGTGAAGGGGCCTCGGGCTCGGTGCCCTCTTACCTATGTGAACTCTGTTGCCCTGTGTCCTCTGCATTGACCGCCATGTTTTGTACTCCTCTGCCCATAGTGGCTTGTTGATCCTATTTGCCCAAGCCGCTACAATGCAATGCCGTTTCTTTCTGTGGTTGGACCGACAATATGGAGCAAGCTTCCTCAGACAATGCGCCACCCTCCTACCATTACCTCTTCTTAGTTCCACTTGCTGCTCAAGACACTTTTCCTGCTTAGCCTAGGTCAGGAGCGCCTCTGAGTATGAATCTTGAAGGGGCGCTATCCGACTCTGCAGCGGCCATATTGTTAATACGATGATTGGTCACGGGCGGAAGGTAATTATCGCTGTTGTATTAAACAGCTTAAAAATAATAATGCTTAGTTTTTGCTCATATCTTACGAAATAAATTTTTTAGCATTTCCTATATATGTTATTTCTTGGAATATATATATATATATATATATATATATAATTATATATATATATATATTATATATTGTTCTTATGATCCATATATACAAACAGTTAGTGTCCATTCAGTTCTATTTGTAATATAAGTTCGTTACTCACTTAGCGAATTGCATCATGGGATGTGGCTGTTAGGTAGCAGCGCTCTATTGGTGCGAAGTCAGTGGCAACCATATTGTTTATCTACACAGGCACTCAGTCTTCGCATTTAACCAGTTTCCAATCTGTATTAGTATTGTCAATTCATATTCGGCAAAAAATGCTATTTGAAACACGTACGTTTATTATCCCCACAATCGCATCCAATTTACCGTAAAGGAATAACAAGCATATGACATGATACAGTTGAATATGGTCTTGCTAAGCAACCACACTCAAAATCATACAGTCGTGTTGGTACTCTGAAAATCCGGATACTTACTTTAGTCAAGACAATAACAATAACTTAATAACTGTATTTTGTAAATAAAAGTCTAGCATCTATGGCTTGCATCCTCGCGCTTTCAAGACTGACACAAGATTAGGCATTACAATAAAGAATCCTACAGTATCGATGACGTAATCAAACTAGTTTCTACTCACTCTTCAACCAAAGGACCTTTTCTTGAACCCTGGGTTGTCACTGCATGTCAAACGTATTAAGTACATTTGGTTGTACCAATCCAGGGCTTTTCAAACTGTGGTCCGCGGACCAACAGGGGTCCGCGAGGGATATGGTGGGGGTCCGCGACAGCGTTCTGAAAATATTCATTAACACTGCGTAGTTTTAGCATTAACATATAGACTGCATTTCTCCTTGCCTTCTTTGGCTTTCTCTTTGTCTTCTTATTTACTTTCTTCTTTGCCTTCTTATTTGCCTTCTACTTTGCCGTTTTACTTACCTTCTTCTTTGCCTTCTTCTTTGTCTTTCACTTTGTCTACTACGTTGACTTTTACTTACCTTACTTACTTACCTTCTTATTTGCTTTCTTTTTGGCCTTCTTATTTTGCCATTCTGTTTGTCTTCTTCTTTTCTCTTATCTTTGCCCTCTTCTTTGCCTTTTTACTTACCTCCTTCTTTGTCTTCTCGGTCCTTTGCTATTTTAATTACTTTCCTCTTTGCCTTTCTTTGTCTTTGTTTTTGCCTGAATTCTTCCTTGCCTTCCTCTTTGCCTATTGCTGTTCCATCACTTTGCTTTCATCTTTGCCTTCTTCACTGCTTTGTAGTTACCATCTTCTTCGACTTCTTCTTTGCCGTCTTCTTTAACTTCTTCTTTGCCTTTTTCTTTTCCCATTCTTTGCTTTCTATTTCGACTTCTTCTTTTCCTTCTTTTTTGCCTTCTTTTTTGCCTTCGTCTTTGCCGTTTAACTTAGGCCTACCTTCATTGCCTTTTTACTCACCTTCTTCTTCTTCTTCTTTACGTTTTTACCCACACTCTTCTCTGCCTTCTTCCATTTCTCTCTGACTTCTTCTATGCCTTTCTGTTTGCCTTGTTCCTTGCCTTTTAACTTACCTTCTTCTTTACCTTTACCTTCTTCTTTGCCTTTCTCTTTGCCTTCTACCCTGACTTTCTCCTTATCTTCTTCTTTATCTTCTTATATGGCTACTTCTTAGTTTTCTCTTTGCCTTCTTCGTTTCTTTCTTCCTTACCTTTCCACTCGCCTTCGCCTTGCCTCATTCTGTACTTGTTTCTTTGCTTTCTTCTTTGCATTGTTCATTGCCTTTTACTTACCTTCTTCTCTGCCTTTCTCCTTGACTTCTTCTTGGCCTTCTTCATTGCCTTCTTCTGCTCCTTCTTCTGTGCCTTTTAACTCACCTTTCTTCTTTCCCTTTTTCTTTGCCTTTACCTTTGCCTTCAACTTCCTTTGACTTATTTTTTCCCTTCTTTCTTGCATTCTTTCTTGCCTTCTTCCTTGCCGTTTTACTTACCTTAGTTGCTCTCTTCTTTGCCTCCTTTGTTTTTCTTCTTCGTCTTCTTCTTTGCCTTTTACTTACTTTCTTCTTTGCCTTTCTCTTAGACTTCTTCTTGGCCTTCTTCTTTGGCTTCTTCTGTTCCTTCTTCTTTGCCTTTGTACTTACCTTTCTTCTTGGCCTTTTTCTTTACCTTAATCTTTCCCTTCTACTTCTTTGAGTTCTCCTTTGCCTTCCTTTTGCCTTCCTCTTTGCCGTTTTACTTACCTACTTTCCTTCCTGCTCTGCTTAGTTCTTTGTCTTTCTTCTTTGCCTTCTTCTTCGCCTTTTACTTACCTTCTTTTGTTTGCCTTTCTCTTTGACTTCTTCTTGGCCTTCTTCTTTACCTTCTTCTGTTCCTTTTTTGCCTTTGTACTTACCTCTCTTCTTCGCCTTACTTACTTACCTCACTTACTTACTTACTTACCTTTTACTTACCTTTCTTTTCTTTGCCTTTATCTTTCCCTTCTACTTTCTTTTAGTTCTTCTTTGTCTTCCTTTTTTGCCTTTTTCTTTGCCGTTTTACTTACCTTCTTAGCTGTCTTCTCTGCTTAGTTCTTTTTCTTTCTTCTTTGCCTTCTTCGTTGCCTTTTACTTACCTTGTTTTCTTTGCCTTCTCCCTGACTTGTTCTTGGCCTTCTTCCTTGCCTTCTACTGTTCCTTCTTCCCTGCCTTCATCTTTCCTTCTACTTTCTTTGACTTCTCTTAGCTTTCTTGTTTACCTTACTCTTTGCTGTGTAACTTACCTTCTTTGTTTTCTTCATTGCCAACTTCTTTCCTTTTACTTACCTTCTTCTTTACCTTTCGCGTTGACTTCTTCTTGGCCTTCTGCTTTTCTTTACTTACCTTCTTAGCTTCTTCTGTTCTACCATTTTATTTACTTCTCTTTTTTTCTTTTTTTCTTTGCCTTTGTCTTTGCCTTATACCCTTTGACTTCTTCTTTTCCTTCTTTTTTGCCTTCTTCTTTACCGTTTTACTTTGCTTTCTTCCTTGCCTTCTTCTTTGCCTTTCTTCTTTGCCTTTATCTTTCCCTCCAACTTTCTTTGACTTCTTCTTTGCCTTTTTTTTGCCTTCTCTTTTGCCTTTTTCTTTGTCGTTTTACTTACCTTCTTTGCTTTCTTCTTTGCCTTCTTCTTTGTATTTCTTCTTTGCCTTCTTCATTGCCTTTTACTTACCATCTTCTTCGTCTTTCTCTTTGACTTCTTCTGGACCTTCTTCTTTGGCTTCTTCTGTTCGTACTTCTTCGCATTTATCTTTGCCTTCCACTTTCCTTGACTTCTCTTTGCCTGTTTTACCTTCTTCTTTACCATTTCACTTACCTTCTTTATCTCTTCTTTGCCTTCTTCCTTATCTTTGTTCTTTGCCTCCTTCTCTGCCTTTTACTTACATTTTTCTTTGCCCTTCGCTATGACTTCTTCTTTACCTTCTTATGTTTTCACTTTTCACTTATTTTTCTTTTTTCCCTTTTTCTTTACCTTTATCTTTGCTTTATACTCTTGCACTTCTTCTTTTCCTTCATTTTGCCTTCTTCTTTACCGTTTTACTTACCTTCTCTGCATTTCTTCTTTGCCTTCTTCTTTGTCCTTCTTCTTTGCCTTTATCTTCCCCTCCAACTTTCTTTGACTTCTTCTTTGACTTCTCTTTTGCCTTCTTGTTTGTCGTTTTACTTACCTTCTTTACTTTCTCCTTTGCCTTCTTCTTTGTCTTACTTCTTTGCCTTCTTCTTTGTCTTACTTCTTTGCCTTCTTCTTTGTCTTACTTCTTTGCCTTCTTCATTGCCTTTTACTTACCATCTTCTTCGCCTTTCTTTTACTTCTTCTTGACCTTCTTCTTTGGCTTCTTCTGTTCCTACTTCTTTGCATTTATCTTTGCCTTCCACTTTCTTTGACTTCCCTTTGCCTTCTTGTTTGCATTCTTCTTTACCGTTTTACTTGCCTTCTTTTTTCTTCTTTGCCTTCTTCCTTGCCTTTCTTCTTTGCCTGCTTCTTTGCATTAAATTTACCTTCTTCTTTGCCTTTAGCTTTGATCTTGTTTGCCTTCTTCTTTGCCTTCTTCTTTGCCTTCTTCTTTGCCTTCTAATGTTGTGCCTTTTTACTTACCTTTCTATTTTGATTTTTCTTTACCTTTATATTCGCCATATGCTTTCTTTGAATTCTTCTTTTTTTGGCTTCTTCTTCACCGTTTTACTTACCTTCTTTGTTTTCTTCTTTGCCTTCTTGTTTGTCTTTCCTCTTTGCCTTCTTCATTGCCTTTTACTTACCTTCTTCTTCGCCTTTCTCTTTGACTTCTTCTCGACCTTCTTCTTTGCCTTCTTCTGTTCGTATTTCTTCGCATTTATCTTTACCTTCCATTATCTCTGCCTTCTTGTTTGCCTTCTTCTTTACCGTTTCACTTACCTTCCTTATTCTTCTTTGCCTACTTCCTTGTTTTTCTTCGTTGCCTTCTTCGATGGCTTTTACTTACCTTTTTCTTTGCCCTTCGTTATGACTTCTTCTTTGCCTTCTTCTTTGCCTTCTTATGTTCTACCTTTCTACTTACCTTTCTTTTTCCCATTTTCTTTGCGTTTACTTACCTTACTTACAACAGGTAGACTGCTTGTCTCTTTCAGCGCTTATCTATGGAAACTCGACGCTTCAATGCAGTCGCCTTTTGTAGCACCTTTCACATCAATTAAACCATATGTGAATACTAGCCATTCCAGAACAATGCCCCCTAATTTTTGCAATTCCTCGCCCGAGGGATCATATGTACCTCGGAGAAAAATAATAATAAGTATCACTAATAGCAGTGTATCAGGCTGTAAAACTTGGTACCCCCACGTTTTAGACCAAAGTTGCTCCTCTGAGCGAGGTTGCTCCGAACGGGCTATCATTCTTCGGTGTTAGTAAGTAGTTAGTCATAGTTACACATTGGGACAAAGAGAGAACTTACCACAGTACTAAGTCTTGTTGCTCCATTGCCGTAGCCTGTTCATACTTCTCCTAGGATCCTGGCTTCGCCCGAATGACAAAGACGATCAACGTCCTCGTGTTTCAGCAGGTTTAGGGCCTGCCTGACGTTTGGACTAGAGATGAATGTGCATACTTCGTATCGAACCGTCGGAAATTTCAGCTTTGATTTATGTAGTTGAAACTGAGCCGTTTGGCTAACAGAATCGCAACGAAGTATATTCTAACACAGCGTCTGTTAGATTCGTTACATTTTTAAGCATTGATATAATTGCATTCGCCAAGTTAAAACAATTACATCCAGTTTGCGAATATGCGAAGGAACAACGTTCTTCACTAGCAAAGCGTCATAGACCTATGACGTCACCAACAAGCAAATACCAAAAAAGAAAAAAAGAATGATTTAAACAATTACGTTACTGTTATAATTACGTCGTGCTATATATATATATATATATATATATATATATATATATATATATATATATGTATATATATATATATGTATATATATATATATACACACACACACAATGTAGGCCTAAGTAAGTAAGTAGGGGTCTAAGTAATCTTTTATTGGCACGAGACAAATGCTCATACATTACAGCAACAACACGCGTAGGCCTATAGTGACGAAAAGTAGAACAATAGCACACTATCAGTAGAACAAATGCAAAAATATAAACGGTTTCAGGACGTGTGCAGTGAGTTCCGTCGAACTTGCGTTGATCTATATAAGTAAGTAAGTAATTAAGTATATTTTTTTTAATGAACGCTAGGCCTAGCAAACGCACAGCGCTTTACATACAATGTTACACAGAGGGAAAGAAAATGGAACAATGAAGTAATAATAACGTTTGATCAAAAATGAAATAATTGCAGCAGAACTTAATTGTATAGTAGCCTATATACCCAGGAAACCTCGTCGGGTAAGAGAGTCAAATCTAGGGAGAACCAGACTGTATCATGGGCGCCCGCAGGATTTTTTGCAGGGGAGGTCAGTCACGGCCGGGAGCACTGGCGGCGATCTTGTTTGACAGATGAAGGGGGAGAGATACTTTTGAACTGATCTGGGAAAAAAGTTTTTAACTTATATGCTAAAAAAAGGTCAAAAAGTTTTTTCGCGCGTGAAATTTGATGACCTTTTTTTCGGTGTTTCTTCTAAATTTGGGGATCGGATGTATGGTGTGTCCCCTCCCCCTCCCACTGCTAAAGGTAGGGGGTCTTGTCCCCCTCGACCCCTCCGGGATCGCCGCCCATGGCCGGGAGAGTTAGTTGTGTAATTTATAAATATGTCATTGATTTATTCAAATCAATCACCGAATGCGATTAGTTCACTGCAAAGCATTCAAAGACACGTAACTCTGTGTGCCCCTCATCCTCATGTAGGCTTAAATCTTTCGCAGCGGTCTGCATTACATACCGCCAAAGAAAATAATTTCAGCAATACAGAAGAAATGAATCCAGCCTATAGTGTACATTTCTTTTATATATATTTTGGCCAATAATACAATCTCATTTCTGAAGTTTGGACTTTGGAAGAGTGTAATTATACTCAGAGGCCCGGGAAGTCACCAGAATTACAACAAATATCAGATCCTTCCTACGAACTCACCTAAACCTTACCTCTTGTCATCTCTCCACACGGCTTTCACTCAAAACATACAACACTGCTCTTTCACAGATCTTAACCTGCTTCCTCCTCTTCCACTTGCCTCCCTCACCGCTTCAATTCTCAACTCCATCCACCGTAGCCGTCTGACTGCCTGCCAGGCCTGCCTGACCCCTTTGCACTTTGACCCCCTGCTTATAGATTTTGTTTGTCTGAGCGCCTGTGAATAATCTGGTTGCCGCGACCTATAGCTTTTGTGGGCATTGAAGTAATCGCGAGATTACGATTGCGATTACAAGTAAAAACTGCGAACAAAATGGATTTTTTTTGTGGAAAAAAGTAAAATTTAAAGGAATATGGCCATCTGTAATTCTGCTGTCAATTTTGCTGATGCTCAGATTTAGGCGAATTATTTAAAAATGCAGTCTCGACTATCAACAGTTTAGTTTAGCCAACACCTGTTTAACCTTTCAGACCGAGAGAGTATACGGTTTCCAGTTTCCATGATTCTCTGGGCAGTCGCCTTAGCTTGCTGACCCTAAGGTCAGGGCTGGCATTGGCCGGGTGTAGGTAGGTTCCATTAGGCCTACTGTGTTATTTCTATTAATTCTATAGTGCATCTTCTCGTCAACAGCCAGCACTTGCTGTTGCTTTCAAACTCAGAGAGTAAGGTTTTCAGTATCCATGATTCTCTTGGCAGTCATTTCATGATTTCCAGGGGGGTCACGCGACCCCCCCTTGACCTATGCTGCGGGCGCCCATGGACTGTATGATTATGACCTGTAGGCCTATAGGCCCTATGTGTTATTCCAGTGGTCTGAACTGCGGTCAAACCCGGGTTTCCACTTATAGGTAAACCAGGGTTATCGGGTTTCAAAACGAGGTCCATGGAACCATTTGATTCCCTGCCTCATTAGCTATGTCCGATCCCTTTTATTTCTCGTCGTCCATGGCAACCATTACTCGCGACTCGAGCCCATGTATGTGGGGACTTACATATAAGTGTGTAGTCGCAAACTTAAAAATTATAAAGCGCCACCTAAAAGCCAAGCAGAGGGCATCATCATATTCACGAGAGCTGCGTCGAGTCAGAGGGGTTCAGAGGGTTGTCCAACGGAGATCCAAGTACTGTTGCAGGGAGCTAGAGAGAGGGGGCAGAGTAGCTGCTAAAGCACGAGGAATAAAATTGCATTTATCTTTAGCTGGAAAGGTAAAATTGTGAGTTCTAGTCCTTAAGTCATATGAATTTATATTTTGTCGTTTGGGAGGAAAAAACCACGAAGAACATGGTAAGGCTGGCAACAGATTTTTAAAATAAGCCAGCATCTGCAGCATAAATCATGTTATCTAAACTTGGGATAGATGGCAGAATTAAGGAAGCCTCTGCGCATGGTTCGATGTAACATGCGTTTTAACATATCGCTATCATATTTACTGTTATAAACCCACCAGGTATTACACAAGGTGAGAAACAGTGGTAGCCCTTGCTACATCATGCAAAGCCTGAGGGGACAGACCATGGTCTCTCAAAACCCTGAGCGCGTACAGGGAGGTGGAACTTGATGTCAGGACTTTAAATTGTCAATACGTTTAGACATGCTGAGATTGGAGCTAAGGGTTACCCCCAGAATTTTAACTTCAAATGCAAGGACATTCCGAAGCTCGAATTGTATGCTTTTATTTGTATCAGGATAATTTATTTTTAAATTTCCAAAATACCTATTATTTTAATTTTAAATTGGCATGAATATATCTCGATGGTGCACGGCACGGCCCAGTTAGCTACATAATATGCTCAAAGTCCCAAGGTACTAATTGGTAGGAGTGTATAGGCTGCATCCCATGCTCCTTCGTGTAAGAGCTAGAGAATATGCGGATCGCGACCGGTTCGCCTCTCGAAGGTGGCTTATTTCAGAGATTAAATTAAATTTCCGGCTAGCATGGTCCGGGGACATTAAATGGCGTGGCGCCTATTCAAAAGGCAGCGGTAGTGAAGGATCTCAGCCGATCAATTTATTGAAAAATGAGCAGGGTCGAGGCCATACGTACGGTCGCTATATAAAAACATTGATATTTACAACTGTTCGCTGCCAATTTTCGTTCCGAAGAAATGTGTAGCCTACTTTTGTTGGATTTACGCTGTTTGCTTGCAAATGTAGGCTACGCATCTTATGAATAATTCGGAGATGTTTTGCGTCCGATCGAGTCAATCGCGTCGAGAGGGAAGAGAGATCGACACGGCCGTAGCTAGGGGGTGTTTTGGATGTTTAAACACCACCCGAAATTAAATAATGTAAAAATGAAATAATACATTTATTAACTCCAAGCCCGGTTGACTCGGTTGCTTGTCGGCTTGCTCAAGGACGAGTAGCCCCCACCCCAACAAAATCCTGGCTACGACCTTGGAGATCGATGACATCAAATAATTTACTACACATATATACGCACATATTAAGCTTATATTCGTGAGCTCTACACATGTATACGCACATAGGCAACGCACAGACAGATAGGCAGACAGACAGACAGACAGAAACGTACACACATGTACATGTCTATACAGATCCCACGAATCCCGAGGTCTGTTTGTTTGAATCTTGGATGACGTCGGACGATGCATAATTCAGACCGAAGGCGAAATCCCGACACCTCTTCCCTGCCTTCCTCCTCCGCAGTTCTTGTTCCTACTCTTTCTTCACGATTCCCCTCTTGTTCATCCTCCTCCTGCTCCTGCCATGTGCGTCTACCTTCTTCCTCTCCTGGTCTTCTACGAAGCGAAGACGACGACGACGACGACGACGTGGAGCGACGATCGAGTCTTGGTTGGCCAGAGGAGGAGAGCAAATTAAGCGCGGACGACATATCGCAGCGGAGACAAGAAGGGCCAGATCAAATGACGCCACCGTCTCGATGCCCTACGCCGCTCGTAATATACACTCTCTGTATGCACATCACGTATGTAAATAAGCCCATGCACTCGACCATGCAAGTACACAGCGGTGGACATCGTGCACAGGGCAGACGAAGACATCCACACAGACAAACAAATAGAAACGCTAAAGCAGTTATAATTAGGCAGGTGATAGAACGCAGATAAATTCCTTCTTTTAAATTTAAGAGCAAGATACTCATTCATTAGGCTCAACAGCTGGCCAGGGACGTCATTTGGGGGAGGGGTCACTTGCCCCCTTGATTTTTGAAAAAAGGAAAAGGATGGAAGAAGAAAAGGAGGAAGAAGAAAGGGGTTAACAAAGAAAAAAAGGAACTCAAATTATTATATACTATTGACAAAGCTAGAGTTTGCATAGCTTTTTCACATTTTTTGCAACTATAAATAAATTCATTAAAACCTAATTATATTAACTGACAACACAATGCACACAATCTGCAGCATTGGTTTACAGGTTTGCACATGTAGATTAGATACAGAACCAACGAGCTGGCCAAGTTCTCCTCTGAAAAATACTCAACTGACGTCCCTCCCCCTCCCCCTGAAAAGCTGAAATGACGTCCCTGCAGCTGGCCCGCATTGTGCCACAGATTTTAACTGGTGGCCAACTATGGGCCCTGTGTGGGTCCAGCTAACGTGGTTGTCAAGGTTAATTCTAAATATATGTCTATTTCATCTGCCGGTCGAACATGTCGACTATTATTAGCGGATTATTTCACTGACAGACATTGATATGGGTTCTTAAATCTCCATTTATATCAAGCGAAGGAACCTGAATCGGAAGACCACAAATGTTGAGCATCCTGTGTCGCCATACAATTTACGACTATTAGAAGCCTCACATTTTTATATGGGGCAGGGTTTCCCTCGGCGACTGGATCCTACTTCCAATGCCACTCCTGAGTCCTGATGCTAAACAACAGAAGCAACCGAGCCATGTAGGCAGCAGATTTTAAATTTATTTAGCGCCGTTGTTGCTTTCGATCGAACTGGTTGTTTCAAGGTTAAACATTGCTACCCTTTATTGATGCTTTCCCTACCACAACGGCAACTCTAGCCCCATATATCGTCGTTTCTGGTGTCTATAAAGATATAAAGATGTCGTCCGTCGGGTCACTTCATCGACCCAACATCCCGATAACAATTTCTTGACCCAACCATTCACTTCTCTGTATATAAACACTTGGATACAAAATTCGGCGATTTATTATGGATTATAGACTCATGGTTGAGATTAGTGTTGAAGTGCTATTCAGCAGAAGTCAATGTCTATCGACGGATGTTCAGAATACATGATTAAACATAGAACATTTTGCCTGACGCTCATAACATTAGACGATGTTCCGTTTGCGATGATCATTACAGTGACGTCGACGGCAAAACCGCGATCCATTGTCGGCAGTCTTAAGTGTGCTGACATGCTAGAGAAGTCATTGAATCCGTCCCAACATAGAACATAGATTAGACATCGAAGGGATGCCAAACAGAGGAATGGCTTCGGAATTAGAGACAGAGAGAGGGAGGGAGAGACAGCGGGAAAGAGATACAGTGCGTGACGAAAGAGAGAACGAGAGTGTGCGCGTGTGTGTATGATGAAAGAGACACAGAGAGAGAGAGAGACAGAAAGAGAGAAGAAGAAGAAGAAGAAGAAGAAGAAGAAGAAGAAGAAGAAGAAGAAGGAGGAGGAGGAGGAAGAAGAGGAAGAGGAAGAGGAGGAGGAGGAGGAAGAGGAAGAAGAAGAAGAAGAAGAAGAAGAAGAAGGAGGAGGAGGAGGAGGAGGAGGAGGAAGAGGAAGAGGAAGAAGAAGAAGAAGAAGAAGAAGAAGAAGAAGAAGAAGAAGAAGAGAGGTACGAGTGGTGGCTGGCTTCATTGGATTTCAACGAGTCAGTTGGTTCTTGACCTTTAACAAACGATGCATTGTATAAAATATTCATGGCGGTTACAAAGTCCCTCCAAAGACTTCGTTGGGAAATCTTCCGATCATTGGGGAATGAGGATAGATGGCCTGAAGAGCTTTAGATCTTTTTAAAAGTCGCGGGTTCGATACCCGTATGCCATTCTAAGGTCCTATATTATAAGCAACATCACCTCATTAATTGCCGACATATAATATACTAGGGTTCATTGATGTTATCTATACATATAGTTTCCTTATATGCAAATTTGTCCGTCGTATAACGCTTTCTGTTCTATTGTGAAACCGTTTGTGACGTCACTATACTGCCGTCTTGACGACGGTCGTCTTGACGACGGCGCTCAGAGCATTTTAGCCAACGATACATATAGGCCTATAATGATACACTGTCGTCACGTCATAATTATGACGGGCAAATACACTAGTCTGTTTTATAATTTGTTAATTATTACTACCACTCATTAACAGTTTTAACTGATTAATCACTTAAGGTCTTAAGATAGTAAAATAGCTATACTTTGGATATGAATATGTCTACTTTCAATGGATGGTTAATTGATGGCTGATTAGCCAATGCTTGCTTTATTTTGTGTTTAAATTTTGGCTCACTATTAGTCAAGATTTATGAATTTTCAACCAGATAATTATGTATCTATACTGTCCGTCTCAGCCTGTGAACTCTCAGGGTGTCCCATTTTAGCGGGACTTGTCCCTTAGGGACATCCTTTTATAACACTCAACTGATAACTGTTGTTTTCTGTCACTGTTAATCTGCAGTTTGTGTGTTGTAATAAAAACGGATTTGATTTTATTGATTTGATTTGATTCTAGGTCGTTTCAGCCTTCCACTCCCTAGGGGGCAGCAGTAAAATGAGCAGGTTGCAGGCTGCCAAAACGTGTGTTAATTAAGATCTTGCATAATGTAATTGTAGTTATACCGTCATGTTTCACAATGTTTCAATGTAACTTACTGCGGCGTGTCAGTGAGATTGTCAACAAACACGAAGATATCCATCCTTACAGTTTGCTTTTCTAGTGGAATGATCGGCTGAGTTGCATTAACCCAAATCGCCCAATCCTAATAGGAACATGGGTCAATTCTTGAGCTATATCAAGGCTGGACATACCGGCGGAATTGGGGGTTCAACCCCAGGCTAACGATAAACCGTGATCAAAAACTTGGTAGAGGTCGGTTTAAACTCGTTCTCCCGCAATATTTACTCATGTCTGCGGAAGCATTGTCGTAACATTGACATTCTCAGTCCATGAAGTCGACAGCCACTGTCTGCAGCAACTTACTGATGATCCTGCGATTCTTTAGACCGATTCGGTCACATCGAGTCTTCTCTTGCATTGGACCGTTCTTCTGAAACATTAGTCTTCAACTGAAAATCCGAATTCCTGCGCTCAAACAACTCAGGCAGCACTCAGTTGGTTAGGCCATTGTTTTAGCACATTCGGTTGGTTAAATGCATGCATACATATATACATACATACATACATACATACATACATACATACATACATACATACATACATACATACATACATACATGCATGCATACATACATACATACATACATACATACATACATACATGCATGCATGGATGCATACATACATACATACATACATACATACATACATACATACATACATACATACATACATACATACATACATACATGCATACATACATGCATGCATACATACATACATACATACATACATACATACATACATACATACATACATACATACATACATACATACATACATACATGCATACATACATACATGCATGCATACATACATACATGCATACATACATACTTACATGCATACATACATGCATACATACATGCATACATACATACATACATACATACATGCATACATACATACATACATACATACATACATGTATGCATGGTTGCATACATACATACGTACATACATAGTTTACATACATACTTAATGCATGCATACATAGAAACACCCATACTTACATTAATGCGTATATACATCCGTGCATACATGCATCTATCTGTCTTTCTATCGGTCTGTACGTAGCTACTTGCAAGTAGACAGGCAAACAGACAGACAGACTGGCGTAAACTTGTCAAAAATATTGGGGGGGGGTTTGGTTATTCATTCTACACTTGTTGCATTGGGTGTACAGTCCATCTCAATTTTTGGGGGGGCACGTGCCCCGGATGCCCCCAGAGTCTACGCCTATGTGAGAAACATCGATCACCATAACCGCAGCAACAACATCATTTGATTGTCCCTAGAGGCGCCACAATCGTTGTCACTTTATGTTTGCCTAAAACGTCCATTTAGCGAATTTCATTATTTATTACATCAACAGAGATATTTCTATAAACTGTATATACATGTATACAGCTCATAATATAGCCCTCTTGACGTATACAGTCTTGACGTATATATAGTCTATAGTCTGCCTGTGTGTGTGTGTGTGTGTGTGTGTGTGTGTGTGTGTGTGTGTGTGTGTGTGTGTGTGTGTGTGTGTGTGTGTGTGTGTGTGTGTGTGTGTGTGTGTGTGTGTGTGTGTGTGTGTGTGTGTGTGTGTGTGTGTGTGTGTGTGTGTGTGTGTGTGTGTGTGTGTGTGTGTGTGTGTGTGTGTGTGTGTGTGTGTGTGTGTGTGTGTGTGTGTTGCGTACGGAGAGTAGCTGGCATGCAATGTTAGCTACTCCACCATAGATTGCTTCGAGATTGGTTTGCTAATGCAGTCTCACCTGTTTATTGTCAACTTGCATGCAACGTTTATAAAATGCACTCACGATTGACCATATTATGATATAATTATATAACACATCTCAACGAAATTTATATATGTAGAGTTGTAGACCTATATGACTGCATATGATTACATATCTATACACACTCAGTAGAGAGCTATAGGCTACTGTATATAAACTATATGCATAATATGTATGTAGTGTGACTGTTATATACAAAATATAGACCCTATGCGTATATATATACCCATTGGTCAACGTGATTTCTGTTTCCTTCATTTGGTGATTCCTGTGGATTTCCGGTCGCTGTTGATCAGAGAAATTACGAGTTTTAGTATCACGTAAGTTTTTTCAAGGAATTGCATTCCACTGTAATGATTTCCGGTTGTGTTTTATGTGTTGTTAGCTCTACAGAATGACTGCAGCTACGCCCTGGATTCGTTCCATTATATCCATTGACAGAGCTTTAACGCAAGCCGACAACAGCATGAGGAAAACTTTTATTGTCAGAACTAGAGTATTTGCCCGTCATAATTATCATGGCGGCAGTGTAGGCCTATATAATCATGTCGTTGGTTAAAATGCTCTGATCGCCGTCGTCAAGACCGCAGTACTGACGTCACAAACGGTTTCTGTTTCACAATAGAACAGAAACCGTTTGTGACGTAGCCTAGCGTCCTCCGACAGACACACGCTATATGGATATTATATGTATAATGCTGTATACTTACTACCCAACTGGACCTATGCTATATAGTTATATATATATATATATATATATGTTTAATGCTATGTGTATATATATATGTATGTATGTTTGTTTATTTACTTTAGAAGATCTATTTAGCAGACGTTGTTAATCAGAGTGCTGTTTGGCAGCTGCATGGTTTAATAAAGAATATACTTACTTACCTACTTATTATCTATAGATGGCTGTGGAATGTGGATTCGCCTATATCTTATAGAAGCCTGCTTAAGAACCCTGAAATCGTTCACCTTCAGGCTCATTGATATCTTTACATTATATTGTTATTGTCATAACATTTCTTCCCATGTGTAATCGTCTGCGCGGTTTGTTAGTTCGAGTTAATATTAAATGAATATATATATATATATATATAATGTATATAATTACTGCATGCTAACTGAACTAAATATGACTGAAAGCTGATGATTTTGTAACAGCTATAGTAAGTATATCGACGACAAATCGAATTATTTTCGAGATTGCGTTACTAAGTACTGGGCAAGGTTTGGTTTAATTTAGGCTACGTAAAGGCGATTTACGTGAATGGAAGTTTTGTTGTTGCTCATAGGATTGGTAAATTACTAATTCACATAAATTGTCACCTAAATGTAAATGTAAGCGTATCAATGACCGATATACTTCATCTTATTATAATATATAGGGCTTATAGTAGAGCCCTGCGCCGACGTCATAGTGTCGGCGGCGGCGCGCCGGTCATTTTGGGTCGGCGGCGGCGGCGCGCCGACGAACAAAAATCGGCGGCGGCGGCGCCCACCAAATGTCGGCGTCGGCGCGGCGCGGCGCGGCGCGCCCTAGTCAGAAGCATGAGTCACTATGAGAGTTGAACAGCCGTTGGTCCTGTGACCAGTCAAGAGGGCCAAGTTCTCTAAAAACCACTCCATCACACTGAAGCTCAACTACATACAAAGGAACTGAGAGAGAAGACACCTTGAGACATTTGCCTTACAAATATAAACATCCTTAATTACACTGTACATCTGTATAAGTATTGTTATGAAGCAACATGCATTGCAGATTGCATAAATACACTTGCATATGCACTGATACGGTATAGGCGTATACACTCCAAGTCACATGGGAGATGCCGGATAACAGCATCCTCCCAGTGAGAGTGTCTGCTGTCAAGCCATGAAGTGAAATGTATATATATACGTTTTCCTATGGTAATACAATGGCCGATTGGCCTCACCCCTGTTAATTTTCAATGAATTTACCAGGTGATCTGCTGCCAGCTTGAATTGGTGCCATGCCATTGAAGGTCTCCATATATAGACCATTGTCTGTATCAGACTAAACTGAAAACGACCATTCTCGATACTATACGTACTAAGTCAAAACTTGTCTCAACTGATACTGTTTACCTGAATAGATTCCAGCCAAAAGTATTAATCAATAATACCTTCCGTTCTGCAGGAATTAGTTTAGTGGCATATCTTGATATTAACAACACTTATAAACTCGTCTAACCTTACAACATTAAGCCAAACATTTACACCATTGTAATAAGACCACAGACATCAAAGCTACAATCAATCAGTTATAGAAGCTATTCAACATGAAGGCAGCGAATGGGGAATACTGTAGTACTGTAGTAGACATACAAAGACATGCATTGCATGTTGCTTTTGTTGTCAAGGTATTAAGGAAATGGCAACAGGAACAGAAGTATCAAAACAGTGGCTACTTGTATCAAGATATCGCTTTAAATGACTTGTGTATCATACGACACCAATTCGTGTTGCCGATCAAGTTTCGCAAAGAAACCCAGAAAAATATAAAGAAGTAAGTAAGTACAAGATGTCCACTTCTATTTCTCACAAAACTAACACTTTATCGCGAAATCATGGAAAACATAGAAAATGCAACAATAACAATTAAGCATATCAAATTTGCATCGGCGGCGCGCCGACAGATTGTCGGCGGCGGCGGCGGCGGCGCGCCGACAAACAAAAATCGGCGGCGGCGGCGCCCACTAAATGTCGGCGGCGGCGGCGCGGCGCGGCCGGCGCAGGGCTCTAGCTTATAGGCCTTATGGCATTATGCGGTAAGTTCGCAGCGCGGGCACAAACGAAGACTCCGTGATTATGGTAGCATTTGAATCCCATTCTGAAGCAAAGTTGGTGCTCAGGACAAAGGAGGAGAACCTCGTGCATTTTTTTGGCTATCTTGTTCTGTTAATCTATACGGCATTTGCTTTTCCAATGATATTATGCAGGGACGTCATTTGGGGGACAAGGGAGCATCCTCCAGTTTTGGAAAAAAGATGTAAAAAGAAAAGGAGTAGGCCTAAGAAGAAAGAGGCGCGAAAAAATGTTCCGCCTCTTTTTGCTCCCGCCCCGGAAAAGCTGAAATTACGTCCCTGATATTATGGTCTTGATTGGAACAAACATATCATGTCATACAGAATGGGACTTCTATAGTATACAGGCTACTCGACAATCTACCTGGCTACTTTTCTTCGAGAACCAAGAAATCTTTCAATTATTGAAACTGACGAACTGTCACTGAAAACACATTTGGTTTTGTATTCGACCTAACATCTGGATTTCACACTCAACTAATTTCTGTGACATCAGTGATGTACACGGGTCAGAGATTCCATCAAGGCATATTCGAAAGGAAAACCGAAACCACCAGGCAGTGATGGGTAATTGATTATTTATAAGCTAATTAATTAGTAGCTAATTCTGATTAATTAGTTACAAAACCTTATTACCATCACCGATAGCAAAGCAGATGGAGTCCTAGTGTATACACTTATGTAGTCCTAGCATATAGGCCTCTATATAGATATATATACATGTATATATATACTCATACATTCATGTACAATATATAACAGAAATATATGCAGTAAGCTACTGTTTGGCTTCTGGCTAAAATTACAAACGCAAATTATACACGAAAAATTTTTGTGTTCGTATAATTGACAATAGAAGTGCGTTAATTGTAACTGAACGAAATTACGCGATTACGCATTCTTCTAGGTATGGCATACATGTTTGTGAGAAGCCTTGCGAGACACACATTCCCATAACGCCTGCTTATTCAGCGTGTCAAATTCTAAGAAACAGAAAAGCTACAGACAATTTATATACTACAGAAAAGGGATTCAACAGCAACTCAAATGCTTGAAAGTAGCAGACATCAATTCCAGAAGGGTTAACTTCAGTAGGAGCTTGCATAGGTATACCGTGCTGTTTATGCCCGTATAACCTAGATGTATGTAGGGCCTTCTGACGATTGTGCGGTTGAACCGTATAGGGAAGACGGAAAGGTCAGTGCAGGGAAGACGCAGCAGGACGGTGGAGGAGGGAGGAGGGCGTTGGTTGGCCAGCCGAAGCTAATTGTAACGGAAGTAACGGCGACATAGGGAAGCGAAGCGAGAATAACCGAACAATGGATCGACTGATGATGGCGACGCCCCGAATAGAAAAGCCCTAATTAGACAGAACTAGACCTCGCCTGTCCATGCATGCTCTTCTCTCTGTCTCTCTTCCCTGGCTGTCTCCTTCCTTGTGTCTTTCTATATGTCCATGTAGGCATCCTAGCACACCTGAGCCATGTATCATCACATATTATTTAAGAGAGAGCTCACACAGGCAGATGGACTCAAGGACGTAGGTGGGTGCTCGCAGAAATCTCTGCCTGAGAGACAACACATGAAACTGGGGCATCGTCGTCGTCGTCGTTATCATCATCATCAGCCAGATACAGGGCACAATTGTTCACTTGAAGAACCAATGCTCATAACTCTTGTCCCGCTGTTCAGACGCCCAAAGACATAATTATTATGGACACGCTACTGGATACAGTGACAGAAGTAAATATACAAAATTAAAAAAAACAATAGAGGCAGACAATGAGGCCAACGGAAGGATGTTTTGATGCTCTGGATATCAACAACCCCTAAACGGATTGTTTTCAAATTTGATATGAGGAATTCTGCGCCCAGGAAAACCTGGAGTGATCCGCCAGCACCCAATGTATACATGTTGTTTATCAGGTCTTTGTTTCACAAAGCAACTTACAGTCGCAACTAATTATGTATGTATGTATGTATGTATGCATGCATGTATGTATGTATGTATGTATGTATGTATGTATGTATGTATGTATGTATGTATGTATGTATGTATGTATGCATGTATGTATGTATGTATGTATGTATGTATGTATGTATGTATGTATGTATGTATGTATGCATGCATGTATGTATGTATGTATGTATGTATGCATGTATGTATGCATGCATGCATGCATGTATGTATGTATGTATTTATGTATATGTGCATGTATATTGGCATAAATGTGTGTTTGTATGTATGCCCTATGTGCGTATCAAATAGGCCTATAACGCCTTTCAATTGCCTCGCAACAACGCTGCGACTTCTATCTCTGTTAGAAGTGTATCAGTGTTCTGTTTTACCACGAGCCTTCAAAAATTCGCCCGTTGTTTGTCCATAGGACAAAATATTAAAACCACAAGTAGACCCTATAAGTTTTTTTACGATTTTCAGAATTTTTGACTAAATTAAGACCTACATTTATTGCAAGAATTTTATCTATAATTTAAATAAAAATTACAAAATATTTACATTCTTTTGTGTTACGTGACGTAACGTGAAAGTTAAACTTCATGCAATCAATGTTACTTGCCTGTGTATACAAACTAAAGTTTAGTGCTATTCAAACTTATTGCGTAATTAAAATTTAGGCCTATTCGTAGTGGTTTAAACCTCAACCTAAACCTCAACCTCAACCTAAACTTAAACAAATTAATTAGGAAAATTAACCCAGAATAGGCCAATTGTAAAATCTCTGTTTTACAAAACTTCATTTAAGAGAAAACTTGAAAAATTCTTTACAAAATATTGACTATCGACTTGACATAAATTCGAGTAATAACTAAATCAAATAGCTTTTGAGCCTTCGTTTAGACGTTGACTTCGAGTTTGTATCGGATTTTATGCGAAATTCGGGAAGCTTTGAGAATCGCCGAAAACGCGAGCGTCATATCTTATTCTGACAAAGCTACAATGAGGTCGGTCCGGAATTTCTACGCATGTTGACCGTTGTTGGCCTATGTAGCCAGTCGGATAGTGGCAATCTTGGACATGAAATTTATATGTCTCTTGCGATGGCAAATTCAGTTCTTGAACTTTGGGAGTGGCGTATGGATTCTCAACAGGGACTCATTCGTCTGTTGGTTGGTCGGCCGGCTGCTACTCGATTAGGTCTTTACGAATTCTGCGAGCAGCACAAACCAAGAAGCGCGAGATAGCCTACTTGAGAATGCGGCATGCACGATTGTCAGCCGAAGGACGGAAGCTGTTCACGGACATACATGTAGGGGTCAATGCATGTCGCCATTTCCTATATTGGCAGACAGGCTATAAGGCTTAGTGATAGAATTTACATATGATAATTTCACTTAAGTGTTACGACGAATAGGATAACAGTATTGATGGTTAGTCATTCGGGTAGTTTTAGTTTATTGCTACCATTTTGCTGATGCGAATTAAGTAGTGCGGAAGACAATAAGAGTCGTCCTCTGCAGAGACGCATCATAGAAGGAAGACGTTTGAATAAAGGCTGTAGCACTATGCGCTGCATTAGACGTAGAACGGTGAACCAGCGTTCTGCGTATAAACGAGGCGAGGGAACTTGGTAACGTGTGGTTAGCAATATAAACAGTACATATTTTGCTGAGCAAAGATAGCGTATACAAATCAAATTTCAGGTTCTGATGAATTATGAAGTACATGCGAACAAGAGGGCGTCTGGGATAAAGCCCATTCCCTGCGCTCCCGAGTAGCAGCTAAATCAACTGACTCCGCTGATCCAACCAAGGTTTGGACCCGCCTTGTTGTTGGATCGCGAGAAGTACTGAGTTCCGATAGTGAAAATATGAGAGCCGGAGCGAAACTCAGGGTAAGAAACGATAAACAGGCCTTTGTAAAAGAATGGTAACTCTGTTGAAATTTATCCCACCATCGCCGTTCGAGAAAGAAGCCTGTCTTATTTCTGGTAGTGCCCCAGACTGATCTTTGCGCTCCTGAGCAAGTCAAATAGGTTGCATGCATGGAGGACTCGTTAAACAGATCCAATTGAAATTTAAAAAATAATAACGTTACAGAAATTTACCACAACATCATTTAGAACATAGTATGCCAACCTCTGAACTGATCGAAAGGACATTATCAAACTGCAGTTGTATTGTACATACACTGGGGCGCCATAGATGTTGCTGTTAAGTTCACAATGCACTGTAGTCTGTGTAATGGACTCAGATCAGCGATCGTGAGTGGTGACGTCTATTACGCGCTCTATGGTAGAACAATAAACAACTGACCTGACTAATGATGGACAGGCGCCTGAGTAATGTTAGTGTTTGTGTATGTGTGCTTGTCTGCTTCTGTGCTTGCGTGTGTCGGCGTGCATGTGGACGTGTCTGTTATTATGTGTTTGAATTTCCCAGAAGGCCTGTTAACTTTCAGCTGTACCGTGACAGCATGTAGGGGAGGATGCCGAGACCAGTTGGCCCATAAAACGGAGAATGAACTTCAATTGTGCTTTAAGCATCCAACTCATGGACCTGAAGCTAATTCGTGGTTTCGTATATGAACAGTTGCGTTGATCACAGCAAATGGTTACCATCATGCAATGTAATGTGACTATGCATTTATATTTACTTCTTTAATGCTCTCTATACCAGTAAAATAATGCTAGATTTTGTTGAGATTTCGTTCAACTGCAGACAAATGACGGTTGAACTGCAGGATATGTCTCCATTCTGTATGGTTCTGTATGTCTGATGGTAAGTGCCTGGATGGCGCGACATTCATACTCTGACAAATGGGCAAGTGACTATCGCCTGTGATGTGACTGTTGTGGACACCTTGGTTGGTTCATATCTACCTCATACCTCCCTTCTATAGGTTCAGCGACCGAGTTGACTGTCCAGAGGAAGGATGCCAAGTCAGCCTCCTACAGCTCGTACATATATTGCCTTTGAGACACTTGACCCGATTAACCAGCAGGGATTGCAGTTCATAGCCAGCCTGGGTTGCCTTCTGGCCAAACCCAAGGAAGGCTTATTCCGTCTTCTAAGCTATTGTCACAACAATGCAGCGCGGAGCATTAAAGTCCATACTTACTTACTTACTTGAGGATCCAGACATCTTTTAGTCAGAATGCATTTAGAGTATAGTTTTCCACATCCTCTGCTTTCATCCTTTGGGTAAGGAAAGGTAATAATAGCTCTTTCATGTTGTACGTCGACGTCTTTATAATTGATTGTCTAGATAATTAACTAATTATAATGATAATTAATATAAGCGAGAGTTGACAGTCGCCAACCCTAGCGTTTAATCTCGTCTCGTACGTTTGTCTCTTCGTTCTCTCGTGTTCTGTAATTGTACAACGAGATGGCGAGGTCATACATACAGCAAGAGACGAAGAGGAAATGGATCTTCAAAGGATATGATTGCCGACAAAGGATTCACTCCTAAGTGAGATTAACACATGTGCATTTGATTATCCGTATAGACTAAGCCTGTGATAGTCTCCTAGAATACCTAGATCGTTTTCCGTAATATTCTCAGCTGCACTTCCAGGTAACGGATAGGGAAGAAGAAAAGAGGAAGACGATGGAAGAGGAGTGGGAGAAAGAAGAGGAAGTGAAGAACGAGGAGGTGGGAAAGGCACGATGAGGAGAAGCAGAACATGATGAAGAGCACTTAACGACAGATGCACTGCACAACGAATAAACATTATCTCGTGTGTTTACAGCAGATATAAATTATATACGCGCACGAATACAGGCCCTAAATTCTTCTGGAGACATCTATATTACTATGATGTGTGCACACTTGACTGAGCGCGCATGAAAATTTACCCTCTAACTGACGTCATTCTTCTGGTTTGCCGGTCCTTTCTGAGCTTCATTGTAGTTTAGTCAGAAAGATGGCAGCGTTAACAAGTTCAAAAGCGGCACCGGAAGGAGGTTGCTCTCAACTTCTTCTAACACTGGTTAACCGAATGGGAAAAAGAACGTGTCATGGGCAAATCCCTCATCAGGGAAGTTCCCTAATGCAATCTATAATGACTTCTATGGCGCCGTTTTCATCGTGTAACAAAGTATCAATCGAATGAAATCGTAGTCAAAGTAATAATTCATTGGAGAAGCCATGCAGGTCGAAAGACTATAAGCCTAAGTCAAGTCTTCGAGGGTATAGGGCCTAAGCGAGTTGAAACAGATAACGTTAAAAATTAGTTATGTAGGCCCTACGGTATAATATTAAAAAACGACAGAGCGCACAAAAACTGCATGGGCAGTGAGTCTTAAAGTACCAGACATAGGAGTACCAGACTGATACTAACATTGAAAGCAGGGTGGCGAAGGAACAACCGGGTTTGAAACAGCCCCAAGAACGCCTGCAGAGAGCATACAACACTGAGTACAATATTCGCCTGATATGCTTTTTTTACAGGGAAGTGGATTTTGAGAAACAGGAGGATGGTAAAGGAGGAGATAGGCATGTGGGTAGCTTTTTAGACATCACTGAGGTGGGATAAGGTTAAAGATGTAGATGTCAGAGGAACAGTAAAATCAAATGGAGAAAAGCAGCAACATGAAACGATGGCTGGAAAAGGTTTAGCGGTCACGTGTGACAGTGAACTGAAAAGAGGGACAAGAATACAGAGAACTGCAACAAAGGAGGTTTAAATTATAGCGACACAGTGTTTGAAAACATTTAGCAGCGGCAGTTTGTAGGCCTACGCAACCACATCACATTTTGTTGGTAAGTATAAAAAGGCCAGGCCAAAAAACGCAGAGTGAATATCATAGACGGAGTTTACATAGGACTAGTCTAAGTAAGAAAGGTCAACAAATCTTCAGCTTAAATCATAAGCTCAGCGTAGTTAAAAGGATGCAAGGACGAATACTGGCAGGCAATGGCTACCTATTTCCCAGCGCATTGAATTTAGGATTTCGGACTAGGTCTGACGGTGCCTACTTCCGGGAGCTTTGTTGCCCCACCTCAGGTTTGGCTGACCACCGAAATCTTCATTCTACATCTCGGCGTGAAGTTGCCTTTCACCGCACTTCGAAAATTGAACGTTGGGCCGACCACGTGGAATAACCTTCCTTCAGATCTGCGTGTTCTTTTAACTATGGATTTTGCATTCACCTCTGAGTAGGTAGGTATCTTTGAGTGGCGCTATATAAGTGCTCTGAGCGAACGAATGAAAGAATGAATGAATGTTTGTGTCGCAATGGTGTCACATTCCCCAACTTCCGTACGTGCAAATGAACCGAATCTCTGTTGATCTTTTCCATAGCCGCGTCAGGCCACACTCTTCTTCTGACTCAGCTGACGTTCTGCTCTGTCATTGCGCTCCATGAACACGATCTACGAACAACGCGTCGCACTGTATACGTCCATTTACCGTCCTTTAATCCCTAAAGCGGATTACGCAGGCCCGTGTAAATCCCGAATTATAGGCCTCTACATGTGTATGCACCATGAATTATATATATTCTTGGAATTGTGTGTGTATCGGATTGTGCAGAGCATGCATAGCTATAGGAAGTGGACAATTTACGATGACTTGGCTAATCTCCGACGAAAAACAAGATGCCCTGTAGCAACATCACACTGCATTTCGTCATCGCTCTGCTCCTGCAGCTGTTGTTGTCGATGCTGATAATGTTTCTGCTGCTTATGGATGGCTAATACGCCTTCACAAATTGTTATCAACAGCCTCTTCATAGGCTAATCATATCAGAACACCTACTTTTGCTAATTAGTTAAAATCATCAGGTTTATTTATAAATTCTTTTCGTCATATACCCACTCCACTACTTTCCAATACACATGCCATTATGAACAGCAGGAAGTGCGATTCTGCTGAAACTTTCACTATGCAATGCCTGCAGACTGAAATGGAAAGGTTAGTAATTTGGAAGACACCAGAGTTTGCATACGATTCATAGCTATTCACTCAAGAATTTTAGACATGAATTTCAAAGTTAAGATAGGTCTGTAATCTGAAAGATCAGCAGAGTCGAAGGGAACCTTCCTTCTTTCTTCGCAACGGATGACCTAGCCTATGACATGAGCAAATGCAGATGGGAAGGATCATTTGTGAATTAGAATGTTGATGTAAACTTTGTACCCAGGGACATCAACGAACTCTTTCAGAGGAGAGAAACGGTGTCAAGAAGACATTTATTGTTAAGCTATGAACAAAATACTTTTCGAACCTCTGCAAGTGTTGTACACTTATCGTCTCAACCATCTGAAAATCGTAGTAGTATACTCTAAACTTCTAAAGCGCCACTTTTAAAGCTAAGCGTAGGACATTAGTTGATTAACGATCGTTGCGTTGTGTCAGAGCATCAGTAGACATATACTTAGTCCTCTTCTGTTGACACTAAACACCACAACACTAGGTGCATTGCTTGAAAATCATTCAATGGGATATCATTTTTATGCTGCATCGTGATGATGCCCAAAGCTACATTTCATTTGACATTTAATTTGACATTTCAATTGACATTTAATTGACATTTCATTTGACATTTCATTTGACATTTCATTTGACATTTCATTTTACAGTACTGTTGTCTTGTGACTCGACTGCGAAGCAACCGTCCACTGCCTTTGAGGAGGTGCGGGAAGCACTATAGTTGCAGATACACTATCAATTAGAACATAACTCCAGGGCAGACATTTGGTTCGAGATCCCTTTTCCATCTGCACCCCTAGCCAACTCAGCTACAATGAGTACACTGACCGCACACTGTCGGTGAGAAGATGAGACGGCTATGGAGAGGACTGGCCACCCACCATCATATACCGAGACACCGGCGCAATAGAAGTTATTGATTACAATTGCAATTATATGTGATATTTTATTTCTTTTACAGTGATACACGCACGGGAATCTGAACAATAGTCATTGGAAAGCCAGAGAGACGCTAATACATGTCAGAGTGCTAGGAGAAGCTATTTAGAAGTTCAATTAATCGCCAACGTGTGATATCCGCAGATGGCTATAGAGAAACAAGACATCGTCATAATCTCTGTCTATGAGCTGTGAGACCAAAGCTATCCACTGTGCATTCAATCGGTTCCCTTCACACTTCTTAGTTGCGCGCTGTTGGAGTCTAGTTCTAGTTGTAAATGTGTGTTTGCAACGAGTCTTAAATATTATCGAGTCGTTCACTGCAAGGTTGCCTCGAGGTGCCTTGCCTTTCATAATTCACAGCAGCACACTTCAGATCTTTCTGTCATCATTCATCCGGCATACGCCTGTAGCGTCGCTGCATAAACATGGTCTCCTTAACGCGACTGTTGTGTGACGATGAGACATTTCAAAGATTTACATTACATTACTTTACGCACGTGACCAAGAGATCTAGTTGCATAAGATCTTCGTTTTCAGCCTTCCTTTTGCTTCGGATTTCTGTGTCCAGAGTCTTCTCGATTTTCTAAACTTGGTGGCAGTGGCATGGTTCATTGTTTTGCGTATACGAATCGTTTTGCAATCTAGAACCCGTCATCTTTTTGAATTGCCTTCCAAATGCTTATTTATGTGCGACTACAGGATATGCGTCTAACCTACGGGGACTTTCTGCCATTATACAGTGTATTGTGCTTCGCTCTGCTCTGTTAATATATGTTCTCTTCCCTATTTTGTTCTATCCAAGTTGAATGCTATCTCGGTCTCTGGAGGTATGAATGTCTCCATGTAGGCCCTATATATGCGAGTTAGCCTATCGACTTTTACACATTTTCTTTGTTATGAATGAGGTCATATATATATTTATATATTATATATTATATGGGCTTACTCAGCACACGATTGATCTAATTATCCGCATTTACCGGGATACGAAATTTTTTGCGCTGAGTAGCGCCTACACGTTAAATAACCATATTAGCGCATATATATACATTTCTCTACGTAATTGGCTTTTAGAGGAAAACTCGCCTCTGGGTACCATTTACTTCGACGGCCAACTCTGGACAACATCCACTCACATTTGAGGACACGTGTTCAACACCTAAGGCGCTTGTAGTCTATAGAGCTGCGTGTCACACCAAATTATTGTGTTTCTTTGTCTTTGGACAGCAGATAAGCAGACAGACAGACAGACAGACAGGCGGAGGGACAGAAAGAAAATCTCAGTATAGGTCTACTTAGTACACTTGTAGGCAGACAGACTTTAAACAATTTACTGCAATTCACATTACTGATGATGTCACTACGAACCAGGAACTAGAAATGCTAAGAATGTAAGAAAAAACGGAAAGTGAATAAGGTATAAAAGGAGAAAAGGTAAAGGGAAAAAATTAAGATATTGGTGGGGTTATTTACGACCCCAACAATCTGTCGCGGTCCTCGCGGATATCATGTAGGTATCACCGCGCCACCCATTCCCGATATAATGTTCTCTTTAAAGCTGGAAAGAAATGTGACAAATTACTAAAATTGTTTGAAAAAACATTTAACGGTTACAGTTTTATAACAACAATCAACCGGGTGGGGTCATAAAAGACCCCACCCGGTATGGTTAGGGTTAAGACTTCTGACTGCATCCAATTTGACCGTTTAAACGTCTTTTCAAACGTGTATGCGTTCTTAAAAGCAGCACAGGGACACTACAGCCAAGTAAAGGTTAACAAGCAGCAAGAGAAGAAATCCACGATCGAGCGTGTGTTAATGAGTCAGTTTCATCGCCAGGTGACAGTCCTTTGGCTTGATCTATGAAGAATTCAATTCTGATTCGAATCGAACGAGTTCAATATCAGATCGATTTCGAACATGACTCTAATAGCTTTTGGTTTCGTTTTTCTTGTTGCCGCTGGCGATGATGACGACGTGATTGACGCAGATGAAGAAAATCATGATTGCGATGAGTAAGACCTACAGACCTTTTGCTTGGCGGTTCTTGTATTAGCGAATTATGATCTGTGGTCTATCTTCACGATCAGAAGATATCGTAGCAACGACGCAAAGCCAGCCTCTATAAATATAAATCATCGATGACACCGTTGATCGTCTTTACCTCCAGAAAACCCTCGAAGCCGTGTGGACAGCCATCTTCGTTTGGCTTAGCTTAAGCCCCTCAAGCTTAGAAATGAACTATTATACCGGATGCAGTAAGATTGAATGGCCATTAGAGATCCAAGTTGAGGTCCATGCTACAGAGGTTTAGACAGTTTTTCTGCAGGTTCAGATGAAAAACATAAAAATAACTGCATGGCTTAAGTTTAGATTCGTCATTATATTTGACTGTTGGTGCTAGACATCTCTGCCGTAGTTTCTGTACAACGAAGCTGTGTTTATAACGAATATGACTGGCGTTATCTCCTACTTAGGACTGGCACTAGTGCCGCACTACCACCTGAAAGCGCCAGTGGTGGAGTTTTACATATGATCAGCAGGTAAAGAGCAAGCAAGCGAGTAAGTCAATAGCCTTTTGTTACCGTTAGCGTTTGTCTGACGCGAACAGTGACAAATTTGACAAAACAGTGATGGATATTTTGAGGTATAGAATCTTGTTACTGTACGCGATGCGATCGAGGTTCGCTAACGACTGGAGGAGGACGTGGAGGATGAGGAGGTGGAGAGTATGCTGTAGTGGTTGGTAATCGCCGTCAAGAGGTTTGACTTCCCCCGCGGTGTCCGCCGCGTGGCGCCACCTGCCGTCTGCAGGGAATTCTGCCTGGCCAGCAAACATCCGCCGTCGTTGTCCCTGCAGTCGTTCTGCTTCCACTCGTCACATCACCACCGCCGTCGTCGCCTCCACCATCATCAGCAGCAGCAGCAGCAGCAGCAGCAGCAGCAGCAGCAGCAGCAGCAGCAGCAGCAGCAGAGGCAGAGACAGAGACAGAGACAGCAGATGCTCGCCTGCGTGCGTCCTGTGTGGTAGCATCCCGGTCGACAGAGGGAGACGAAGAAGCGGTCGCTGACCGAAAGAGGTCGCTCTTGAACGAACGGAGATTGTGTTCGACGATGCTCGCCTCCTTGTCTCTTCGCTTCAACTGAACATTCGCCAGCGACGTGTCACAGGAAGATTGCCTGTAGTGGTCGGTAATCGCCACCGAGTTCTCGCTCATTCCCTCTCTCTCCCTACCTCCCTAGACTATACTAAGCCTCGTGTTTACGAAGGATAGGCCTACGACGCGTAAAAGCCAAGGCCATTTGGTTTTCATCTCTTCTGCTCCGAGACTATAACATTGAGATCTTTGTTCTTGGCTTACTTGGATTCGAAGTCGATCTTCTTCAACCGTCGCTACAGAAGTTAAACTCACGGTGAATCTACTTTTATGCAGCTAACCTAGCGCTTGCTTTCGTCACGATCTGTTGGAGCAGAGTAAGCTAACATAACATCAAGAAGGTTCGACTCGGAATTCTGTTCGCAACGTCACAGAATGCAACAGAATTTGTTGATTTTTGTATAGATTATGCGATTAAATACCCCTACTCGCGAGTAAAAATCGAGTCGTCTGTGTACCATGATGTTTAAGCGGGAATCTGCCTTTCGTTAGTCCGTCGTAGAATGGGCCTAACACAGTCTGAAGCCTTATGATTACATTCTACACCAACCGAAATGTGCATTTAATACATCACATGCATTCTTCAGTGCATGCTCTGACAGCTGCAGGTTGACTGCGAGTCAGCCTGTTAAAGTAATCCTACATAGTTACTCTAATTCGACTTGTGGACAATCACTGCCCTGTCGTCATAATCTACATACGCAGTTAACATAATCTGTAGTTCTTTTTGTACGGACATACCTGTACGAATCGATAAGACCAGCTGCGGTGAAATATATAGCAGTGTAGACCAAATATTTATGGTCTTCTGCAACAGAAGGATATAAGAGCCTCGTCCTGCATCGCTGCCTCTCTGGAATTACACAGCAACGGCGGGATCGTTTCCTGGAAGGTTTAGTGCAGCAGTATCGTCATCAAAGCCGTGAACCTAATTCCTTCTCAACGTCCAAGAAAGAGAAGAAGGGAGAAGCCGGAAGAGCAGGAGGAGAAGGAGGAGGAGGAAATTGCCTAGCAGCAACAGCACCCCGTGTGAAGATATTTCATCCGCAGCAAGAGACTCATACACACGCCCTACTGTGTCTCACTCGCCTTCGCCAGAATTACACGCAGTCGAGCGTGTGCTAATTGCGCCAATCGAGCTGTTAGCGTTCTAATTTAACGGATCGCATCGTCTTGGCGTTGTCGTTAGGAACCGGAGTTAACGGTCATCGTGTGCTTTAATCGCCATGCAGCTGTTTTCGTGGATCCTACTGACTGTCGCTGCTTCTGTTCATGGCGCCAGACAGATAGAGACGGACGCCAAGAAACCGACCAGGTGAGTTGTCTCTGTAGGCAATTGCGATTGTCCGAATCTCACCTGATTTAGCCTCACGTGTAAATATCTGGACTCTTCAGTGAATATGGCTTCAGTGGTGAGTCTGGCCTTACCAGTGAGTCTCACAAATTATCCAGTTGGGAACTTTTACGATATGCGGCGTCTTTAATAGGCAACTACAACAGACAGACAGACAGACAGACAGACAGACAGACAGGCAGGCAGTCAGACAGACAGATAGACACGTTGTTTAGATATTTGGCCAAACATTTTTACGAAAACTATATCGTAATGGTAAACGCACATTTGCACAGGGCCGCTCTAAGATAGGAAATTACATAAGACGTTGATTCATCTTCGTGAATCTTATCACTAACAAAGCTTAACCAGATTTACTTATATCCGAGTTGTTTACAGTAGACGACGATCTTAGAACGCAGTAGTATCGAACCAGAGAATCCAGATATCTAATCGCCGGGAATCGAAACTCCAACCTTTGGTTTGGCAGTCCAGCATGTTAACCACTATAGACTCTGCGCATTAAATAATTATTGGGGATGGCTGAAGAGGAATGACTGCATTAGTCGTTATGCATATTACATAAATCGATATATATATATATATAATTATAAGATGTGCATATTTAAAAATACCAGTTTTGCCAAGAGAGAGAAGAGGAAAGGCGCTCAGAGGAATGGGAGAGAGAAAGAGAGAAGAAGCCGCGGAGAAATGATTTGTAATCATTGGATGCTGCTGCTTTGAATGATGTCATTAACCGTCGATGATGTCTAAGTCTGCCAAATCCTGGATGTTAAGTATATGCTGACCATGCACAGCCATTGATTAGCCACATGTGAGTTAGGTACCGTCGCAATAGAAGCTATCACCTATCAAACGGTCATGTCCAAAGACTGTATGTTAAACGATTTCATGAATAGGTTTGGGACAACTAAGATGCTCTTTGTGAACAGGACTATAGGTAATACACGTGTTTTTTAAAAAAGACCTAGGACAACAAATATAATTGACGGGAACTAAATATTATCTCTGTAAAGTAGGCCTAAGTAGCAAATTTATTGAACTGCCTCTGAGTCTGTTAAAAAAAGGCAAATAATGATGCACAACAAATTCATTTTCTTTCTTCCAGTTGGTATTGGAAGGGTTACAGATGATGAAGGAGACTGGTGGAATATCATTGACTGGCCAATGGGATGTTGCAGTCATAGCATTTACTTTTTCTTACTGCTACTATTGTTGCCACTGTATTTGCTGCTGCTACTATCGATATTTGTTGTTGTTGTGGCTGTAGTTCTATTGCTGTAGTTATTGATTTTAAAGTGGTTGTAACGGATGCTCATATTCTGCTGCAGTGTTTTTTGTGTTGTTGTGTCTGTTTTCGACTGCTGCTGTTGCTGCAACTGATGTTGTTAGCTGCTGATGCTGCTGATGCTGGTGGCTGTGGTCTTCACTTACACGAAGCCAATCGCATTCGTCAGTCTCATTAAGATGTCATACGTAACACGAGCATCGGACCATAATTTGCTCGACGCGACCAAACATCTCCGTTCCTCTGTTCCTCTATCCTTCTACCGCTCTGTTCCTCTGCCTCTATGTTCCTATATCCTTCATGCAGCTCCATTCCTCTGATCCTTTGCCCCTATGTTCCTCTGTCCTTCTGCCGCTCTGTTCCTTTGCCTATGTTCTTTATGAAGCTATGTTCTTCTGTTCCTCTGACATTCTGTTCCTCTGTCCTTCTGCCGCTCTTTCCTCTACCTCTATCTTCCTCTGTCCTTCTGCCGCTCTGTTCCTCTGCCTCTATGTTCCTATGTTCTTTATGAAGCTCTGTTCCTCTGACATTCTGTTCCTCTGTCCTTCTGCCGCTCTGTTCCTCTGCCTCTATGTTCCTCTGTCCTTCTGCCGCTCTGTTCCTCTACCTCTATGTTCCTCTGTCCTTCTGCCGCTCTGTTCCTTTGCCTATGTTCTTTATGAAGCTATGTTCTTCTGTTCCTCTGACATTCTGTTCCTCTGTCCTTCTGCCGCTCTTTCCTCTACCTCTATCTTCCTCTGTCCTTCTGCCGCTCTGTTCCTCTGCCTCTATGTTCCTATGTTCTTCATGAAGCTCTGTTCCTCTGACATTCTGTTCCTCTGTCCTTCTGCCGCTCTGTTCCTCTGCCTCTATGTTCCTCTGTCCTTCTGCCGCTCTGTTCCTCTACCTCTATGTTCCTCTGTCCTTCTGCCGCTCTGTTCCTTTGCCTATGTTCTTTATGAAGCTATGTTCTTCTGTTCCTCTGACATTCTGTTCCTCTGTCCTTCTGCCGCTCTTTCCTCTACCTCTATCTTCCTCTGTCCTTCTGCCGCTCTGTTCCTCTGCCTCTATGTTCCTCTGTCCTTCTGCCGCTCTGCTCCTCTACCTCTATCTTCCTCTGTCCTTCTGCCGCTCTGTTCCTCTGCCTCTATGTTCCTCTGTCCTTCTGCCGCTCTGTTCCTCTACCTCTATGTTCCTCTGTCCTTCTGCCGCTCTTTCCTCTACCTCTATCTTCCTCTGTCCTTCTGCCGCTCTGTTCCTCTGCCTCTATGTTCCTATGTTCTTTATGAAGCTCTGTTCCTCTGACATTCTGTTCCTCTGTCCTTCTGCCGCTCTGTTCCTCTGCCACTATGTTCCTCTGTCCTTCTGCCGCTCTGTTCCTCTACCTCTATGTTCCTCTGTTCTTCTGCCGCTCTTTCCTCTACCTCTATCTTCCTCTGTCCTTCTGCCGCTCTGTTCCTCTGCCTCTATGTTCCTCTGTCCTTCTGCCGCTCTGTTCCTCTACCTCTATCTTCCTCTGTCCTTCTGCCGCTCTGTTCCTCTGCCTCATTGTTCCTCTGTCCTTCTGCCGCTCTGTTCCTCTACCTCTATGTTCCTCTGTCCTTCTGCCGCTCTTTCCTCTACCTCTATCTTCCTCTGTCCTTCTGCCGCTCTGTTCCTCTGCCTCTATGTTCCTATGTTCTTTATGAAGCTCTGTTCCTCTGACATTCTGTTCCTCTGTCCTTCTGCCGCTCTGTTCCTCTGCCACTATGTTCCTCTGTCCTTCTGCCGCTCTGTTCCTCTACCTCTATGTTCCTCTGTCCTTCTGCCGCTCTTTCCTCTACCTCTATCTTCCTCTGTCCTTCTGCCGCTCTGTTCCTCTGCCTCTATGTTCCTATGTTCTTTATGAAGCTCTGTTCCTCTGACATTCTGTTCCTCTGTCCTTCTGCTGCTCTGTCCCTCTACCTCTATGTTCCTCTGTTCTTTATGCTACTCTGTTCTTTTGTTACTCTGTTCCTCTGTCTTCATTTGTTCCTCTGCCCTTATGTTTCTTTGTTTTCTTCTGTCCCTCTGTCTTTCTGCCATTCTGTTCCTCTGCCTCTATGTCCCTCTGGCCTTCTGTCCCTGTGTTTCTGTGTCCTGCCGCTCTGTTCTTTTGTTCCGCTGCCCCTCTGCTCCTCTGTCCTTCTGCCATTTTGTTTTTCTGTTCCTCTGCCCCTTTGTTCCTCTGTCCTGTCTCTCTGGTCCTATGTCCTTCTGCCCCTCTGTTCCTATGTTTCTCTGCATGCCTATATGTTCCTCTGTCCTTCTGTCCATCTGCTCTTCTGTTCTTCTGCCACCTGTTCTGTTCCTCTGTCCTTTGTCCCTTGTTTCCTTTGTCACTCTGAGAGAGAGAGAGAGAGAGAGAGAGAGAGAGAGAGAGAGAGAGAGAGAGAGAGAGAGAGAGAGAGAGAGAGAGAGAGAGAGAGAGAGAGAATGTGAGAGGTGGAAGAGAGAGAGAGAGAGAGAGAGAGAGAGAGAGAGAGAGAGAGAGAGAGAGAGAGAGAGAGATTGAGAGAGAGAGAGAGAGAGAGAGAGAGAGAGAGAGAGAGAGAGAGAGAGAGAGAGAGAGAGAGAGAGAGAGAGAGAGAGAGAGAGAGAGACGGCAGAGGAAGCAAGCATAGAAGCATAGACAGTTTTCAGACAGAGGATGAGAGAAACTGCGGTAGACGGTGGCGAAGGAAGATCGATTTCAGATATGATTGATGAGATGATGATTGATTGGAAAGGAGGGCAGGCGACGTAACTGGCCGAACGAATGGCCCGGGGTCAAAGGTCGTACGGATTGACTTCTCGGCGGAATTCCTTCGACGTATTTCGAATCATCGAAGCGATTTTTGAACGGTATGGACAACAGCCATAGAAGCTGTTCTACGTCCGATAGAAGAAAGGCACAAAGAGAAGGGCATAGACGCAGACAGACAGAAAGAGAGGAAGGGAGAGACAGAGGGATTGCAGTTAGGTAGCGAGATAAAAGCAGACGATGGAGGGCGGATGGAGGAAGATAATGCTAGATAGTGAGTAGACAGATAAACGTGATAGGTATGCAAAAGAATAGTTGGGACACTTTGAGCCAGGAAGGCTTCTATCATCGTCGTCGTCATCATCATCAACAACAACAAAACCATTATCACTATCATCATCATTATAATAATAATTATGATTGTAGTAGTAGTAGTAGTAGACGCAGTAGTAGTAGACGTAGTAGTAGTAGACGTGGTAGTAGTAGTAGTAGTAGTAGTAGTAGTAGTAGTAGTAGTAGTAGTAGTAGTAGCAGCAGCAGCATCAGCAGCAGCAGCAGCAGTAGCAGTAGCAGTAGTAGTAGTGGTAGTAGTAGTGGAAGTAGTAGTAGAAGTAGTAATAGGATAGTAATAGCAGCAGCAGCAGAAGCTGAATAATAACAAATAATACTAACACTATAATAATTTTTTTGCTGTAATTGGGCCTACTAATATTCTATGAATAATAATAATTATGAGTAACAAAACGGATAATATGAACTATAACCTAATCGAATGTGAGCAGTATGTGATTTCACTGAGTGGTAATTAATCGCTAATTAACTTCGAGGGAAACCAGTTAAAATATTTGCCGAGTCCAAAAGTTACAATTACTTCATTTTTTAAATGTTATTATTGGCATCAAACACAGGACCATGGTTTGTGTGAGGCATATAAACTCTCGCATGCGACATGAACTCTCTCATTTGGACCACTAAAAAGCTATTCTAGGCCTAATCAACGTCATCGATGCTTCGATCAATGAAAGGCCTTTGTTTCATTTCCACATATAAACTTATGCACCTCCTTGGACATTTAATGACCTTTATAATCTTTAATTTATTATCATGCGATTCCAACAAAGCGCAACTCTGCAGTAATGACTGATAATCAACTTCTGAGGAATTTGTAGAAGACTCCGTTTATGATACATAGAGTGCATACTTGCCCCAGAAGTTCAACTACATTATCTTTTGATCATAATTGGGGAAGCTATCTTTCCTAGATTGCATTTCTTTATCGGCTGATTCTCTGCTTGCACATAACTGCAATCTGAGACTCCTGTACGGAGCATTTACTCCTTCGCGGTTTCCCGTTGGTTGCAGCAATTACTATAGATTAATGGCTAATACATTACTACAGTGACTCGCCAAACGTTCTTTAGATTAGATTTTCTAATACAGTGGCGCAATCAATATGTGCCTATATAAACAGCAGTGTTCAGGTTGAAAGAATTTCGGTAAACACGACCACAGCTAACCAACAACCAACTTTGTTTACGACGTATTTAACCTTTACCTATGAAATAAAATTTTATGCCACTCCCGTTCCAATCACATTTATTTTTACGTAAGACCCAAAATTGTATACGCACCTGCGTCATATGTGATTTAGAGTCTTCTACTTTGGAATTAAAGTTATAATGACATGGTTTTTAGTCAGAATGATTGAAATCAGTTACATAAGTACTCCTTTCAGTTAGTTTTTCACTCAGTTTTCTTGTATTCCCGCTGCGAGTGATAAATTTCGAAGGATTCTGTTGGGTGTAATCCCGGTTTTCGACTGCATGTCTTGCAATAATACACTGTCTTGTGTCATCCACCCTGAGTTTTCCGGTCACTGCAGACAGCACAGTCTCTGGTTTTCTTGCCCGGTAACTGAGCCACGAAATGCTGCTTCTTGTTGAGTCGTTCACTCAAGTCTCTGGATCCTGGCCTGCCACGTTTCTTCCCGACATGGCGCACATCACCAACCAATTGCTGAATGAGCTGCTTTCTGAATTTCAGATGTGTTGTTGGCCGTTCATTCATTGTAGCTTGATTGATGTTATATAGTATGTAGCTGTTCACAGCAGATACCTCCAGTAACCAAAAGAACATCTTTCGCCACCATTTGACAGACTTTCTTGCAAATCCGTAACTGATGCACAAATGGTCGGCCCTATCTACTGCACCCATATGTGATGTGTAATCAATGATGACTACGGGCTTATATCAGAACTATGCAAGTCTTCGTCTACTAAACTACTATTCTCTGACTCACTATCAGATTCTTCAGAATTATCCAACATTTCTAGCACCTGAGCAGCCGAAAAACGCTTCGAAGTCGCCATTTTTAGTCACTTTCGCGTACTGCTCAACTAGGTCCTACCTGCCCAATCATTGGTTGTTAGGACCGGTTATGACCGGTTATAAATAGTTGCTATGTGGGGAAATTACCTATGACGTTTTTATTAGTTTGGGCCGATATATACACCCAGAGGATAGTTCTGGCGAGTACATTCATGTATGTCCCACTGGGTGGGCCTACTGATAAATACTCAACTTTTCAGATGTCCCACCTCGCGGGACATATGATAGGTAAAGGTTAATAAACTAATTATTTATACTATCTCCAAT
The DNA here is from genome assembly GCA_963556255.1 of Allolobophora icterica. NCBI lineage: Eukaryota > Metazoa > Annelida > Clitellata > Crassiclitellata > Lumbricidae > Allolobophora > Allolobophora icterica. Next base: position 30,357,978 of record OY744605.1, on the reverse strand, counting down.
TATTTCGCTGCGTAATGCAACCTAATAATTATGAGGTCATAGCATTCAACACTACGCGACCATGCACTGACACAGCGATGGTTTGACAGAACTGCTCGAAACTTTCGACGACAAGTAATCAGGAAGCAAAATGATTACAATTATAGTCGACGGAATAAAGAGGTCACCTTTAGTTAAACCTTTAGTTAAACTTATTATCGGCAATGAATTCACCTTCACATAATACTATGCAGTGGCGAAACTAAAATTAATACGAATCATCTTGCCACAAGAGTAGCATTAAGACCAACGTCTCTGAAAATCTAATTTGCTATGGTCCTTCAATGTGGCAGGTGCAGAAATGGGTGACATGTTGATATAAGGGATGTACAAGATTGTGAGGCTGAGGTCAATAAGAAAATGACCAAAGCTAAGGTTGTGGCTTACCATTTAGACACTACGCTTGTATATAGTACTTAGTTAGTCCTTCCTCTTCAAGTCTACACATCTGGCAGGGCAGTATCATTTCTTTCCACCATCAATTCTTCTGGTTCTTCCCAAGACATCTCCAGACATTGCAGATCATCTGGTTTTCGGCCAGCTGTTTTTTTTCTCTTCCTCTTTTCATCTTATTTCAGACCATCGCTTGGTTGGCTCTTCTGTCTTTTCCATGACACATCTAACTTACTCTTCCATTCCTGATGACATTCTTTATTTTTTCTTGTCTCATCGGTTATAAATCTTATTTCATATTTCACCAAGCCATAGTGATAGTAAATTTGTATGATTCTTTTTGCTATATGCAGAAAGCTTTCTCAAATCTATTCCTATTCGTCTAGTTGACCATATTATCGGACGATATTGCTTCTGTTGCTCCAGTCATCAGTCATGATCTGGCATGTATAGCTCCTCTTAAGAACCTCACAAGGGATCCAATCATGATTACCTAACATACTCTATATACGTGCGACTTAAAATGACTTTAAACTGTTTCCTGAGATGTCTGTGGAAGAATAGTATGTATCTTTAAAATTTAAAGGAAGACTGCTCCAGAACGATGCATACATACATATGAACACACATTCATACATACTGCACTCACGCACATAACGCACAATTTTTATAGCGCCTTTCAAGAACCTCACAAAAAATTCCACAACGATGAAAACATCTGCGACAGAACACATCCTAGCCACACCCTCCTTGCAGTCTGGAACCATTTTTGATGTCTCCTCCATACCTCACTGCACATCCACTTCCATCAAAAAAAGTTTATGAAGATGACAGCGATCTGCGGAGCTCCACAACCCCTGGTTATCTTTAACTATATGCGATTCATAGCTCAATTTGTTTATGATCTTTCCGTCTGACCCAAACATCGACAAGAACCCATGACCTTGAGGCCATGACCTTGGCCACCAAATTTGACCTCGAGACAGAGGTCAACGTTTCCATTTGTATCGTTTGGCACCACTTTAGCGTCAGTAGTGAGACAGCCTAATGAGAGCGTGTCTCGCTCGCATAAGTGCTTCCGATGTCTTTGGATTTTCAGCTAAAAAGCTTGCTTTGGATTAGTGACGCTAAATTAGTCGCCTGCCTGGAGGAAATCGAGCGAACCTGCTGCACTTGACCTTCATCAACACCACGACTTGATTTCGGAAAATATATACGACCAACTGCATGCAATCGCATATATATAAAATATACAATATAAGCTTATATATGCATCTAGTGCACGAGGCCAGCTCATGCAATCTGAGAGAAAGAGTAAAATAGAAAGAGAGAGAGAGTGAGTAAGAGAGAGAGTGATAAACAAGAAAGAAAGAATGAATGGAAGAAATCGAATTAATTAATTAATGAAAGAAAGAAATAAGGAAGAGTATTCGCATTGTAACGCGTGCAGCCACTTTGTGCTTTGACTCGCATTGAACTCGGACCAACCGATGAGTTTCTTGGATTCCATTCAATCGGAATAAACTTTACAGAACTCTGGAGATATTGCTCTCCGCCATTTTGAGTCTGAAAGCGAAGATGTGATAAAGCAAGGGGAAGCTGAGATACTGAGACAGATCTATGTAAACAGACAGACAGACAGACAGCTAGATAGGCATAGATACAGCAATGTAACAGACACAGAGGCAGTTTCAATACGTGTTAGCTTCAACCAACCAACCAGAAGTCAGACAGTCAGGTAGACAGGTAGACAGACAGGTAGACAGACAGGTAGACAGACAGGTAGACAGACAGGTAGACAGACTTTGACAGATGGACATATAAGCATTAAGATGGGCGAAAGTTACAGAAGAAATAATTACGATGTGAAACAATCGGTCTGACACTGCAACATTTCCATGGGCATTAGCCTAGATCCACATGGGTTCTGTAAGAGTCTATATGCGTCCCATATGGGATGGGCATGCTGACAGGGTTAACTGTAAAAGTTGAGGCAGAGACGCTACAACGAGAAGCATCGACATTATCATCATCGTCGTCGTCATCATCATAATCAGTGTCACTGGAAATCATTGCCTAAGAGGCGAAAGGATCACCAGACGACGATCACTCGTCGATCAGAGTCGCTTTTAGATGAATTAGTTGGAATGCGTAGCAGAAAGGAAGTCAAACAGACACAGCAAGGCTTACCAGACTGACTTAGGCAAATGGACAGACACACATAGACAGATTAGACAGATCGGGATCTCGCTGGCGGAACATCATTCGTGAATATATTGCGTCCGAGTTCATTTCTCTGATGCTTGTCAATTCATCTGCTTGGAATTTTCTCGTTTTGGATGATTTTAATAACACTTACAGTCATCACCTTATGGTAGCCGCCACGTGGTTGGTAACATTACTGATCCATTATCGACTGCATAATTATCTCATGCTGACCTTTTTGTATTGAACTGGTTGCAAAATAAACTATTGATTGATTGATTGATTGATTGAACTAGAAACGAACAGTCCGGAATTTCCAAGTGCTTCTTCATGTATCTTCAGAACTGGACAATCAAGATTCCGGCAACACAACATCTGTTGCCAAGAATATCGCTGCGGCAGTCTTATCTGGCACTATATGCCCTTACTTCGAATATGTAGACTTTGTATCACCGGCTACCAATAAACTCGCCATTCTTAGAACAGTTTACCATCTTGAAGCGAGCGTCAGAAGCAAACAGACAGACACAGACAGATAAACTGACAGACACAGACAGATAAACAGACAGACACAGACAGACAAACAGACAGACACAGACAGATAAACAGACAGACAGACACATATAAGCTGTTAACAACTGGACTTTTCCTGATCCAACGACAGTTACATTTTACATCAACTGTCTATTTTGTAAAATATGAGCGTTTGACTTGCATTATTAAAAGGATATACTTACTTATTTTACCTAAAAGACAAAGGCAGAGAGAAAGAAAGCGGGAGAGACAGACTACGCAGATGATGCCGCAGTAGACCTGGGCACATGATGGAGCGCCACATGGAGTAGAGCAAGACAGTCAGATGAGGAAAGAGGGACAGAGGACGAGAGGGAGGGCAAGAGGAAGGGTGGGAGTGAGGTGGGAAGGATGCCAGATGGATATGTGTCTTTGGAGCGAATTGGGAGAAGCGAGTGTCAGGGAACAGAGAAAGAAAGGGGAAGAGGAACTAGGAGAATGAGGAGGAGGAGTGGAAGAGGAAAAGGAATAGGAAGAGGTGGAAGAGGGAAAGTCGAATTCGATTGATGCGTCGAAGGAAAGAATCAACGCTGACAAAAGAACATATTCGAGTCTGTCAACGTAAATAACAAAAGCACACAAACGCACACAAACACACACATTGTATACATTTTATTACATACATAAACAGTTTATATATATACATATATACACACACATATATACATATATACTAACAAAAGCATATATATATATCGTTGGCCATCTGAGTTACTGCTAACGGAAACAACCGTGCACCGAACGGGTTCATTGACCTGATTACGGTGTGTTTTTGACATCAGCGACAGAAAATGTTGTAGCGTAGTCAGTGGCGTCGCCAGAGCTATGAGGTTGGGGGGGACAAGGCATCTAAAAAAAGCATAGGCGCAAACACGGTCGAGTAAAGTATATTGCATTGATGAAACCGATGATTGCCAGTCCTTCATCTGCCTCTAATTTTCTTCAGTGGATTTGTCTCACCAACTTCAGTGGTAGTTGTTCCAGTATACAGGCCTATGCTGAAAGACGAGCAGCACAAACTCTGTCTGCCGCCCAAACCAGTGATTACTGACTCTCCAGTGGAGAATGTTACTAGCACGAGCAGTTCAAGTATTGAAAATCTGCTCGTTAGGTCGTACATGTTCCTTAGTCAGTGCCTGTGAATGTCGATGAGCTTCATAATAATTATATATCACCAACGGAGTGACAGACTATATCACTCGCAAAAATAAAGCCACAAATGTGTTATAATACACCGAGTCCCAGTTGAACTGATACCCTTTTTGTTTTGGCAAGACATCTGTCAATTCTAAGCGTAATGAATTAAAATCTACATTGAAAGAGGGATAAATTATCAATATTTTCCGAAAATTTCATCAAATTCTACACTGTGTACTTAGCATAAGTTTATTTTATTGGAATATTAAATGGAATAAATTAAATACTGATTAATAGCTTTTGAATGTAAGACTAGGTTGCTTTTGTCCCCGATTTCCCCTGATGATTGTGACATTTCAGTAGCTCGCTCTGTCAAAAGTTTTAACTTGCTGCGGATGAAACTTAGTAATCCTCACAAGGATTTGCTATGTATGTGATGTGTACACTGTACAATAATATCTACGTATAACTTTCGGAGCTGTGAGTTTTAAAATATCCGATATTTTCGAAATCGATTTTCTCAGAAATGCAGTTTGGAAGGTCATCTTTGTACTTTTAGTTTGACATGTTTTTGTGACCACACTGGGATAAAATTTGCAAATTTTTCCCAGTTACATCAATAAACCTCAAGTTATAGTTTGTCCTGAAACCCCAGATTTAGTAGCTTTTCTCCCAACGGGTCACATATAATGCATAGGCAGCGTATAGATATAATGGCTAGACTGCGACTGTCTGTATTGAAGGGCAGGCATTATGCATCTGAGGGTGAACTGTGTCACTATGTGGGTCCGATGTAAAAACAAATACACGCGTTGTCCTTCTACGTTGTTCGGTTGTTCGACAGCATGACCACGGACATCCGTGATGCTATATTATGGAGTAGAGAACCGACCAGCCTTGCAAGCGTCGAGAGACGTTGCAGCAGCGTTCGGCAATAAAAGACGACCAAGCGACTGACGTCTTTATGAAAGGGTGAAGCCAGCAAAAGCCAGACGAACATGTGCAATCTGTGTGTGTGTGTGTGTGTGTGTGTGTGTGTGTGTGTGTGTGTGTGTGTGTGTGTGTGTGTGTGTGTGTGTGTGTGTGTGTATGTTTGTGCGTGTGGAAGTAAATGTGCAATCGAGAACTGGTAATCTAGACGTATGAGTACGACCCTTAAGAGCGACGAATATAAAAAGGAGGAGGCAGAAGGAAGAAAGGCTGAAGCTGAAGAGGAGGAGATGAAAGAGAAAAATAAGAGAAGGTGGAAGACTGGAGCAGGAGAAAGAGGAAGAGGAGAACGAGGAACGAAGAAAAGAAAATGAAGAGAGGTGGAAGAGCAATTATGAAGTAGAAGACTGGAACAGGAGAAGAGATGGTAGCGATGATGGTGGTGGTGGTGGTGGTGGTGGTGGTGGTGGTGGTGGTGGTGGTGGTGGTGGTGGTGGTGGTGGTGGTGGTGGTGGGGGTGGTGGTGGTGTCGGTGGTGGTCATGTCGATGAGGAAGAGAAGGAATTGAGAAGGAGGAAATGAGGGAAATAAGCAATGAATATTTATTAAAGTGTTTTTGATTTACCAATTGCACCATGATCGTAGAGTCACGTTGCCGTCCGAATTAGTTGGACTACCAGAAGAGGGTAAAAATAGTAACAAGAACGCATTCGCTGGAACTAATTAGAATCACTGATTCCGGTTCCAACAGTTTCATCATCTTAAGTCGAATGGCTTTTGGTCCAGTGATTGTAAATATGTCGGGTGTGGCATCGAAGGCCATTGCTGGGCTCAGCAATCAAGTCACTGATCGCATTTCAGTCTATAGGCTGCTGAGTTGACTGTCATCCTCCAAAGTTTGCTTTGAGGAGACGGAGGATGAAAGACCCGGCATCTTCAGTTACTCCACGTGTGTGCTCATTACGTCCATCAAGTTCATCGGCAGTTCGACTCGAGTTCAAAGCTCATTCTTGACATCATGGTTCTTATTCTTCTTCTTAATTGTGGGCTGTAAGAGGTTAACGTTTGCGTATTCGCTGAGTCATGTTGGTTTGATAGTCAACAAAAGAGCGATCAATTAAGTAGATAAGAACCATCCAACCAAAGCCGGTATAGATGGCCACATTGGCTGGAGCTCTTCGCAATCTATATATAGGAGACACGATGAAATGGCAAGTGAGAATTTAATAGCGGTCAAAATTGACGAAGCTAATCGTAATCGTAAACTCCAAATGGCTAAACCGAAACTCTAAAGCTAAGCGCAGAGCACCAGCTGATCCATGAGCCATGCGTCGAATCAGAGGGGTTGCCCATGTAGAGAGCGATGTTCAGTGGAGATCCGATGAGCTACCATGAGCTTGAACCGGAATCGGGGAATAAGTTCTAAATTTACAGATGGCTTTCATAGTTAACACTTTAACAAGAGCGTACTAAAGGCGACTGGAAACCAATGCAGCTCGTCGTTAAATTGTTATCTTTCTACCTCCTCTTGCTAATCAGGATCTGGGTTCCAACTACTGAGTCTGTTGCCAAAGAACAAGCAACGCCATATAAGAACTGATGACTAAGCGAAAAAGTCCTAACGAAACCAAAAAGTGGCCAATTATTACCAGAATAGAATAATAGTAATAACATTCTTATCGTGTCTTTAACGTATACTCAAGTGTTCAACGCTTTAACGACGAGGGTGCACTAAAATGTATGGAAAAACTAACCTTTTGTCGTTAAAGAGTTAACGAAACCAGTTACCGTCGATACAAAGCCTTCCTCAAACAATAAATAAAAGTTATGAAGAGGCAGAATAAGAAGTAAGGGAATAAGATTAACAATCGTGTTTATCTGTTTCACTAGACTACTTGCCATTTTTAAAATGATATTCTACAGATTTATTTCAAAAGTAAGCTCTGTATTTATTGCTCTTTTTTATATAAGACTTACTGTTGATAATGTTGAACGGTGAATGGCAGGTGCCACAGTAACTATAGCGAAGCCAACATATTTGCTTGTTTCCGATCTACCCATCAACCCCCTCTAGTATTGTTTCTGTAAATACCTGATTTTTTGCCCCCCCCCCTACACCTGCTTGGAAGCTAGGTCCAATCCCTCGGTGGCACTGCTGTCTCCCCTTCGCCAGGCCGCAGCATGGTTCGCAGAAGTATATTCTTCTACTGACGATTCCTCCTTGATTTCACATCGAATCAATTATGCTTTTCAAAACTGGATTCAGAGTGTTTCATTGTGGTAAAGCTAGAGTCAACCAAGTGCAGTAAGTCTTCGCCTCATGGGCGGCGATCCTGGGGGGTCGAGGGGGACAAGACCCCCCACCTTTAGGCGTGGGGGGACACGCCATGCATCGGACCCCCAAATTTTGAAGACACCACCAAAAAAGGTCAACAAACGCAACTGTGAGTGAGGGCGAAAACGAGTTTTCAGTGCCATTTTGAGCAGAAAAGTAGTCATTTAGCAGAAGTGTCCCCCCAAAAATGTAAAGAATAAAAGAAAAGAAATTGTGTAAGAGAAGAAAAGAAGGGAAAAAACGGAAGAGAAAAAAATAAGGTCGTTGACATCAGGAAGGGGGATTCAGGAAAGTAAGGTTGAGGACTAAAAAAAAGGTCATCAACTTTTTTCGAAGACGAGATGTGATTTCTTCGGTTTCTGGAAGATGAGATCGTAGAAAAAATTTTAAAATAATTTTTGAAAGTAGGAGAACTGAGGTCAATGACTAAAAAAAGGTCATCAACTTTTTTTGAAGATGAAAGGGAAATTTTTTGGAGATGAAGTGGGAAAAAATTTTTGGGACAAGATTTTTAAAAAAGGTCGTCGACGAGATCGTGGCCGACTTTGTCCCCCCCCCCCACCTCTCAGACAAGATTGCCGCCACTGCTTCGCCTCATCGGCACCACAGTCCAGGAGTAGCCTTAACTCTACCATATTTCTATGCAATCCTTCGTTTCCACTATTTCATATACTCAGCACGGAAAGAAGAGAAAATGTTCGGTCCCTGTGGACAGCTTTTTACAACTCTGCTTCATGCGTACATTTGGCTGATCTACAATCGACATGGTCTTTATCGTCAAAAAGATTTATCAATTTTATCAGCTCTAGGCCTAGTCCCTTCAACTTCGACTGAACTTCCGACTAGACCTTTGATGTGGCCATCAAAATCTCCGCATCAAACACGAACGGATCTATTTGTAACGACACGGTAGAGAGATTCGAGTAAACCCAGACACTGCGGAATAATTGGCAATGCACTTAGAAGAAAAAATCCCCAGAACCAGCAAACAGAAAATATGCACAGAAAAACAGAAAGAAATGTTGCTAAACAGTGACTACAGATGAGAGAGACACAGATCAAACAAAACAGCAGTTTAGAAAACGTAGAAACGAGAGAAATGGTAAACAGAAAACAATCGAACGGACTCTACAAAGAAGATGAACAGTAATATGAAGATTGAACGGATGAAAAGACGGGAAGACAGCGCAGATTTGAAAGTCTAAGCCAGAAAGCAGACGCAGGGAGAACACATCAGACGTAAAAACCGATTTAGCCAGCGCACTGATGGAAAGAAGAACTGGCTTTCTGCCATGCGCAATGCATCACGTGCGCTTGTCACGTGACAGCAGAACCTGGAATGCCATTACTCTCGATTAAAAGCGTAATCCCCGCAGCATTTGCCATGGATGACACGTTAGCGAGCGACCGATTCGTCGAATACAATACACCTCGGCCAATTCTGGGCACAGAATTTCCCTCCCGCCATAATGTCGTGCATACATACAAAGCACAGATATATCTGCATATCTCTCAGTAACTGCAACCGATGCACTGATACGGAACATGCGAAGGCCTGATTGAACAGTAATATATATGACCCTGTCATAGATCCGTACGTGCAAGCGTCGAAAAGCCTTCATTTCGTTATTTAGTAACGCCTAAAAATGCACCAAAGACTATGCATACATGGATGATGCCATTGTTCTACTTCATTTAGCACAGGGTCCTTCGTGTTTCATGTTTTTAGTAACATTATCTCCTCTGTCGCGCTATACTAAGCTACTTAGTAAAACTATACGCAGCGCCATCACTCGACGGAAAGAAAGTGTTTGTGCGCCACCTCTCGTCGGAGTGAGAAACTGGACGCATTGTCTATATTTAATTATAGTGTAACCTAACACGCACGACAAACGTCTATCCGTAGCTGTGATGCTTAACCCTTAGCTAGAATGGGAGAACACTCTGAACGACTTATATATAAGAGGCTCAGAAGTCACTCAGAACAGTAAATTAATTTATTATATACATCAGCATCATGCATGGTCCATAACAAAAATTACTACAAGCTAAAACCTTAAAATAAGAAGTTTCTATACTATATAAAACTCTCTTCTGATCAATCAGGTTAACTTCTGACAACTGTGGGAGATCGTTCTCCCAAACCACCATTGGTAGACCCCACTGATCCGTGAGCCTACAAAATGTTTTGTGTCCATTTACTTTGCTGTAAATAGGCTATGGTTGACATCATTCGATTGTTTCTGAAAACTATGGTTTTATGAACCGTAGATAAAACAACTAGATTGTTACCTTTAGCTAAGAACGTGAACATTTTGGAAATTTGAACTTCAGACAAATAACGTTTTTTTGGATATGGAGAAATTCCGGATTTTGAACTAATTAAAGATATTATTCGAGGAAAATTCCTTGAAAGGTGTGGTTGTGGACGTGTGCTCGGACATAGTTATCTGAGAATAAATGTTGCAAACAAATTCATCAGTTAATTTTTTAATATTCCGATTGTGTAATTTTTCGTAAGAGCTCAAAAGTCGACGAAGCATCGCACTGTTTCTGAACGGCGCAGATGTTGAGAGCTTTGACGTAAGGCAGGTGATCACGAAGTACATTGGACCTACTACAACAGGGTTAAAACCAGCTGTTATGGGATCCAGAGTTTAACGACATCTAATGACAACAAAGGCATAATGCAGCTCACTAAGCCTGTCATCTATGCACGCTTTTCTTTTGACCACGAAAATATCATGACGGTAATAAAACCGATCAATGTAATTTTGGATTTCTGCTCATGATTAACCTATAAATAGCGCATTTGCCTACCTCACGTATGCTGCTGAAAGAGAAACTTTTGCTGTTGTTGTCCACACGGATTGTAGGTGCATTCGTGCATAGTGAAAAGTGTTCGGCATTACCGGGTAGATCTTTGAAAAGCGATGCTTCTTCGTGTTGGTCATAGATAAATTTAATTTCCTAATCTACAAAACTGTAATTTATTTAAAGCTGAAGCATTGCAGGGAAGCTGAAAAATCCATCTAATTTGAAGTCACCTTGTTTAAGAGCGTAGGATTACGTGTGACCTTAACAGTGCGACCTATTGATATACGGTACGGGCGTTCTAGTGTCGCTTACGGGGCTTTTATAAGAGCTAACTGAAGCCTATGTGAGTTAAAAGACAAATCTACCGGCAGTTTGCCACCGTGCTGATCGCTCATGCTTAATGGGTGTATGATACTCTAAGTGGAAGCAAGACCTGCGGGAAAGCGAATGAGGTGGAGCAGCGAAGGAGAATCCAGAGGCTCACTAGTGCTACGAATTTAAGCGTAGACCACGATCAGATTGACGGCACTCTGAATCCGCCCATGAACATCTGCTCTCCATTCTTCGCACTGGTTTTCCAAACTTAAACGGGAGTCATATCTCGAGTGGTTCCTGGATCCTCCCTAGGCTCCTTATGCAGAAGCATGTTGAGGTGGCTTAACGCTCTACGGTGAATGTGATGGTTTGAATTATATAATCTGGCTTTGAGTGCCTCGGGAACTGCAAATCGGCAGAAGGCAGGCAAAGAACCATTGACTGTCTCTACATGCGATCCATTTAGCTCTGTGTGTGTGACGATGCCAAGTAAATTACACAAATTCTGTAGCTAAATTTGATGTTCAGTTTTCAATCTATGCAGCTTAACACTTGTATTTCTTCTGCATTCATTCTAAATCTTAATAATCAATTCTGTAGTTGTGAGAAATTCTGCACTTGTCTGTTGCACGTTGCTTATATAGCGACTAATCATGAAATGGCCGATGATTTCGTACAAAGGCGATAGAAAGATCTCTCACACGCACAAATTCGCAACTTTCAACGTATTATTTATTCAACTAAGATCTTTTCGCTATTGAAAAATTTGGCATTTAGCTCCATATCAATTTATCTTTCCATTTCTTCAAATTCAGGCTCCAATGTCGTGCAATCAAATTCACTTGTCTGAACAGTTAACTCCACGTATACTGGTCTCGTTTGGTCTCTGAGATAATTATTATGGCAAGTGGTGAATAGATACCGTGACAAATGCAAATTGCTGCATTTTAAACCGATTGACCTATCTCTGTTCCATGCACACCCTCATACAAATAGATATTGGAGTCGATCAGTGGATGCTCTGACTCTTGATGTGCCCGAATTGTGTTGTGTTCTCCATCTTCCTCGGTCGTTGGTCCGAAGTCGCCGCCAAATTCAGTTCGTTTTGTCAATTCTTTTACGTCATTCAGGTTTACACTTGAATTTCTTTCAACTGCATATATATATATATATATATATATATATATATATATATATATATATATATATATATATATATATATATATGTATATATATCCATATATCCACCGTTGTCTGGTTCTGGGTTCTCTGATCTCTCGGATTTGACCTTTGCTCTTCCAATGGACTGAGTCTATGATTTATGTCCTGATGGGCATTATGATAACGGCGCTATAGAAGTCACTAGATTAGCTACAAAGACATTAATATATATATATATATATGTATATATATATATATATATTTCACGAACGTCTTTCAACAAGTTTCATGCTGTTAGTCAGAGCGGGAACAATTATAGGCTAAGCGACCTCAGTAGTGCATGAATTTCTAAAGATGCAACTATCCATAATGTTGGCATTTTAGTTTTGCGACTATTATTAACTGTATATGGCTTCTGTATATACATAGATATTACAACTTTCTGCAGGACTATATAGAGTTCCTAAACACGTGTGTGAAGGTGCGTGTGTGTGTGTGTGTGTGTTGTCATTTCCATTAGGCTATTTGCGCTCTCGTTTACCTGTACGGACAGTACAAGCTAGGTTTTAATTTAAACGCTGAAAGACAACTATTGATCTCATTAGGTCATTCTATATAATAAACCAAATTAACACACTTGCTATTTCGTCTAAAATTTATTTCTGGCACGTATGATTAAGAACCTGGGTTCCTTCGTTAGATGTAGGTTGTTATAGGTCAATGCTGACTGATTAAGTGACTCGTGCTATGCAATCAGTCGTGCAGAACAAATTGTTAGCGATGCGCTGACGGAGCTTTTAGCAGGTGCGTTTCGGAAATCACGGTCCGAAATTAGAGATTTTAGTGACGCCAGGTGCTTCGTTATGTGGCCTTGACGTCCATTTGCGGACAGAACACGTCAGGAGATTGTGGAGTATGACCGGATAGTTCGGAGAGTTTGATAAGAGCATCGATCATTTTCATTGCTGCATATATAACACGGTCCAGCTGCAAGCTTATAGGCCACACCTGGCTAACGCTGGCCGTATCCTTCCTATAATACTACATAACAGGATTTGTTAAATATTGAATACGTACAGGGGCGTCTACACCATTGAAACCTTGGAGCAAATGCTCCATCCAAGAAATGGGGGGAGATCTGTCAGCGTGTGTGCCACCATTTTAGGGGGTGGAGGAAGGAAGAGGGGGAAGAAGAGGGGGAAAAGGGGAAGTTGCTGCAATGACTTAGGAGGGATAGACGCCCCTGAATATGTATATATGTGTCGAAATATATCTTATGTGAAGTCGTACCGATATGAGCCAAATCATAGTGTAAGACAACCTCAAGTTGCGTTGATATCTGTAGGCCAATTGGAATTTAATATATCCATCTCCGTATTGCGTTTTGCAGAAGGTATTTCAGCACGAAGTTATATGTCGTACTGGATATAATCGTATCGCATCTTGCGATGTCTCATATATAATGGGATACGACGATAACCAATATGATCTTGTGTTCTGATAAAAAAGAACTAAAGATTTCATCAGCGTCTAATTAAAGATTTATAGCTAAATAGAATTATCGTGTTAGGGAAACACATCAATTTATCTTTCCAATTTATCAGCATCATCATCATCGTCACTTGTGGCGTGCTATTCTCCGGAGCGTTGCCGTTTCCACGACATGTAACGAGCCGTCTTTATATCGTCTCCAGGTAGTGTGCAACGAAAAGTTCAGACAGCGCAGGTCAGCTTCCACCTTTCTTGTCCACGCGTGGCGAGAGTGTCCACCAGGCCTCTTCCAACCTCTCGGGGGTATCGGAAATCATTGCTCGAAAGGCCCTGGTATGGCTCCGCACTGTCCGCAGTACGAGATGTGTCCAAACAGCTGCGGCCTTCTTGTTTGAATCACCTCCGATACTCTAGGGAAGTATTTCGGAAGCGTTGTCGACGAATCACGGACTCTATATAACATCTCAAACACTCAACTGATTTGGATGGCTACGCAACGCAGGTCTCTGCCAGGAAGACGTTTGAAAGCAATCGGATTATTTCCATCGAAGATCGGCATCCAACATAAAATAAGGGCCCTAGTCTTACATTACTAGGTTTGCTGTTAACCGCCCCCGGCCTTCTTTCTCCAAAATGCAGCTCGAACGCTTACTCCAAATTTTATCACGACTCATCGATTCGAGTACATCTAGAGATATGTCTGACCTGAATGAGAAATGTTCAGAATAAACAACACATTTGATTTTGCTGCAAAAAACATATCGACTGCAATTTTTCATTGTTTATCATTGTAGACCGATTTTTCTACTTGCTGCATTGAATAACGCAGAAATGTGTTGTCTAAGCTATGCGCAATCGATCTTAATAGGTAAAATGTGCCCCAAAATGAGTCTCTCAGTTGTTACTTAGGCCTATGTGTTTGAAAAGTTGTATTTATTTTACCTATTTCTTTAATAATAGTTTCAATACCACGGGTCCACGGTATCACCATCCCTGAATAGTTTATACTGCGAGAGGCGCCTTATAAATTACTAGATACGATACGATTCGATACGATACCTGGAATATGACGTAGTGTTCTAAAGTTTGTGAAAAATTTGCAACTCTTGAATTTAGGGTTAATATGCATAAAACCGCAAACACAAATCAACGCATGTAAATGAGGCAATCTTGTAAAGTAAATTTAAAAATTTTATATTCACGACATTTATCTTCGTACAACTAATGTGAAATTACACTCCTTGACAGACTTGTATCCCTACCAGTTCTCGGAATATATGGAAATGGAACACTATATAAGTTGGTTTAAAATGAGACATAGACAGAGACGTGGTATGTATGTATGTATGTATGTATGTATGTATGTATGTATGTATGTATGTATGTATGTATGTATGTATGTATGTATGTATGTATGTATGTATGTATGTATGTATGTATGTATGTATGTATGTATGTATGTATGTATGTATGTATGTATGTATGTATGTATGTATGTATGTATGTATGTATGTATGTTTGTATGTATGTATGTATGTATGTATGTATGTATGTATGTATGTATGTATGTTTTTATGTTTGTATGTATGTTTGTATGTATGTATCAAGGCACTTAATGTAGCGCACTTAAAGGAACTCACAAAGCGCTGCACCTGATCTAAAAAAAGTACGTTTTAAAAGGTTTGCAAATGTAGGCCTATATGCTGCTCAAAGTCAAAGGCAACAGTATGTAAATACAATGAGAGACTGTTCATGCATGCGGTAGACTACATAAAAATAAGCAGTCAGACGTCAGGTGAGAGCCAGTCATACATAGAGAGACAGACAGACAGACAGAGACAGAGACAGACAGAGAGGCAGACAGACAGACAGAGACAGACAGCCAGACAGAGAGAGACAGACAGACAGACAGAGAGAGGCAGACAGACAGACAGAGACATAGACAGAGACATAGACAGACATGGAGACAGGAGAGATGCATATCTGCCATGCATGAGTCATGTCTGGATATACACGGCGAGTTAGAAAAAACGTGTCCCCACATATTTTGCTTTAACTTCGTAAGAAATCAGGTTATGTCAACGAAATGTTAACAAAAGATAGAAGAATTATTACTGAGCATTGAGAAAGTTAGTTTGTGTTTAAATTGACCTCCTTGGGCATCCACGCATGCGCGAAAACGCGTACGCAACTGCTTGACGGACTGGAACGGGAACGTTTGAATCTGGCTTGTTTGTTAGCCTCTGTGAGTTCTTGATCGCGTCGTTTCTTTAAACATTGCCAAATGTAAGTCACTCTTAGCGATTCTCCTAACTGATGACTGGCTGATTCCTATTTCTCGAGCTATTTCTGTCTGCGTACGATGCGTTTGCGGCATAGTTTCCTGGCTGAGCACCAGCGATTCAACCTGTTCAAGTATTCAACATCGTCGACCGTTCTGGCCGTTCGCAGGCGTCCCCTACCTGGTTGACGATGAAAAGACCCAGTATAATCGATCTTTGAAAGGAGAGTATTTAATCCATCACGAGTCCACCCTTTATCTCAAAATTCCTTTAAAAAACGTTAAACACGATAATGTTTAATCTCTCTTTCAAATCTTCCGACATGTTTATTTGCTTCGGTAAACACCATTTTGTAGGGGATGTTGTGGGTAACTATAGTTTAGGCTGGTCCAGCTTTTTATAAAAAATAATTTATATAGCCTAGCATTTGGCTAGATCATTAAGCGTCATTATTCTGAAATTTCATTAAAATTGATGGTTATCTGTATGGATTATGTTAAGTTATGTAGGGACACGTTTTTTTCTGACTCACCGTGTATGTTCCACACGACGAGGAAACCTTGATGATTAATATTTCGAAGACAAACTCACGACTAATGGCGTCAATTCTAATTCCTGAACAACAGACGCATTAGTTTATGTTTATTCCTCTGTGGCTTTAAAAAGTGTCTGTGGCTCCCAAAAAGTGTTTAAAGTCCAATGCATTATTCATCTGAACGACAAATGCACAGGGCACGCTCAGAGGTGTAATTCCATCAACTTCCCATTTCCCTCTTTCCTACTCTGTCATCTCTTTCCTTATTCCACCGTTCTCCTACTTCCTACTTCATCCTATCTCCCATATGATCTCTTTCCTCTTCTCTCACTGTCCAACTGTCTCTCTATCATTCTCTCTCCCTCCCTCCCTCTCTCTCTCTCTCTCTCTCTCTCTCTCTCTCTCTCTCTCTCTCTCTCTCTCTCTCTCTCTCTCTCTCTCTCTCTCTCTCTCTCTCTCTCTCTCTCTCTCTCTCTCTCTCGCCTTACTCCGTGTTCAGTACGCCCTCATCTATTCCCTTCTCCAGTAGTCCAAGTCTCTCTCTGTGTGTCTCTGTCTCTGTGTGTGTGTGTGTGTGTGTGTGTGTGTGTGTGTCTCTCTCTGTCTCTCTGTCTAATCTCAACGTTTCCCCATACATCTTTCCTTTTTAGAAAAAAAACATATAATCTCCGTTCCACCTCGTCCCTTAACACCAGGAGTTCCGGTATAAAATATTGAACTGCGCACATAAATATGCAGGATACATTTCTCTGATGGACGACTTTTACAGGAAGTGGTGTTCAAAGTGCAATCGCCTAATTGAGTATAAAATTAGGAAACAGAGTAATTACCAGATAATTTTTGGCGGGTATGTGCATGTTTATTTCTGTAAACAGCATTAATACTACTAGTATACCACCACCACCACTCACTACCCCTACTACCGCTACTACTACTACTCCCCACGACTGCTACCAGGTGCCAGTTGGTATCAGGACGCCGTTGCCAATGAATGAATGGAGACATTGGATTGATCATCAGAGGAATAATGCAGAACGCGATTATATCTGGCATAATTAATATGCATTGGTTATGAATACATAATTACTTAGCTACATATATAAGTCTTCAACAGTACAGTGTCTAGTCCTTTATGCATAGTCTGGTCAGGAAGTTTACGCTTATACGACATTAAAACACGTATGCAGGTTAGTACATAATTATGTTGTTGTATGATTTAAAAAATGTTCCTGACCAAATGGTGCATAAAGAGCTAGATATTGCACTGTCGATGAGTTGTGTGTGATGCTATTAAATCATGTAAGAAATTACCATAGACCATTTATTTGATACCCTATGAACGAACAAAAACATAAGAGTCAACTATTAAAATAAAATAGTTTAAATAAAATATAAAATTAACCGACAACCAAAATCGATGGGGTTTAAGTGGGAACGACTTTACATAGTAGATAGAGAAGATTCCACTTTCTCGGAGACATTATTTCAGTCCTGGGGAGACTCTTTTGGGGGATACTTTATATCTTGACACTGGCAATTGTCCAACGCACGTTTAATCTATCCCTTTATGTTGATCTTTGTGTAAATTCCACCAGCGTCAGCCTTTGGATGTCTCTCAGGCACCAGTATGTAAGAAGTAATTATCATGCTCCTGAGCATCTCGAAGGTGGTTTGCCTACTAGTACTGATAGGTAACTGGCAATGTTCAACATTGTCTTCAAAAGCTTACAATACATGATAATAACAGTTTGACTCTCAATGTTGAAGCGATTGACTACCGGTACTGTAAATGCA
>OY744605.1:30297470-30334970 GCA_963556255.1 Allolobophora icterica | reverse complement strand
ATTGCAGCATCAAGTATATATGCGAAGTTCATCCAACGCTTGCTTGATAGGTTGACATGCAGCTCATCATCATTCCGAAGTTTGCCCAGTAGACTTTTCTTGCATCGTTTCCCAGCTTGTATTAGTCTACAGGATTTATTTCTGGACTGGTTGAAGGCCAAACCGCAAGAGGCATGAATCAGTGCTGAAATCAGGAGTTTCGTTCGTCAACAGTTCGATGGCTTCACGAAATTGGCGTGTTGGAGCACCATCTTGCTGAAATGTGTAATATGCCTACTCTAACATTTTTCGTATAAATGGCAAGCGCTTCGTGCAATAATTTCTCGCTGCATGAGATGAGTTTGCGACTGTTCTCTTAACTCAACACAAGATCCTGAACCTTTTTGATGTTCTCGTTACTCTCACAGCTCGTGATCTGCCGTTACCAGCCTGACGACCGATTCAATCAATCTCTCTCAAAAGGTGCTTCAGTCGAATGAGTTTCCATCTCTTTTCTGGATTATTTCTTGGGAAACGTTTGTTGTAATATTCCTGATTTTGGCGTGAAAAGTTATAACTTTTTTTGATTCTTTTGGCCGAGCGCCATTTTGCGGTAAATATTTAAAAAAATTACTTCACAATAACGTCAGATTCAACGAAAACAGTTCAAGGTTTCAACAATTAGGCCTATTAGGAGCTGCAGTCAAGATTAAAATCCATTTGATTTTTGTTACATTTTATGAAAATTTTGCAATCATGTAAACAAGGGTCGTACAGGGTCGCTTTTCTATATTAAATGTGTGAACCTGAAGAGTTCATGAAAATGTATAAAGTTTGCTTCGTGATTTTGTTTTAACACATGCTTATATGCTAATATGCTATTCGAAACTTTTCATAATTAATTAGGCTATTATTTTGCAACTTCTATAATTATTTAGACCTATAACTTCCTTGTCGTAGTCTGGTGATTTTCTTTAGGTTGTCTACTTTTTAAGATTTATATTGTACAAGTGCTAAGGTTATTGCAGTATGATTGGACTCCTTAAACAACGAACTTTGGCTGATGATGATGATATTTGTTTATTGTTTATAAAGTAAACTGCAGCATGGAACATGACAAACCGCAGCATGGAACGAAGTTAAACAGATTTTCAAGCAGTAGATAATTTTGAGTATAGTGTTCGGGAAATAGTCTCTATTGTCTTTAACTGGAAGACAGTATGCCCTACTGGTGAGGACGCAATGAATATACAGTTTAATGGACTGGTGGTGATCCAAGGAAGCAATTAAAAAGGTCGACGACAGAAACATTTGGTCGGTTGATCATTAGGACGTTCTGTCGGTGCATTTCCTTTGTTCGGTCAGTTTAATGTTTGGTAGTAAGCAAATGAATGGCTGACCAGCTGGCTGGCTGGCTGGCTGACTAAGTGATTGGCGAATATTCAGACTGAACGAAAAGACCTAAATGACATCAACTCTTCCGTTCATCAGTCTTGCTGTCTGTTCTTCGGTGAGCCTGTATGTCTGTGTGCCTTTGTCCATATGTCTGTCTGCTCCTGCGTCTGTCAATTGCGGTTCTGTTGATCGTATCGCAGATGAAATCACATTTCCTGTTTCAACTGCAAAACGCTTTTAAACACACACACAATGAAATCAACCGTTATACAGAGGCTATAGTGTTGATGCACAGTGTACGAATGTGACTTGTGTAGAAGCTCATGTCCGATGCAATCCATGCAAGTTATTTCCCGTGCAGGGCAATGGCTTAACACCCGGCCATGCGCTAATCCAACGCTGGTTCATATATTTGACTGCAGCTCTGGTGTGATTGAGTCAAGTTTTTCATTTGAGCGTCACTCTGTTTTCCAATGTGATCACGTGACTCGGCTCTTCCCCCACCCACCCCCGCATCTTCTCGGCTAATCTCAGTGCACTTAAAGGCCGTCTTTACTTGATCCTTCTTCTTCTCGTTCTCCTCTTCTTCTCCATTTGATTTATGTTTCTCTCTCTCTCTTTCTTATTCAGACCTACCATTAGGCCTACTTCAACATCAATAAATCACATCAGAAGCACTTTCAGTTTGAAATTCAAATGATGCCCGCATAATGTTAGGTTTTAGCAATATGAGCCTTTCAAAGGGTCATTATCGATTATCTGCCGCCTGAAGTGGCTATAAAATGGCCATCAGAGATTTCCTTTATGCCGTAAGATATCATTTGCGGCCAGTGCTGCATAGGCCAAATATTCTGTATATAATTTTTAGTTGTTCTACCATAAAGAGACATTTCTTATCCCTTCTGGGCCTCCGTATATAAAGAGCGCTAGAATAACACATCTGTGACGTTCAACTGACCTCAAGCCGCGGAGGCTCGTCGCTAGGTAGCACTAGTGTCCTCGGAGACCGATTCTGATTGGCTGGAGGTTTACGACGAAGAAGCGCCCTCGAGCGACAGATGTGCTCGATATGAATTATTCCCAAGATTTACTCGGCGCGGCCGCCGCGACAGACGGGAAGGAAGTGGGATAAACAAAGAAGGCGAAGAAGAACGGTATTTCGTCCGCCCACAGAATGTTCGTGACTTGCTTCGTTCGATGTCCGCGGAATCGGCGATGGTCGCTTTTGTAATCCCGTCGAATCATAGTCGGACTTAACGGCGGGATTTGGGGGGAAGATATGCGCTACGAAAAAGATGGGGATCGATTTGACGATTATATCCTTCTAGGAACAAGTCTCGCTCTAAGTGCTTGTGTACTGGTGTGTAAGACTATCTGGATGCGTGCATGTCTTCACGTTCGTGCGAGTGAATGATTCTCTATGGTTAAATTTTAAAAATCCTTTAGCTCCACTGTATTATTATATGCATGTGTCGAGATACGTGATACAGCGCCTTCAAAGCTCCTTACAAAAGTGGCACAAGAAATGGTCAGTTGAACCGGCTTCTGGTAAAAGTCGGTATGCGTGCCATGTGTTTGGCGCATATAAGCAAATCCATCAGAGAACAGAGGAATGGAAACACGTCTCGTGGATTTGAATTGCAACCTATTTGAATGGACGTGTCATTCTCCTTCTCTAAGATGTTCGCATGAAACAGATAAAGTAATTTTTGTAGCTGTAATCTTTTGCATGTATAAGTCAACTCAGCTTGTCTCTCTCTGCAATTTGAATGTTTTGACACTTATTTATGGCAACTATTGTCGCTATTATTTCAAATTAACATTTTAATCCTATTTTGTTTTTACTTATTGTATATCTTAACCTATTGTCAATAGTTGCGTTCTGACAATTATCTATTTGAATAAACGAATATACACAATTTCAAAGATGGTTGACAGGTCGGATATTCAACAAACCAGTTGTGAATGCCTTTTGGTCCAGGTTGTTCCAGATTCGCGTAGAACTGACCACATAAACTGACTGGTAGTGCATATACGCTGGTGAAGAGTAGGCCTATAAGTCCATCGTCTTAAAGAGATGGTGCACGGCTTCACCCTGAGCAATGCAGTCATCTCTGGAGATGACTACGTCAAGTCAGCCTCCAATATCGTGCCTTGACTCTGACACGGGCTGATCCAAGTCAAACCGCTGGATGAGGTCATTGAGAGTCCTCAAGGTGGATGTCAATGAAGGAAGAGAGGAGTCTGGGCAGTAGAAGCCAAGCAGCGCCAGCGGAATACGGGCAGTAGCGCACGACAGGGAAAAGGTCGTTTGCCGATCGGTTAAGCCAACGATCAAAGCTCCAAGAGCGCTCCTGTAGAAGTATATCAAGATACCTCCTTGGTCCAGAACTGGATCTTCATGTGCAAACTCAAACCAGACAGGTTAACTTCACATAACTGTAACTGCGTGCGTACACGGAAGGAGGAGTGGCTAGAGATGACGCCATAACCCGTGAATATATCGTCAGGTTTAAAGTATCAAAACTAAGAAGCGAAATGTGTCCAAATAATAGCTTTGAGCCTTAGACTAATGGCAACTTCAAAATAACTATGAATGAGATTACTGAGATTACTCTTTCCACACAAAACGACTGTAGTTCGGTTTTCTTTTGCAGAGACACCATCTGTGTGTGTGTGTGTGTGTGTGTGTGTGTGTGTGTGTGTGTGTGTGTGTGTGTGTGTGTGTGTGTGTGTGTGTGTGTGTGTCAAGTCTTCTGCCACTTTCCAACTGTTTGTATCTATTGGCGTATATATACCAATTCTGCTGTTACTCTTTCTCTAAGGTGTTCAACTTCTGAGCTGGCATAGTGTTTATGCCTTCATAATTTTCATTTTTCATTTCTTCTATTGCCTTTTTCAACCTCCTCTTTTAGTAATCCAGGTCTTAGAGCGTCATCATCTGCAGTGTTCTTGATGATTTAATCCTTTTCTGTGTCTTTTTTCTTTGGCGCACAGTTCCTAAATTTATTCTCTGTTTCTTGCTTCTGCTTCTTTCGTTAGCAGACTTCCATATACGTTTCCGTTTCCCCTTGCTTGTCATTTCCGGCATCTTGTCGTATCTCATCTGATATGTCTCTGAGGGTCCCCCCGTGTTGTGCATTGTTCCTGCCACCGTTTTCTTTCGCGTTCTGTGGTTTTCCTCTGTTATTTGTTCAGACATCTGTGTCCACCTTGCCAGTTCTATGCTTCGGTGTTTCACTCTCGTATACGATCCTCCATTTGAGTTAAGATTTGTGTATCTGTGATCTGCTGCTTCTTTGTTTGCAGCCCACTCGTTTGTTCCATCATCCATATCAACTCACTGGTGATAATATTCCAGTTGCTCCCACTTTTCATTCACTGTTCCCTGTCCCTCAGCCTCAAGCTGTTGGTCCACATTATATGCAAACTTCTGTACACACTGTTTAAGTTTTTATATGTCCCAGAATTTCTTTTTCTTCTAAAGCTCACATCTCTCAGGTCCAAGAAGATGAACATCATGACTAGAAAGTGTTATTATATCAGTAACAAAGACCTGGATATGAGCGTGAATTCTTAACACTGTTCCAGTATCCATGTCTTGCCAAGATAATAATCTATCTTATATCAAAGTATAACAGTCAAATGCAAATGAATAGGACGATCAGCCTAATAATCCATGCATGTGAGGTAATGTTTCATGTATTAGGCCTAACTAACAGGATGGGGGCAAAGCAGAAGTTGTTCGACTTACAGGAGAATGCTTGTTTGTATTTAGAAGTGGAAGGGGAACGAGATATGCTATCTGAAAAGTCATGAGAACACTAGAGGGCTGCGTCTACAGCCCGGCAAAGATTTGTGCAGTTGCGAGTATGAAACATTTGTACAATAGACAGCTGCACGGCCAATATAAATCTGCTAGATACATATATAGTGTATGCAATGCATAAATTCATTTATAGACAAACCTAAATCTCACGTTTCTATTCATCTTACTGCAGTGCTACCCCATCGGCACAATATCGACGCCGACTAGATGGATTGTGGCTGTCTGTTTTGCAACAAAACACGCCGTAGGAAATACCTGCAGATGCCCGCGACTAGAATGGCAGAGCCACCGATCTATACCCATGGATTTTTGGTTTTCTTAAATTAGAAATATTGATTTGGTCATGTATAGGACTCTCAGTAAAACCAGAGATTGAAGATTGTTGTCTTGTAACTGCAGCTCATACTATTTTCATGCTATGCCGTCTGCCGAATTGCAGTATAGGCTAAATCAAATCCTATAGATTTATATGTATGAAGAGCATATAGTCGTCGCTTGAATTTTGTTACTGGGAAAACCAATTAGGATTCTTTTTTATAGTATTTGATTGAACCAATTTTTCTCTTGAAGCTTAAGAAATATTCGAAGTGCTATGGGGGGCCCGATAGCGCATTGGATAACATCTGGCGTAGAGTGCGAGAGGTACAGAGATCGAGTCCCAAAGGCGGACATGCTTTGTAGGCTGCAATTTGCGCCGTGTATTGCAGGCTGTCTGTTCTGTTAGTAGTTAAGGTGCTTAATTAAAGAATAATAATAATAATAATTATTATTATTATTATTATTATTATTATTATGCGCACCTCCTAAGTGCCCGCCTCTGCATTTCCAAACGACTTGTATGCACACTTATTTCGAATTAAAGCCTTTCATTTGGAAACGCAAGCAATCAGTAGCCTACATTCAAAACAGCCTATTAAGAGGCAGCCAGAGGTAATTCCAAAAGGACTAACTGACCCGCTAAATGTTGTTTAAACATTTTGTAGAGGATTGGTCTAAAAGTTATCGTAATCGTAATCGTTAAATCTGAATGTCCAAAGCGCAGGTCCCCCCTACTCATATGAACCTCGGCTCAACACCTAATGTTGTTGTCTGGCAATTCATCAAAGTGTCATTTTTGTAGATTATTCACAATAAAATGTGGACATACAGTAGTGTAGTGTAGGACTACGTCCCCACTTGCAGCAAAAGGTGGACAATGGACATAGACTAGTCACTATTGTATATCTATAAAACTCAGCTCATTGAAAAGGCGTAGACAGAGTGGCCTCACTCAATTCACAGAGTGAGTAGCGCTATTGTTTCTTATAACAGATTTCAAGACGGCTTTGTAAACAATAACATATTATTATATCTATGTCACAGGTTGCGTTTTGTCAGCTTGAGATGTGATTAAACGAAATTGATTGATTGATTGATTGATCAGTTTTTAGTAACTGTGCAAGCCTGTGAAACCGTGTGAAATGCTTTTTTAAAAAGGCCCAAATGTGGTTACTCTGTTAAAAAGTTGACTATTTTGCCTACATTATTTATCGAGCTGAGTTTTATAGACTACCTTCTCATGTGGACATTTTTGCAACTTAGTGTGAACACACACCAGTGTAGACATTTGAAAGATTTGCTGCAGAGCAGACTACACACAAACATGACTATTTTAGACAGTAACAACTAACACTTTTCCCGACTCAAAATGTAGGCCCAATGTGAGTTCGCCGTATGATCTATTACTGGTTAATTTCGAACTATTGCTTAATTCCGAATTCTTTTTATTTTCGAAATATTGTTTATTTTGAATTATTATTTATTTTCGAAATAAATTGCTGACAGTTGCTAGATGATGTGCAACAAAGGTTGCATGTTGACAATTCGAAGACAGAACCGAAGAGACTGAAACACGCAGCAAGACTCATCGCATCGATTAAAACAGTCTCAGTCCCTAACAGTTCATACATATACATGTATATAATTTTATATCTGATAAATCTTACATATACCTTATATAGTTTATACGTTGGAGCCAGAATTTCAGCCTACTTACAATTTCAACGTATAGGCCTACGGCCTAATATGCTGTTTGTAGGCCACGTATTATGTGGCGCAAGGTAAATCATGTTTGCAAGGTTTAAACCAAGTGTCAACACTCCGTTTATTGCTCTCTCTCTCTCTCTCTCTTCTTTTTTTCTCTCTCTCTCTTTCTCTCTCTCTGTCTCTTTCTGTGCGTGTCCCTCTCTGTGTCTCTCTATCTCTGTCTGTCTCTGTCTGTCTGTCTCTCTGTGTCTGTCTGTCTCTCTGTGTCTGTCTGCCTGTCTCTCTCTCTCATTTACGCCAGTTTATTCAACAGTTCTATGCATTCTTGAATACTACAGTAATTGCAATAATAGCTTTTTAAAGCGCAGCTTTTAGTGTCCTCTCAAACGCTGATTCTCGATCGAATTGGTATTCCCAAGTGTGTTAACGCTCTGGAAGCACATGCAGTGTTGTTGGTGATAGACTTCTATATATAGGGTGTTTTATCCATGTTAAACAGTACAGAATGGTTAAACAAGTACGTATAAAATAGGCCCTTTTGATGCTCTCTGAACAAACAATTACGTCAACACTGAGGAAAACTTCTATAACGTTAAATTTTTATTAAGCAGATTTTATCCTAAAAATGTGTCGCTGAGTTATTCTCGCTCTACACCGAAATGGATCAGGTTTATTTTTAACTGTTTATTTTTCATTGTCTTTACAGAACGAACAAAATGCGATATAACATGAAACCGAAACTGGTTTTCGTCAATCCGAATTCGTGAGTATCAGTTGTCGCTGGTTCTGATAGCAAACGGTGCTAGTTTCGCTTCTATTTTGTTAACGAAGACAGATACGTCGCCGCTGTGCTGTTTGGAAACTGTTTGAATGAGGAACGCAGCATAACAAGCTGTGTCGTCGCTAAATGGATTAAATATGATACGCAGTAAATAAAAAATGAATGCACTTGCAAATCGGATATAAGCTGTCATCTTCAATTTTAGAAACATGAACCATGCTGTCATCACATACTTATCATACCATCATCGTCATCGCCGCTGCCACCACAACCACCACCACCACCACCACCACCACCACCACCACCACCACCACCACCACCACCACCACAAGACCCTGCACCACGATCACCACCACGGTCACCACCTTCACCAACACCCACAATAACACAGCCACCAACACAAAAAATAACACCGCCACCAACACCAACAATAACACCAACACCAACAATAACACCAACACAAAACATTAACACCACCATCACCAATAACATCGTCGCCTTCATTTTCTTCACTGTATAGATATGACGACAATGACCCAAGTTGCTAAATGGTCATTTCATTGAAATGGTTAATTTGCAGGACAACGTACATGATAGAGCGCCTTCTGCATTACTACGACCGTCAGGAGCCACCGACCAAAGGTCAGTCATTCTCACACATGACCCTCTTACATTTCTTCTCTGGGCCCATAAGCCAATAAGTGTTCCTTCTTATGGGCCCTTCTGTGTCTCTTACTCTCTGTCTTTGACTTTGCTCTGTTGTTCCTTGTCATGGGCCCTTCTGTGTCTCTTACTCTCTGTCTTTATCTTTGCTCTGTTGTTCCTTCTTATGGTCCCTTCTGTGTCTCTTACTCTCTGTTTTTCCTGTTGTTCCTTCTCTTTCCATTTCTTTGTTCCTGACATCATCCTCCGTTGTTAAACAACGAAACCAAGTGGAATTAATTCACAATGATCCGCTGCAATACACTGCTACGCGGAGGAGATTGAAGAATGAAGCAACATGTTAGTACCTTGCTGGAATTTGGCATGAGTCGAGTGTTTTCGTGGGCCTACAGCTGCCTGCATTTTAAGAAACGCCTCAAAGCTCACTATTTCTCATTGGCTTTAAAGAATGTGGATATCTAACAGCTCTTCACCTGGCGACTGAATAACCACCCCTGAGATTCGCATTGCGCGCGTTGAAAATGTTTGTAATAATGTAATAATAATGTATAGGCTAGATTTTAATCTTTATATGTAGCGCGGAGTGAATCTGGTTGAAAATTAATCCAACTGATTGCTACAAAAATCTTGATCTTATCTTGACTGAACTTAGAGCGGTCGCCTTGGTTTCCTGATATATTTCACAAGTCGTCGTAATCGATCGTTAGAACTGTCTCCCGTCGTGTCTGTCCCTGATCCTCCCTTTTCAATCAACCTACCGTAAACACCAGTCCACAGAACTTCATTACTTTCCGTTCAAAACAACATCATTTGGCGCGTGAGTTAAGCGACTATCATCAGACACACAAACACACGGACAGCAGCATCACACAGACATAGACAGACACAGTCATGTGGCCGGACAGAAATACAGACAGATGCACTCGAACAGACGAATAGGTGGAGGTCTATATGACGAGTGAGGATTGAGCAAAGAACAAACAGAGATGTCTTCATTTTTAAAGTAAAATAGCATTATTTTCAGGAATTTTAAAATTTAAATCCTTCACTTAACGAGATATGAGATCAAACCCAACATTTCCGAACAAATAAACTTCAAATGTTGAAATTGATCAACGCTTTAACGTTAAAATAAATGTAAAATAATGAATTGCGTTTTCTTAATTATTATAAATGATTTGTCAATTATTTAATTTTTTTATACAATTTCGTGTTTCTGGCATATCTGCAACAGTTTATGACAAATGTGTATACTAATAATTTACATTTAACAATGCTTTCTAACGCTCTTGTTTTGTGTAAGATGATTGAAGATGAGAACAAATTGTAGCCAAGAGATTCATGTATTTAAACCTTTTCACAATAGACTCAAATTTTTAAAAACTTGAAAGTTTTCATGTGAAACGCCCTTCCCTACACCAAATGACCTCGAATGAGCGTTTGGCCGAAAAACTGAAAGAAATAAAGCAAGTGAAGCTACAGAGAACGGCTCATTATGCTGCAGCTGCTATATATACTCATGCACTGGTGTCGCTTGAGCGCCGTTGCTAATCGGATCGCTTCGAAACCATTTCGACCCCCATACGTTAAAGATATGGTGCTAATAAACAGTATTCCAATATTTTCTTTATATGTCCTGTATATGGACCGATATTTAAGACCTATAAATCCAAATATTGGGTCCATGCGTCTGACATATATGGGCCCTTATATAGGACTTATGAAGCCCCGATGTGAATGTTATAACTCCTCAACTCTCCACAGCATAATCACCGTTATTAAACGTCAAGCCAATCGGTTCGGGGATTTTGGATTTCTAAGGAGTCTAAGCAAATGACCGTTTTCATCGGCTAATCTGCTGCGCACCCTGCATGGTGATTTTTCTTAGGTTATTAAGAATAAGTCTGCAGAGTGACTGACAACAGTGTCAATGAAATATCGAAACTGAACGACAGCAGGGATGTCCTCTAAGTGGACGCACAATCAGGGCTAACGACAGCAGCAAAGAGCAGTCATGCAAACGATGTTATTCCATCCGAAGCTCCGTGTTAAACGATGCATGAAATGCATCTGTCAAAGTCATAAAGGCATAATCTTTGACCAAAAAGCAGATTAGCCTTTATCCTGCTGATTAGGCCACGCGTATTACAGGGTGGGTGCCACCACTGCTTAGGTTTTTCAGCCCAATACAGGTCAACGGCTGTATGCATTAGGCATCGAGAGGAAATTGGGCTTCCATTCTCTGTATGTATCTTCGTGCATGTAGTCTATATATGTATATGTATGTATATGTATGTGTATCTATATATATGTGTGTATATATATATATCTGACCATTTATACAGACCCTTATAAGAACATCGCAAAGACGTTCCTCTAGTTCAACTGGTTAGACCTATATGTAGATTAGAAAGACGGATTCATCTGTATGCAAATGATCCTCGAACTACAGGAAAGAGCCTCCACTGCCAGGTTCTCGGACACACGTAGAACCGAGCCAGATGATGATCGTCGATGACTGACTGACTGATGGAAGCCAAGTGAAGCCTTTGCAGCACACGATTACGTTCACCAACACGCACTCCTAGGGTTGGTGGTTGAACCGTAACGTGTAAGAATATCTCTCGCGTCATCAGATGCATCAATTACCCAGCAGCAAATGATTAAAAACTCGCAACTGATTGACTTGAAATTTGACAGAGGCATTATGTTGCCGATTCATCCACCCATGAGAAGTTTAGTAGCGATCGATCAATCGGTGCTGTCCCAATCTTTCTCTTTCTGTAACCAATCTGACCACTGTTCATGCCTAAACCGACTTTCATGATTATTTGTGTGTATACCATTGTGCATTCAATAGTGCATTGTTTTCAACGGACAAAAAGATGCTGGTCGAGTAAAAAGCTTACAAAAACACTCTCAAAAGTATGATATTGATGATGATGATGATGATGATGATGATGATGATGATGATGATAACGACGTCGACGACGACGACAATGATGATGACTATGAGGAGGAGGAGGACGAGGAGGAGGAGGAGGAGGAGGAGGAGGAGGAGGAGGATAATAATGATGATGATGATGATGACGATGATAGTATTGTTATATGGTCTCCATTTGTTCTTTCCTTGATTCGTTCCTTCTCATTCCTGAAATTTTTCTTTTCTACTTCGTTAGTTCCGTTCATTCGTTCCTTCCTCTGACCTGTCTCCGTTTCTTTGCT
Organism: Allolobophora icterica; assembly: GCA_963556255.1. NCBI lineage: Eukaryota > Metazoa > Annelida > Clitellata > Crassiclitellata > Lumbricidae > Allolobophora > Allolobophora icterica. The sequence goes on along the minus strand of OY744605.1, from coordinate 30,323,073 downwards.
CCATTCGCTGTTCAACTGTTACCTCCTATGGATTCGGTCAGAGCTCCAAGGTCACACCTCGACTCTTCGAACCTAACGATTGAATGGCGCGCGCTATGTGCGCCGCTGTAGACGCAAGAGTTCGATAAGAGTTACGAGCAAGTCGTCACAATGTCCCTCGATAGCCATCATCACAGCAAAGAACGCGGGGTTCGGGTCATGAGAACGAGGGGTGTGGCAGTCGGATGTTTCGCAGGCCCCGCCGTCAATAGATTTACGACCCTTATCGCCGCTCGAATCGGTCGACGATTGTCGTTTTCGACTGATTGTCGTAGATTTACTCGGACGAATTACTGTCCTCGACCGGCGACGGTGGTTGGACCGAAGGCTGAAGGAGGAGGACGAGAAAGGGGACGAGGAAGGGGACGAGGAGGGGGACGAGGAGTTGGAGGAGGGTCTGGAGACTTCAAAGGAATTGCACGACTACAACATTCATTCATTCATGCGCCTGGCAGACAATAAACACGCTGCCCTTAGAAACAGAATCATCGCATTGACTCTAGTCTTTGTCCAGTATTCGTGTCTAGTAACTCAGCCACTGTTGTGTTCTGGTGGTGCCAGAGTGACGCTAATCGTCTTCGCTATGACAGACAGCGTCGTTAGCAGAAACAACCTACATATATCTATCGATACCTTGTGGTGCACAGTCGTTAGCAGACTGGACTCTATAATAAAAGACGACGGAACTAGACAGAAATAAACACACAAATGAACTGAATTATAGATAAACAGGAACAGACTCATAGCAGGACATACACGGAGTCACAAAGACGAATAGACAAACAGACCAAGAGGCTGAGGGCTAGTGAGAAGAGAATAAGAGAGAAGGTTAAAAATCAAGAAGGTGCTCTCTTATAAAGCGCCTCTCATGATCCAAAAAGTTCGCAAGCAAAACGAATTGCCCCTGAACGAGACGTTGCAGGTGTGTTGCTATGGTGACCTCGAAAGAAATAAACACACAAATGAATGAGTAAAAGCTGTTAGAAAGCGAGAGTCTAATGCGATTCTTGAACCCGTACTCTGCGTTGCAAGGCAAGCGGTCGTAGAGTCAAGTTCTGATAGGATGAGAGAAGGTTTATGCTGCGCAACCAAATCAGTTGCAGCAGGTGTTTAGAATTACTAAGCAGGTGTTGGACGTACTTGTAGCGATGCATCGAATTTCAAGATTTCTTGCTCTTTTTTCCTGTGTCTTCTTCATCACCTCTAAAATCATCTTCTTCTCTTCTTCTACTTGTATAGTTAGCAAAGTAAAGGGCCCTTGTCTTACTAACTCTGCCTTCTATGGCTGATGGTATAGACTGATGTATGACAGCGTATTTGATGTGATCATTAGCATCAACAGAATAATATCTTAGACGATCGCTACTAAATAATGATAACGCTAAGGATAATCACCATGATAATAACAGCTTAATAGGTGTTGTTGTTGCTGTTGTTGTTGTCGTCGTCGTCGTTGTGGTTGTGTAGTGCTGATGCACAGTTAATCTACTGTTGTTTATGTTGATGTCTGATGCTTAACACTGTGTTGTCTAATTGGAGACGTTTCCTGTGTTGCAGAGCGACCAACGGAAGTTCGGCTTGGGATTTACATCAACAGCTTCTATTCCATCAGCGAACAAACGATGGTAAGAAATAAACAGTTCGTAGCTTTCCATGTCATCTCGCGTCTCCCTTTCTCTCTTTGTATGACCTGTGCGGAGACGCACGCAGTACACCAAAGCACCAGAGAATTCACTCCTAATTCAGTAACATCTTAAACAAAGCCCTTCTCGCATGCATGATTTTCCATTTAGCATCGAGATAGCCTTGGGCTTCAATCATTATTAGCTATTGAAATTTTGAAATGTGTAAAGAAGGACATTGATCTAAATATAGAATACGTGACCCAACACAGTTAAACTGTCGGTATTATAGAGAACAAGATACGCCTTATATTCAAAGAATAAACGGCCATAGATAGGAAGGTGACTGTCGCAGGTTCTTCTACCCTTCAATTTCAGACGTAGCCTTGTACCAGCAAGAGATTCTGGACAGAAGATCAAAATAATAAATATAATCTGATCGAATCGAATCTAATGACTTTCTATAACGCTTTTCCAAAAATGCATAAGGCAATCGTCGATGGCTGATTAAATGAACCACTGAACAATGCTCAAGTTCAAGCGACTCCATTATCACGGCTTGAACATATATAGACCAGACAACTGATTGCTGAAAGATCACAGTCATTGTGTCCCACAGCCGGTGACTTGTGCCTGATTACTGAGATTTCCTTCCTGTACCAATTGGCATTTCTTATGAACGCTTCCCTTCTTCTGTTTCTCTCTATCTTCTTGAATCTCTCTTCCCCAGTGACCCTGTTGTGCTTGAAAACCGCCACAGATTTAGAAAATATTAAGAATGTAGTTTGATGAGAATCTGCTCAGATCCCCAGTTGCGTTGCTTTGGGTTGAACGGTTAAGGTGTGCGATGGTTTTAAGGTTTCGTTAAGTGGTTAAGTCTTTATTATTATTATTATTATTATTATTATTTTTTTTTTAATACCCGAGGTAGTAAAGATCCCTCGGGCTGTAAAAGAAGATTAAAAACAGTTTATTGGTTCTCGTCTCCGACTTCGTGCCCAAAAGTGCCTCTGAATGCAACGCCATTGAACCGTTGCGTGCAAACTGACAAACGCTGGAACAGGTGCATGCTTTATTATTATTATTATTATTATTTTTTTTTTTTTTTTTTTACCCGAGGTATATAGGATCCCTCAGGTGTCAGATACTACTTAAGTATGTTGACTTTTAATATTATTATTATTATTATTATTATTATTATTATTATTATTATTATTATTATTATTATTATTATTATTATTATTATTATTATTATTATTATTATTATTACGGAGCTTTTATATAACGCCCCTTCAAGATGATCTACTCAGGAGGGCTCCCAGTCCAAACACGGCTAAAGAGACTATAGTCTTTAAGTTTGCAAGGAACAAGGTAGAGTGAGTCAAAGGGATATTGTCGCGTGAGGGGATCGACAACAACGACGAGATGGCATCATCATTATGATGTAAGCGTCGTTGCCGGTCGAGATAGGATGATGACGGACGAAAGCAAATCTCCACTTGGGCAACAATGAAGGCAGCGAGGCCCAGGTGTAATCGGACACCACACAGCCAAGGTGTAATAGGACACCTCGCGGCTATGGTGTAACCAGACACCGCCCGCGCTGCAGGCGAGCGACGACCCGCGTATCGAGGAGCAATCTGACACTAATTGACGATAGCTTGACGTGGGGAGGGGGGCTGACTGATGCACGCTGGAGTTCCTACTTAACAGAAGGGAACGGAGAACACGGGACTTGTACTGCTGACGAACGCGACGTGTGAACATCGGTCGAGCGAGAAACATCGGGAGGAACGACCAGCGGGGCGGCAGAGTATAGTCCGTCAGATTCAGAGACTGACGCGAAAGAACGATCTGTAATTAGGCTGTATGAAGCAACATTTGAGATAGTCCGGTTTAATATCTAAACGCTTTAATACTACGTGGAAGTTCCCGTAGAGTTAGTGTATATATATATATTTGTTTCTTTAATTAAATTCATTTATTAATTAAACAAAGTTCGTCGTGAATCTTCTATAGAAAAGTTAGGCACGTTAAATAAAAGTGCAAGTAAAAGAACAAGCAATCGAGGGTCGACATTAACACTCGGCAAACACACGACAGGGAGACCTCCGATAGCGACATTGGCGCAGTCGACAGGATTTTTCAACTGAAGACGTCACGACGAAAAGCGGAACCGGAAACGGAAAGAGGAATCTCAACGGATCGGGACCAGCGGCGAATACAACCCTTCGCAACTGGAGAAGTCGAGTGCCGGACTCCTGAGGACGAAGGACTCGAAGGAACCGACAGCAACAGGCAAGGACGAGGAACAAGAGCGCCAACGGACGACCGACCATCGCTAGCAACGACGGACGGGAGTGGCAACGGAGGACAGCGGATCAGCCAAGATACCAAAAGACGGAACACGCTCGACGTATCAGAGGGTAAGTCCTTACTGGTAGTCGTGGTAATCTGTGAGGTTGCGGTTGAGGTCTGGATGAGGATTGGTGTGCGAATAGCCGAGGCTTTTGCGTAGCTCCTTTTGCTCAGTTCTGTTCTTGTTGTATTTGTGGTAGAATTTTAGGACGTTGTTTTCTTTGATTTCTGACCAGCGGTGACTCTCCTCTAACCTACTTATCTTTTTCTATTAGTGAGCGGACTGTTGGGAGATGGATAAGTTGTCGGTAGGGAAAAGAGTGAGGGTGCAGAACATGCCCCGTCACAGACTAGTCGCATATCTGATAAAGATGGGACTAGGAGAGGAGGAATTGGGTTCCATGAGTACGGGCCAACTCCAAGAGGCGAGTGCTGAAATAATTGTGTCTGGACGGGAAACCCCGCCAGAAGTAAGTGAGGAAGTAAGCACGGGTAGCATAGAAAGCAGTATCGATTCGGCAGCGCAAACGCAGTTATACGAATTAAAACGCTTAAAATACGAGAGAGAGGAAGCCGCAAGGCTGAGAGAGGAAGCGGAGAGAAGAGAGAGAAGAGAGGAAGAGAAAGAGAGGAGAAGAGAAGAGAAAGAAGAAAGACTGAGGAGAGAAGAAAAAGAGGAAGCGGAGAAGCAGCGAAGAGAAGAGAAGGAGGAAGCAGAGAAGCTCAGACTGCTTGAGGAGAAGCGGGCTGAGAGGCTGAGAAGAGAAGCGAGAGAGGAAGCAGAAGGAGTAAGGCTTCGTGAGGAGAAGCAGAGAAGGGAAGAGAGAGAGGAAGCCGAGAGGCTGAGAAGAGAAGCAAGAGAGGAAGCAGAAGGAGTAAGGCTTCGTGAGGAGAAGCAGAGAAGGGAAGAGAAAGAGGAAGCTGAGAAGCTCAGGCTTCAGGAGGAGAAGCGGAGGAGAGAAGAAAAGGAGGAGGCAGAGAAGAGAGAGAAGGAGGTCCGAGAGGAAAGGGACGCAGAGAGGAGACTCAGAGACGAAAGGGACTATAACTTGAGGCATTCGGTCGTAGGACGAATGAAAACGTATAGTGAAAGCTTGCGAGGACTCTTACCGAGATTCCCCAGCGACCATGCGCAAATCCCTGGTTTCTTTATGCATTGCGAAAGGTTATTCGACTCTTGCGCTGTCCCGGACGACCTTCGAAGCAGATTACTCTTGACCTGTCTAGAAAATCAGGCCAGAGCATTGACGGCCAGACTCACACAAGAGGAGCTTGATAATTACGGGAAGCTAAAAACCTTCTTGTTGAAAGAGTTCAAAGTGAGCGCAGTCTCTTTACGAGAGCGATTCATGAACGCAAAAAAGGCGGTAGATGAATCATACACAACATTAGCTTCGAGACTGCATAATTTACTTTCTTACTATCTGCAAGATCGCAAGGCAATGACATTTGATGAGGTTACAAGCCTCTTGATTGCAGATAAGATGAAAGAAATGTTGCCCAGAGGATGTTTGAATTTCATCCTCAGTCAAGAGCAGCAGAAGTGGTTAGGGCACAAAGAGTTAGCCGAAGCGGCTGACACTTATGTCGCTACACACCCTTGGGAAAATGACTATACGAAGCATAGTCTAGGCACGGGTAAGACGGAGGCACGCTACGCGAAAGCGCCAGCACCTCCTCAGACGACAGCTAAACAGACGGACACGTGGACTGACTGACCGGGAGGGACACAGACAAATAACAGGACAGACGGACGTCCAACCCCCGACGAGATTAGAAAGCGTGGCCTTTGTTTCCTATGCTTTTCTCCAGACCACAGAGCTAAACTGTGTTCGAAGAACAAACAAACTAAAAGCAAGCAGGTGAGCGCGTGTGCGGTCCAGCCAACCGTGACCAGAGCTCAAGACAGACAGGCAGACAGACAAAGCGAGACGCGACAAGACGGGCCGCCATTGATACAAGAGATAGAACAGCATGCATTGCCGACAAACCCGGATTGCATTGACGTGGAGGAGACTTATGTAAGAGAGTACATGAAAGTGTATATTACGGGGCTCCCTGTGACATCGTCTCTAATAGATAGCGGGGCCGAATACAATTGTGCGCGAGCAGAACTAATCAGGCCGCTCAACCTACCTGTGGTCAAGCAGATAGAGGTGAAGGGGCTGAACGGGCAATCAATGATTGTGGACGTGGTGCGGCTGAGACTAAAGGGGTCTCAGGCCGGCGAGGACAGGGAGGGGGAGGTAAATTACGCCCCTGATGTTCGGATATGGGCGGCACTCATTAAAGACCTTAATGAAGCGTTAATTATCACGCCCACTACAGCCGACTTGCTGCGCGAGACAGCGTTGTATTCGAGTCACGCGGCCAGCGCTCCTGAAATAGACCAAATTTCAGAAGCGCAGGCGGTCGCAAGGACCGAGACGAGTGAGGAAGAGGAGCGAGGGGAGGAGGTAGAGGGACTTAGGGCGCTGATAGGCGAAGATTACTTCACGGTCGCTCAGGCAGACAGTGAGAGTGTAGGAGAAATCAGTCCCGAAGAAACGGATACTGAAGAGCAGTTCTTCAATCCTGAGATACCACCCCCACCCGAGGAAGACACAATAGTAGGCAGAAGCAAGATGGCGGCCGAGCAAGCACAATGTTCGACACTAGCACCATTCTTGGCCCACGGGAAAATTGGGGCGAAGAACTTCTTCATTGAAGACAATTTGCTCTTTCATAAAGACAAAATAGCTGGGCATTCTGTAAAACAACTGTGTTTACCTAAAGAAAGAATAGACAAGGTCTTAAACTTAGCACATGACGCTGCGTTCGCAGGTCATATGGCGTTGAAAACGACTAAGGACCGAATCAAACTGAATTTCTGGTTTCCCAACGTGGAGGATATAGTGAAGGAATATTGTGCATCTTGCGACATTTGCCAAAGGCATGCGCCGCTGCGAGTGGCGCAGCGAGCCCCCATAACTCCTATCCCTCGCAACGACGAGACCAGATTCGGCTGTCTAGTGGCAGATTGTATAGGGCCTATAGTTACCAACGTAGACCCCACAAGCCCAAAACCCGAGTACAACTACGCCTTAGTGGTAGTTGACCAATTTTCAAGATGGCCGATGGCCTATCCTCTGAAATCATTAACGGCAAAAGCGACATGTGATGCATACATGCAAATCTTCACGACCTTCGGTTCTCCAAAAACGATTAGGTCCGATAACGGGTCGAATTTCAACAGCAAATTAACCCAAGAGTTTCTGCATCGTATGGGGTGCTCACCACGCTTTGGGCCAGTCGCACATCCTGAGTCACAAGGTCTAGTGGAGCGCTGCAATGCCACACTGAAGACCATGATTCATAAACTGGCAGAAGAAAACCCGAGGGGATGGCACAGACTGTTACCTTACGTGCTTTGGAGCTTAAGGGAACGCCCCTCGGCAACCACCCACGTGAGTCCCTACACCCTGGTGTATGGTACCCTGCCTAAAGGACCTCTATCTGTCCTTTCTGAGGAATGGGCGGGAGAGCGGGATTCTCCATTAAGTCTGGGCACAGGCGCCGCAGCTTACTTGGACCAATTAAGGGATAACCTTGAAATGTCTAAATTATATGCCGAATATTATTCAGACATTGAACAGCAGCGCTATGCTACCCATTACAATTTAAGAAGCATGGACAGGCGTTACGAAGTAGGGGATAAAGTCATCATCCAATCACCGGAAGCGCGAGGAGCAAAGAAGGAGGGCCAATGGCAAGGCCCGGCCATCATCGCTCAGGTGAAATCGCCCTACACATACATCGTGGAAATAGGGGGCAAAAGCCGCTTATTACATGCAAATCGTATTCGCAAATATAACGAAAGAATACAGCAAGCATTGATTAACAATTGCTCCATTCTGTTCGAGAAGGACGAAGACTTCGGTCACGTGGAAGCGGTGGGTAGCGTCGTCACGAGTCAGACACGGCCCAGTGAACAAGTAGACCCTATTGCCGTTGCACACTTAACGGTACCCGAGCGGAAACAGCTGTTTAGTCTGTTAGACAGATTTCCAGATGTGTTCTCGGACAAACCAGGTTTCTGTCCCGTCCTAGAACACACAATCAATGTTAGCGCGGAGTTCAGGCCGAAGAGTTTGCGAGCCTATAAGGTGCCGGAACTGCTCAAACCGGAGATGGAGAAGCAGATCCGCGAACTTTTGGCCCTAGGAATCATCACTCCCTCACATAGTGAAATGGCTAATCCCGTTGTGTGCGTTGTGAAAAAGGGAGGTCAAGGCGGTTTAAGACTGGCCATTGACTACCGGTATGTGAACAAGTTCTCGGCGGGTGACGCATACCCCACCCCCGACATCCAGGAAGTGTTACAGAAGGTAGGAAGTGCAAACTTCATATCCTGCTTTGACGCACGTCAAGGATACTACCAGATTGGACTCCACAAGGACTCTCGTTGGCTATCAGCCTTCGTATGTGACGCTGGCCTATTTGAGTTCGTGCGATTACCCTTTGGTTTAAAATCAGCCTCAAATTCGTTTATCCGATGCATGTCAAAGGTCCTTCATCCCATTCGCGACTTCACTGAGACGTTTGTGGATGACATGACAGTACACTCGATGACGTGGCCGGATCACATGAAACACCTAGAGAAATACTTAATGACTATTCAACAGTCGGGTCTGACCCTTAACATTAAGAAGAGTTCGTTTGCTAGGCGACAAACAACGTTTGTAGGCCACCTGATCGGATCAGGGAGCATTGAACCGGATCCTATGAAAATCGCAGGGCTAGGGAAAATCCCTCAACCCGAGTCCAAAAAGGACATACGGAGATTAATTGGCTTCTTCAGTTATTTTAGGAACTTCATCCCTAACCTGGCTGAGACAGCCAGAATTCTCACTGACTTGACCCAGAAATCGGTGCCTGCTAAGATACCCTGGCGAATTGAACATCAAAATGCGCTAGATAAACTTACGCACGATTTGAATAACGCTGTATGTTTGCAGACAATTGACTACGGCAGAGAGTTTGGTTTATCGACTGACGCTTCAGACAAAGCAGTCGGTTGCTGCTTATTCCAAATTCAAGACGATGGAACAGAACGGCCAATATGTTTCGCCAGTTCTAAATTAGATGCTACGCAAGCGCGTTGGTCCACTGTGGAACGCGAAGCGTATGCTGTAATCTTTGCGTTGAAGAAGTTTAGGAATTGGATTTTTATGTCAAGGACCACCCTCTATTCTGATCACAATCCCTTGACTTTCCTAACTGCTTCTACGCCCACAAGTGCTAAACTTGCGAGGTGGGCTCTGGCACTCCAGGACTTTGATATCGCTTTTAAATATCGTCCGGGGGCGCTGAATATTCCCGCTGATCTTTTGTCCAGACTATGATTGAGGAAGAAGGCGGACTACCATGTAAGGCACCGCGACAACTGTAAATATATTTCTAACTGTGCTGATATTTTGTATTTTCATGGGAACGACGAGGACATGGTCTGGAGGAAATCGATGGAGGGAACGACATCATTCTCAGCCGGGAGGCGAACCTATGACTGGCTTTGTCCTCCCCCGGGAAGGGAGGTGTCGCGTGAGGAGATCGACAACAACGACGAGATGGCATCATCATTATGATGTAAGCGTCGTTGCCGGTCGAGATAGGATGATGACGGACGAAAGCCAGTCTCCACTTGGGCAACAATGAAGGCAGCGAGGCCCAGGTGTAATCGGACACCACACAGCCAAGGTGTAATAGGACACCTCGCGGCTATGGTGTAACCAGACACCGCCCGCGCTGCAGGCGAGCGACGACCCGCGTATCGAGGAGCAATCTGACACTAATTGACGATAGCTTGACGTGGGGAGGGGGCTGACTGATGCACGCTGGAGTTCCTACTTAACAGAAGGGAACGGAGAACACGGGACTTGTACTGCTGACGAACGCGACGTGTGAACATCGGTCGAGCGAGAAACATCGGGAGGAACGACCAGCGGGGCGGCAGAGTATAGTCCGTCAGATTCAGAGACTGACGCGAAAGAACGATCTGTAATTAGGCTGTATGAAGCAACATTTGAGATAGTCCGGTTTAATATCTAAACGCTTTAATACTACGTGGAAGTTCCCGTAGAGTTAGTGTATATATATATATTTGTTTCTTTAATTAAATTCATTTATTAATTAAACAAAGTTCGTCGTGAATCTTCTATAGAAAAGTTAGGCACGTTAAATAAAAGTGCAAGTAAAAGAACAAGCAATCGAGGGTCGACATTAACACTCGGCAAACACACGACAGGGAGACCTCCGATTGCGACAGATATGACAGACAGAGTTCAACAGGAAGGCCATTCCAGGTTGTGGGGCCAGCGACAGAAAAAGAACGGCGCTGCATAATGGCTGTCCACGTGTCGGGAACCAAGAGCTCGGCCTGGTCACCCGAGCGAAGAGCAGATCGCCGCAGGACTCTCGGGGTAGGGCGATAAATCCCTCCAGACAACGCCTGGCCAGTGCAGAGACCCTGTAGACGATCCGCAGAGGGAAAGGGAGCCAGTGCAGAATATCCCGCATATAGACAGAATCCTGACCAATAAAGTGTGCAGCTGCACGCAAAACCCGGTCCAAGCACCCAAGGCGGGCAGCTGGGAGGCTAGCGTAAAGGGCTTTATGGGTTGCAATAAATAGGACTTTAGGTTCCGATTAGTGGAATTTACATTCTACGCTTCTTATTCCTTCCACAGTCTTCTCAGCCTTTAATCTTTTCCGTTTATCTCTCTTCTGTATCTTCCTCCTGTCTGCATTTTCTTTCCTTTTATTCCTCTGCGCTCCTCTTTCTTTAAAAGTTTCCTCCTCCATGTCTCTCTCTTTCTTCTTTTGCTCTTCCTCTTTTCCTCTACGTTTCCTCCACTTCTCCTGTTTTCGTCTCTTTCATCCTCTTAATTCTCCTCTTCTTCATCGTCATCCTCAACTCCCCCATACTGCGTCCTTTCCACGACCAATGTTGTTTGCCTCCGATCGCATTTGACGGCAAACAAACAAATGAAAAATCAGACAAACCTCATCAGGCTTAGGTTCGAATATATATGTATATATGCATATTTATATATAAACAACATCCCTACCTATATATAGTATGTACATTTATACGTATATATACTTATCTATAATTTGAGTAGACCGTTTGACCAGCTGACGCAATGTAAGGTGGAAAGGGAAGAGAGAAGAGTACAGGAAAAGAGTGAGAGACAGTGAGTGAGTTAGGAGAGAGAGTGAGAGAGAAGGAGTGAAAGACAGAGACAAAAAGAAGAAAAGAGAAAGAGACATCGGGAGAGACAAGGAAGAGGGGAGAGCTTGGCGCAACCTGTCAATATTAGCACCATTAGCGACGCCCAAGACGCGACGATGTGACGCAAGAGAATGGCTCGGAAGGACATCGTCCATGACCCAGTGATTGATGAAATCTATTAGGTCCATTCCTCCTCCTCCTCCTACTTCCGCACCTCCACTATTCTCCTCCTATCATCCTCATTTAAACCTTTTGCACTCTTTCTTTACAATGTGTCGTGACTTTTCCTCTCCACAATCGCTCCGTGTCCTTCTTGCCTCTGTCTGGTCTTTGGCTTTTTCAGTCTCATTTCTCTTCTTTCTCTCCTGTCTTTCCTCTTACGTAGTTTCCCTTCAGGTTTAATCATAAGCATTTTCTATTTTGTCCTTCATCTTTTTTTCGATCTATCGCTTTATACTCTGTTTCTTATTCCAGAGTTCCATTACCTCATTCTCCTTACTTCGCTGCCGTTTATCCTCCAGGTCTTGGTTGTAGGTTTCTTAATTTACCTCTTGCCTTTCTATTATTAGCTGCGTTTTCTCGTGTTCTTCCATCTCAGTTTCTCTTAATTTCTAGATTAATTTCATCTGTTACTGCAATTAACCTTCTGTTTTCTGTTTACATCAGCCTCTGCTTTTCTCTGTTTTCTTCGTGTGTCCTTCAATGGAGGCTGCATCTCACATTGGAAGATGAACGAATGCTCCTCTAAAACAGAGCGATTAAAGTTCCGTTGAAATTCATAAAACCGTTATTTGTTGAAGATTTAACTCGTAAACATCCACCAATACACGGTTGTTGTTTTTCGAGTAGCCTGTTGTACGCATATTGTGATCATACGGTCATACCGTGGACAATGCTTTCTGAAATTATAGAAGAAACTTATCACGCATTACATATATCATCTGCACACACATGCATTCACCATTTTTTTACAATTATAAATGAAACTAAGTGAATTAGTAAAACTAAATAAAGCAATGGTTTTTGAAACCAAGCTCTAAACGTAACTAACATTCACATTTACAAACACAGCTGAATTTAAATGCATAGCTCATAGTAGCAGCATATGTACCCGAGTTTGAATTTACAATTGCTCGGAAATACAGGTAGGTCAGCAAATGGTTCAAATTATAGCAGATTCAGCAGATAATCAATTATCACTGCTCCTATTTAGCTTAGTACTAGAAGCAGTAGTGGCACTCAGACTTAGCAACACAGAGACAGGAATCAAATTAAGTGGACAGGTGGTAAATAATCTCCGATTTGCTGACAAAACTGGTCTTCTCACTAGAAGTGGAACAGAACTACAGGATATTACGACACAGATTGACGAAACCAGTCGAAGATTCGGCCTAATAATCAACGGTGATTGAAAGGACCAAAGATAAATCAATAGCTATCACAATCCAAGGAGAAGCTATTGAACAAATAGAGCATTATTCGTCTATCTAGGAGGGCTAATGACCGCAGATGGCAGCGGCAAAAAAAACAATACAAAGAATTGGACGAACCTCACAAGCATTTGGAATACTAAACAGGGTATGGCGAAGCAGAAAATAAACAAAAGAAAACCAAGACAAAAATATACGAGACGATGATACAATCCACAACCAATTCTACTCTACGGATCTGCAAAAGCAAGATGAGAAAAGAATTCCCACAGCAGAAATGAGTTGGATGCGAAAAATTGCAGGGATTTAAAGACTACATAAAATAAAAAAAATTATGACATTGCGCCTGTGTCAGTTGACCAACTGGGTATCGTAACACTGGGGCCCGATTCGATCCGATCGATCACCCAAAAAATTATGAACATGGTCAGACTGATATCGATCTTTCCAGACTAAGACTTTTCCAATCGTAGACGGGTTCAGTCCCATCCGATCTCAGTGGAAAAATCATATGGAATCGGATCGGTGTATGATTGTTGCATTGTACGACCAGCTTTACGTACCTAGATCACGATCCTATTTTCTCGGCTTCGGCTTATACTGAAGCCTTGTCTAGCGTCCACGTTAAGCTGTTTACAGATGAAAGCATAAGTCGACGCCGAGAAACGGATATCCATTAGCCTCGATTTTTTGCCATCGTCAAGTTAACACGTTTTCTTATCTGTGGCAAATAATTGCATTCCACTTAGGTGAGCACACCTGTGCACACACACGCACACGGACACACACTTACACGTGCACATAAGCACAGGTCGATAAGACTTAGCTGGGTTTAAAGGCTCTCCCTCTGTTTCTCTATTTACACTGCCTGACATTCTGGTGCCTGCGCCTACTTTGTCTTGCTGTGTCTGTTGCGTGCCTGGTTGTCTGTCTCTCTATCTTTCTGTCCGTCTTTCTGTCTGCCTACCAGCTTAATGCCATCCTGTCTGCCTCAGTGAACTTAGTTTCACCGGTTGTTATGTCGGAAGAGCCTGGTCTATTCATTCACGTTGACCTAATTTAAAGTTACAGCTAAGGCGGTCGAGTTGGCAGATTTTATTGGGTAGGTCAGTGGCTGATGGCAATAAATCCAGGGTCTAGATCGAGTTGCCTCATGTTGAAAACTCGAGAAAATAATGGTTGCCAAGGTTTCGGATTGCAATTCTCTTGTTTGCACCTCAGCCAAAGGATCCTTTGTGGAACAGCAAAAGGATCCTTTAACACGTGGAACGACCAAAGGATCCTTCAACACGTGGAACGACCAAAGGATCCTTCAACACGTGGAACAACCAAAGGATCCTTCAACACATGGAACAACCAAAGGATCCTTCACATGTGGAACAACCAAAGGATCCTTCAACACCTGGAACAACCAAAGGATCCTTCAACATATGGAACAACCAAAGGATCCTTCAACACGTGGAACAACCAAAGGATCCTTCAACACATGGAACAACCAAAGGATCCTTCAACACATGGAACAACCAAAGGATCCTTCAACACATGGAACAACCAAAGGATCCTTCACATGTGGAACAACCAAAGGATCCTTCAACACCTGGAACAACCAAAAGATCCTTCAACGTGTGGAACGACCTAAGAATCCTTTAACACGTGGAGCATCCAAAGGATCCTTCAACACGTGGAACAGCCAACGAATCCTTTGACAAATGGAACAGGAAAAGGATCATACAACACACGGAACAACCAAAGGATCCTTTAACAAATGGAACAGCAAATGTATGATCCTCATACAACACACGGAACAACCAAAGGATCCTTTAACAAATGGAACAGCAAGAGGATCATACAACACACGGAACAACCAAAGGATCCTTCAACACATGGAACAACCAAAGAATCCTTCAACTCGTGGAACAACCAAAGGATCCTTCAACACATGGAACAACCAAAGGATCCTTCAACACGTGGAACAGCCAAAGGATCCTTCAACACATGGAACAACCAAAGGATCCTTCAACACATGGAACAGCCAAAGTATCCTCAACACATGGAACAACCAAAGTATCCTTCAACACATGGAACAACCAAAGTATCCTTCAACACATGGAACAACCAAAGGATCCTTCAACACATGGAACAACCAAAGGATCCTTCAACACATGGAACAACCAAGGATCCTTCAACACATGGAACAACCAAAGGATCCTTCAACACGTGGAACAGCCAAAGGATCCTTCAACACATGGAACAACCAAAGGATCCTTCAACACATGGAACAACCAAAGTATCCTTCAACACATAGAACAACCAAAGGATCCTTCAACACATGGAACAACCAAAGGATCCTTCAACACATGGAACAACCAAAGGATCCTTCAACATATGGAACAACCAAAGAATCCTTCAACTCGTGGAACAACCAAAGGATCCTTCAACACATGGAACAACCAAAGGATCCTTCAACACGTGGAACAGCCAAAGGATCCTTCAACACATGGAACAACCAAAGTATCCTTCAACACATGGAACAGCCAAAGTATCCTTCAACACATGGAACAACCAAAGTATCCTTCAACATGTGAACGTATCTCTGAGGTACAATGACTGAATGCATTTGATTGCTCTGTGCATGATTGCGTTGCGCAGTGTACGCGTTTAAACCTTCCTGAGAAGGCAATTGCGGAGAGACGTTGTGCAGGTTCCTAATGGAAGACTGATTGTAGCGTCGTCGACTGATGCTTGCCATTAGTAATTGGCGTCATATGCATAGAGTGCAGAAAATTGTGACAGGGCATTGGCATCCAGACTTGTCAACAGGACCGTCTCTACTCTCGATGTGCATAGATGCTCGGTGTCGCATTTATGTGAAATTGTTTTTCTTTTTTTCTTTTCATAAAATGCTCATTGTCAATTTAAGAGATGCAGCTAGATTCGAACGGAGACGCTGTTGTGAAAAGCGACGACTCTGTCATTACTGCGGTCGTTATCATGTTAGAGGTGCGCTTAGCTGCGAGTTCAAAACCTACAATAATACTATATGGAAAGAGTTGGTTCTTTCACGGGTTTGCCTTGTATGTCATTACGTGATCTGAGATTTACGGGCGCTTAGCAGTCATGACATATAATGACATCACAGCAAAGTAAGTCCCATCGATAATCCATCGCAACCAATGAAATATGAAAGCGAAATTTATCGAAAGAGACTGTGGCGTTTGGCTATAATTGAACAGACGTTTAGACTGCGTCATGATGAGGTCACGACAAAGGTGTCGTCTGCGGTCGACGTTAGCGGCGCGGATGCAGTGACGTCAGCCGCGTGGACAGGGAATTTCTGTTCGATAGTATTTGTAAGCGAAACCTAACAGGGCACATCTGGTGTTCGACAACACGTTGCTCTACGGTGAAATTCACCTCCAATTAACGTTCCATCAACGTCCGCATTCAATTGACGCTTTGAAATTGGTTAAGACGGATTGCCAATAAGCGGCAAACGGTCGGCAGCCATCTTATGAATACACAATGCAGCTGCAAGGCGAAAAGGAGAAAGGTCGAAAGGTGGCGCTGGCGTCTTCCGGCGATACTAAGATATATATGCTTCCATGATGTGTTACACTGCGTCGGTACATGGATTGTTGGATCCGGATAGGAAGTGAGGTTAGCTGGAAAGAGGGTAAAAATTATAAAGAGAAAACAAAAGCTCATAGGGAAGAGCGAGAGAAAGATGGAACGAGATGGAGGGATGCTGAACAATGATGAGAGGCAAAGCGGTCTCTGTAGCGATGTTAGAATAATATCTGTTCCAAGCTATCGTTCAACTGCCGAACTTTTCAGTGAGCATTTTTGTGATCTTCCCTTCTTAATCACATACTTTAACTTTCTTTCCCTATTCTATCCATCTACCTGTATGTAACTTAACTATGGTAGTGCGTGGCTGTCAATTCACATTAACACAGTCCTAAAACTTTTCAAATACTTCTTGTTTCGATTCAACACACAAGAAACCATTATACAAATCAACTGTCCCTTTACACTATAGCTCAACACAAGTCAATTAACTCTCTCTGTCTTCTACCTGTTAACTAAAATTCGACCATCGCTCATATCAGCTAATTCTTTTGCGCGGCACACGTGCGTCTATATAATTACTAGTGTATTTGCCCGTCATATTGTGACGTCATATTATAGGCCTATCTGTATCGTTGGTTATCGCCGTCGTCAAGACCGCCGTCGTCAAGGCAAACGGTTTATGTTTCACAATAGAACAGAACCCGTTTGTGACGTAGCGTCCCCCGACAGACGGACACTATATGGATATTATATGTATAGATATGTCACACCCGCATGTCTATCTTATTAAATATGCAAGACTTACGACTTAACACCTGCTCGACCAAGCGTATACGCGCTCCCTATATGCATGAAATACTGCTCTCAATCAAACATCCAGACACGAATATTAACTAAGCTAATCAACATAGATGCTAATTCCAAATCAATGTTCATGTTCTCAGAAAAAACGTTCACAATTGTCATAGTCTGATTGATTAAAATAGTAGTGTTTTAATGCGGCCGCAAATTAAGGAACGACTTCTATTCTTGAATGTGTGCTCTAACTTCATTTGAATTCAGCAAACTGTAACACAAGCCGAGCTGTAACACAACACTATAGAACTTCTAAGACCGGCCGGTGAAACTGAGAACTAAGCAAACAAGAAAGGTGGCAGCCAGTCTCAAGCTATTACAATGCCAGAGAGTGCAAACAAGAATCGAAGTTTACACAGGGCCTTCAGTGCATATATCTCCTCATTGACCCGTCTGCTGAAAAACGCATCTACTAATTGTCCTAAATCGCAAATACATACAAAGCAATATATTGCAAAAAATTAACAGCAAACAGTAATTTACAGCATAGAATTCAGCAACTACTACAACAGCAGTAATAGATCGACACAATGGCAGAAAACGTTTGCGAACTCAATTGGGCAAAGCTTCGAAATTGGTTTAGTCCACACAGTGGGAGACACTAAAAGTTGGACCTGGTTGTTCCTTTCTCTCGTGCAGCTTCTATGCAACGCTGGGCTTTCTCCGACATGGAATTGGCTCCCTTGGAGATGCGCCTCCTCCCCATGGTTCCTTCCTCTCCGTTCTTTCAGTTACTCAAGACTACTCTCTTTCGTCTGGCCTGTGTCGGGAGCGCCTCTGAGTAGAGATCATGAAGGGGCGCTATATAAATTATGATTGATGCATTGCAACGAATGTGACCATCTTTTCTCGTATGTACGGTGACTATATGCTTCCAATTGATCAATTGCCCCAAACTAATTCCAGATCGATAAACAACATCTCATCTCAGCCTGCGCATGTCAGCAGCCATGTTGGTTATTGACAGCCACCTCCGTCATTTGGACGGATTACTTTATCTAAATGGAGAATTCGTTCGATAAATCTGGCAAGTCATGGACTGCTACTGTTGCCCAGTCTGCGTTCGTGAATTATGTCTGCCTTACACGACGACTTAATGCGTTTCTGGTCGTCTTCGCTGCCTATCATCGTAGCATTCTGTGACTGCATGGGATGGTCCATCTACAGCTTGAGGGGGGACAGGATTCTAACTGACAGTCAAAGCTCAGACCTGCTTACGCTGTCTACATCAGGAAACCCTGGACACGGTGGAGCACAAGTGAAGTGAGTTTTGGAGTGGCACCGACTGTCAATCACAGAATGACTCCATTATCCACCTGTCCTGGGCCTATCTGGTGGCTCGAGAGTGATCCAGGTGTCGCGTCGTCTTCCATCTGTGAGGGACTGGTGGACGGTAGATGTACACGTTTTTATATAGCGACCGTATGACCTCGACCCTGCTCATTTTTCAATGAATTGATCGGGTGAGATCCTTCACTGCCGCTGCCCGTTTGAATGAGTGCCACGCCTTTTAAGGTCGCCGTGTACGGACCGTGCTAGCCCGAGATTTATATATCCTCGGGAAGCTAACCGCGACCGCATGCTCTCTTACACACAGGATTTAGCGACTGACTTAATGAGTTAGCGACTGACTTAAAAACTCAGTCGACTAAGTTACATGCTTATCAACTGTTAAGTCGCTTAGACATATCGACTGACTTACCGATTTGCTATCGTCTTCTCAGGTAATCAACTAATGTCACCTAACAATATAATGCATTTTACCGCGTAGGCTACTGTACTGACCGTGCCGTCTTTTCCGTGGGCATTAGATGAGACCCATATGGGCTGTACACGGGTTGGTATAGGCCCTAACTGGCTGTCATGTTAAAGTACACGTCCTTGACCTTCTTTCATAAAATTCACACTGAAAGACTTCGAATCACGACATTGGCCTGACCTTCTGTAAAGTGCCGGATTTAATTTTCGGACAACGGACACTGCAGCAACAAAGAGTCAGTTACCGTCTCAGCAGGCAGTGATATGAGACAACGGTTCACCCAATTCATTGAACAACCAGTGCATGATCTAGCGAAAGTGGAAGTTTCAAAGAGCTGGCAGTATATTCGCCTTCCTTGGCGACTGACAATTATTCGACTCAATGGCATGACCCAGACTCGTTAGAGCTTGAAAAATAGCAGCCGTCGCATTCACAGTTTCTCTGCCAGTAGCTTCAGTTCGGTCTAAAGAGCAACAATCTACGCAGTTACAGAGAGATTCTTACTGAGGTTTATGCTATACAAATGTTGCTTTCTTATTCCTTTTGATGAACACTGGATCATTGTTTTCTTCAGCTGCCTTCTTATTGTTACCGATTAACTGAATTTCCACAGAGATGGACATAACTTCCGTCTCTTTAATATCTCTCATGGCGAACTCCTCGGACTCCGTCTTTCAGTTCTATTTTCCGTATTATTTTTGATTGATAAATTAATCTAGCTCAAGTAAGTGGAAATTGAAACGGAATGGCTGAGGTAAGTGAAAATCGAACCTTATATGCCACATAGCCATACCTATATATGAAAATTAGCCTTCCTTCGGTTATCTTGCTGGTGAATGGAAAGTATACGTGTGGCTCCATGGCTAATTTCATAAACAAGGTAACCGAAGAAAAGATAAACGAAATACTGGTTGAAATTTCCAAGGCCATATGCAATCTCTAATAATTCTCCAACGTACATCAAGTTGTTCCTGATTTATAATTTCATATAATGGTCTTCTTTGGTGCCTTCGAGTATTCCATAAATGAAAACTTAATTTTCATTATACACGAGTGAGTCTCCATGACACATTATATATACATAATTCAGACTTAATACATTGCATACATATATAATTGATAATTAATAACTTATATGGTGCCGATGTCTAATGAACAAGGCGTCAACCGATGGCGCAGTGAAATCAGGCTGCAATCAAGTCAATATCAAGAATAACAGTACACCAAGACACAGAGGCAGCCTACGGTGGATAAGCAGTGCCAGATTAACTATGGCGCAACTGGCGCACTTGCGCCAGGCCTTCTTTCTGGGGTAAAAATTTAAAAAAACATTGAGAAATCCGATTATCCGATCGAATTTGTTTATATAAGTCACAGTCCGGCTTATTTAAAATGTTTAATTTCTAAAACAAGCATTGCATATAAAATTTGGTGGCATTATAAAAACAGGCCTTCTACAGTATGCTACTACTACTATAATGATGACGTACTAATTAATTGTGTACTGTAATGATGACGTATGACGTAATCAATTTATGCGCGGATCGACCCCATCACCAAATAAAATATAGATATGCGTACGGCAGAGGTTTTCAAAGTCTTTGGACCAGGGACCCGTTATTTTTTTGTAGGCATAGCTCGTGGACCCAAGCATTTAAAACGTAAAATTTATCACTTAACCCTTTGGAAGTGAGGTGAAACATTGGAACGTTTGTGGTGAGGTGGGGTTTGATATACCCCAATACATATTTTTTACTTGCCAGTCGCGATATCAACTACAAACATTAATTGTGAGGTAAACTATAATTTTTTAACCAATTATCAACTAAACTGGTGATTATCACGAACAAATAACTTATTGAAATGGCCAACAGGTGAACTAATAACCATGCAATATCTACTTGGCACGTGCATTTTTCAGTACTCATTCAAAACATTACCATACGCACGAATGATGCCCGTAATAATGCATCAATTTTGCATCGATGCAAAATTATATGCTGCAATATCTTATATTATTGCCCATTTCATTTCTCGGCGCTGCGCCGTTACTTTTTTTAATTCGATAAAATCAAAATATATAGGCCTACGAAAATTTATAAATTCTTTTTAATATGCAACAAAATAAAAAAAATTGTGCGTTCAATAGTACCTGATATTGTCTTAAAATGTTCATATTTCACATTTACTAAGGTAGACAAAAATAATCCAAGCTGGTTCCACGTTTTCCATAGAAAACGCAACGTGAAATAGCTCTGGGGTGTGTCAAACCCCACCTCACCTCCAAAGGGTTAAAATTTAAACAAAATTACAGGCAGACTATTTCCACAATACAAGCTTGCTTATAAGTATAGTGCATGAATTTGAAAAGACAGGCTGTTAATGCTGATCTGAGTGGCGCTATATAAGTTTTCGGTTACAGTTTCGGTTACAATGCTAAAACCATGCAGTGTTAATCACTAATGAATATTTTCAGAGCTCTCTCGCGGACCCCCGCCATATCCTTCGCGGACCCCTCTTGGTCCGCGGACCACAGTTTGAAAACCTCTGGCGTACGGTACAGACGACACATGCAGTGTATGTTCCATGTAGCCTAATATTATTATCTACTATTTAGTGTTTATGTAGCTGCTTATTTCTTTTTTTAATTTTAATTTTTAAACAAATAAAATAAGTAGGCCTAAAGAAAATGAAGAAATTTGAGTCCGGTTGGCAGAAACGTCAAAGAAAACGCGAACTTGAAGAGGTAGGCAAACAGCAACGTGGTAGTATTGATAAATTTCTGGCAGTAAAAACACGAGAAGTGCCGCAATTTATAGATGGTGTCGACTCAGCGTCAGAAGCTGGATGCAGTTCAGGCTTGGGCCGCTCAGCAGTGTCAGCACTAATGCCAACAACAGACACCCTTGATTTCAGCAATGATATCATTGATATGCCTAAATCTGAAACTACCATAGATCTACCATTAAAACAAGAGTATCAATCTGTTGGAAACGTGCCACAAACAGATGCTGCTCTGTGGACTATAAATGAAGATTTGGTCAGTTATTGGCTGCAGATGGGACCTGAACCATGTCGTAATCAAGATGGCATGTACTCTAAATCCATAAAACAACATGGAAATAAAGTAAAATTGAATAGTACCAAAAGAAAACTAAACGATTCTGCTTTTTTACGATCACACCAAACGGGGAAAAAATTCTCAGACATTGGCTCTTGTATTCGCCATCAACTGGGCGCTTATTTTGTTTTGTTTGTAAACATTTTTTTTGATAATTTGATTGGATAGAGGGCCTACTTTAGTTTTGTTGCATTGTTTGCGCCAGGCCTCTAAAAAGTTAATCCGGCACTGTGGATAAGCAATACGAAAAGGTAAGCTTAAGCTTTTAAGTTGAAAACAGCAATGCCATAATACGTCAATAAGCAGAACAAACATATATACATGCGTACATACATATACATATATAAATACATAAATACATACATACATACATACATACATACATACATACATACATACATACATACATACATACATACATACATACATACATACATACATACATACATACATACATATATACATAGGCTACATAAATACACACATACATATATAAATATATATACATACATACATACATATATATATACAGAAATACATACATATATACATAAATACACAAATACATACGCACGTACGTACGCATACATAGGTACACAGCTGTACACACACGCGTATACATAGGTCTACAGACGTATAAACGCATACATACACACATGCGTGGGCCTACGTACATAGATACAAGCACAAGGTTCATTTGTCTTCTTGTCACCATCCTTCATCTCCAGCGCCACCTGGTGTCTCCAGATGGTGACGATGATATGACAATAATTGTTTTTCATTTCCTGACACTGACAACTACGAATATAAACGCGAATATGAATAATAAAATAGGCATTAAACATGAACTTAAATATGGATATGACTGTGACGGTGAATATGATGATGAATGATGATGAAGCCGATGATGGTGATGACAACGACAATGATAACGGTGTTGTCGTTGTGCTTCTCTGGTAGCTGCTGAAGATGTAAACTGTGCTCACAAGAGCAACGCTTTTGCATTTGTAGTTCATTCTGTCGATGACTTTTATTTTCAAACTAATTTTGTATGATAAAGAATCTGTCTTAGTACAATCGCTGTATGTATTGAGTATAAGACTGTATGTACTGTTTGTTTGTTTATATTCGTTTATTACGTAGAACAACAGGGCAAAACGCTGTAGGTGTACATGAAAAATAGAACTGAGGAAGTAATAGCTTAGTATGAGTTGGCGAATAACTTACGAGAAATAAAGTTTCGTGAGTCTTTATCAGGGAGGTTAAAGTTATGAGGTCTGTCTCTAAGAAAATAGGGAGTTAAATGATGGTTAGGGAAAAGGCATCTTAGTGAATGGTTTTCATTACGCAGGACAGCTTTAAATAATACAGTTTCAGCTTTGTTTGCAAACTCTGCGATAGAGGGAGAATTGGCTTGAATATAGCCGGATCGTTTAAGTTTGTTCATTAGCGTTCCAGGCGAGATTTGTCTTTTTCGTCAGCTAGGCCCCACCAGGCAGGAGAAGCATACATTGTTCTTGCTATAATTGTTGCATTGGTTATCAAGTGAAGAGAATCTACAGATGCGCCGTGATTTTTAATTGTTTTTAGTGCGAATGTGGAAGAGGAGCCACTTTTTATAACTTGGTTGATGTGTTCTGACACTGTTAGTTTTTCTCCAATGGTTACACCAAGAACTTTGATGGAAGTGGAACGTGTAACTCCAGTGACAGAAGGTTTGTCGGCGAGTGAAGATTGATTACGTTTGATGACAACCATTTCACGAGTTTTAGTTGAGTTTATTTTCAAGTTCTTTACTTTTGACCATTGTATGTACTGTACTGTATGTATTATGTACATTGCATGTTTGTACATTGTATGTACAAATAAGACCATTGTATGTT
Source organism: Allolobophora icterica (assembly GCA_963556255.1). NCBI lineage: Eukaryota > Metazoa > Annelida > Clitellata > Crassiclitellata > Lumbricidae > Allolobophora > Allolobophora icterica. The sequence continues at coordinate 30,299,166 of OY744605.1, read as the reverse complement.
AACTGTACAATCGCTGTGTGTATCAAATTAATATTCTGAATGCCTTGACTGTTTTGAAAGACTCGAGGCATTTAGATTGTGGCTTAAAAACGATTAAAAACCATGGTGAATACATGTGGCTTTACATCATGCATTTACAAAGTTTTCTGTCATGTTCACGAATGAAAGATGGCGCATCGACATGTCTGCAATTTATGTGCATTATTATTCAATTTTTATAGCGCCTATATATGTGCATGTTTTGATGCTAGGACTATTCAGTGAGCATGTACCTGCGCCAGGCGTGGCGTGATCCTCGGTTGGAGTTCCAACAGTTCCAGAACCGGATCTCCCAGGTCCGTCTCGAGGAGGACAGCTGGAACAAGATCTGGATTCCGGACACATTCTTCCGCAACGAAAAGCGAGCGACTTTCCACGAGGTCACGGTGGACAATCGCCTCGTGCGACTCAATAAGACGGGACACGTCTGGTATGTTACCAAGTAAGTAAACATGTAGAAAATAACTACTGCAACAATGAAGAAGATTCACAAAATATAATAGCAATAAAAAGTATGAACACGGAAGTGTAATAGCCGCCGGAGGTGCGTTTTCGTTTATAAAAATTATTTTTGTCTATATGAAACCCTCGAATCCATATGAAGTGATATCAGTTATATAATCGGTTGAAGATTAATTAATATCGAGACACGACAATGTTCAGAATTTGACAAATGTCTCTTGTCCTACATGTCACTCTCCATTGCCATCTTGCATGTAGCATCTCAGATTTACCATATTGCATTTAATTGCATCACGTTCAATCGGTTCAGATCATGAGAACATCGCATTGCTTTCCATACACAGCGTTAAGCTAGACAGTTAGCTACATGCAGGCAAGAGAGGCGTAGGTCATGTGAATGTATGATAGCTACGATGCCGCCGCCGCTTTGATCAGGTGCCGGTCGCGCTTGATTGATTCGTGGCATCAGTGGTCAGCACATGACCTCAGATTGGAGAATCTCTACCCACCGCTGCTGCAAGATGAATGCGTCATAACCGACGACCGACGATTGGACTTTGATGGATTTGAATCCCGCGTGCTGCAGCGGCGTCAGGTCAAGGGATGACATTGACACATTCATTCTCTCCATCAGCAACCATCTTCCGCAGCTCACTTTCGCACTTCGACGTCTGCATCACTTGCTCATGCACCACCACCAGCCACTTCGGCAGCTCCATAACCTGCAGCACGTAATGACAGTAAAGTTGTCGACAATATATGCCCGCCTTCCACGCTACTCCCATATCTCGACTTCTATGTCTGAGCACTTGCATTGGCTTCCGCTCACTGCGCGTATCCAGTTTAAAATCCTGTTCCTTACCTCTCGAGCATTCCAAGGTCAAGCTTCTCGTTATCTCTGTGATCTTATCTGTCGACCTCTTTCGGCTGCCTCTGGCCGTCCTCTCCGTTCTTTAGACCGACATGACTTCTAGGTCCCTCGGACCCGGACATCTATGGCTCAACACCGTGATTACGCATCTGTTGGCCCGTCCCTCTGGAATGATCTTCCTTCCATGACTCGTTCTCAGATCCTAACTGGGACATTTCTGCTACTTCTCACTGTCTTAAGACTTTTCTTTTCTCACGGAGCTCCTCGCACTGGGAGCGCCTCTGATTAGGTTGTACTGCGAGAGGCGCTTTATAAATTCGTTAA